>VDFB02047230.1:193289849-193889849 GCA_007258455.2 Sequoia sempervirens | reverse complement strand
ATGCTTCAAGATGTCCAAATAGAATTGTGAACAATAAGAGTAAGGAAAACAAAAGATGATTAAAAAAAGCTATTATGTTAGAGGAGATGCAACTATTTTTGATGATGAATCTGATTATGGAGATTATGATGATAATGAATGCTTGTTCTTGGCTTTAAAAGATGAATCTATTTCTACTAACTCTGAAAGATGTGTGAAGGAAAGTGCTTTGGAGACAAAGGAGACAAAGGTTAAGGCTAAAGGTATTTTGGTATTTGCTTTTCATGTTAGAAAAGATAAGAACTATTGGATCATTGGCAATGGCTTCTCAAATCATATGATTGGAGACAAGAGTAAGTTTTCTAAACTTGAAAAATATGATGGAGGACTTGTTAAATTTGGAGATGATTCAGGTGCTAAAATATGTGGAATAAGTTCAATTAGTTTTGATGGCAAGCATAATATTGATGATGTTTATTATGTCAAGGGTTTAAGACAACCTTTTGAGTGTTGGACAAATGTGTAGCAAAGTATATAATCTTATGTTTCAGGATGATGGATGTGAGATAAAAAAAGGGTCCAGAACTGTGATTTCTATCGGAAAGAGGACAGATGGAAATGTTTATCAGCTCAAGGGTGTTGATGGTCATTGTTTTGACTCAGATTAATGAAATTTGGTTATGGCACAAGAGGATGTGTCACATAAATTTTGACAACTTGGTTAGAATCAGTTTAGTTCAAGCATTAAGATATTTTCCAAGGATTACAAAGCCTATCAATGTTGTCTACAAGGAGTGTCAGATTGGAAAGAAAACAAGAAGTTTCAAGGGTAAAGAACAATCTTCTATTGGATTGTTGGAATTGGTGCATACAAACCTTTGTGGTCCTACAAGAGTGAGAAGTCTTCAAGGTGATAGGTATTTCATTCTTTTGATTGATGATTATTCTAAAATGACATGGGTTACTTTTCTTAGATAAAAATCTAAAGCCCCAAATAGATTCAAAGCATTTAAAGCTATGGTTGAGAAGGAAATGGATTTGAAGATTAAATTTGATAGAGGGGGAGAGTTCACCTCCAATGAATTTAACATGTTTTGTGAGAATCATGGAATAAAGAGGCACTTGTTTTCCCCTAGGACTCCTTAGCAAAATGGAGTGGTTGAAAAGAAAAATAGGACTATTGAAGAAGCTGCAAGGACTATGATGAAAGAAGGTAACCTACCAGAAGTCTACTGGAGAGAATCAATTCATACTTTTTTTACATTCTTAACAAAGTTTAAGCAAAATCAAACAACACAAAGACTCCCTATGAGTTGTGGTATGGAAGGATCCCTAATGTCAAGTACTTCAGAGTGTTTGGAAGTAAATGCTATATCAAAAGAGATGATGAAAACTTAGGAAAGTTTGATGCAAGGTATGATGAAGG
Source organism: Sequoia sempervirens (assembly GCA_007258455.2). Lineage (NCBI taxonomy): Eukaryota > Viridiplantae > Streptophyta > Pinopsida > Cupressales > Cupressaceae > Sequoia > Sequoia sempervirens. The sequence continues at coordinate 193,888,444 of VDFB02047230.1, read as the reverse complement.
TATCTTCCTTAGATATTCTACTAAAAGTAAAGCTTACAAATGTTACAATAAAAATATTGAGAAAGATTTTTGAGAGTGCAAGTGTCAAAGTGGATGAAGATCTACAAAATTTAGTGGTGATAGATGGATATGAATCAAATGAACCTTCTTGTAGAGAAGAAGAAGAAAAAGCTAAGGAACAAGAAGTGTAGGATGAAGAGGAAGAAGCTCTGAAAAAGACCCCTATAACCCCTAAGTATGTGAAGAAAAATCATTTTGAAGAACATATCATTGGAGACAAAAGTAAAGAAGCATTGAAAAGAAGAAGAGTTGCTAAAGAAGAGGTAAATTTATGTCTACTTTCTAAATTTGGACCTAAAATAGTGATTGAGACATGCAAGGATGAATGTTGGATGAAAGGAATGGAAGAACTTATGCAAATTGAGAAGAATCAAAATTGGGAACTTGTCGCAAGACCTGCAAACAAAAAAATTATTGGTACTAAGTGGGTATTCAAGAAAAAATTGAATGAGAATGGAGAAGTGGTAAGAAATAAGGCAAGCCTTGTGTGTAAGAGTTACTCACAAGTTGAAGGAATAGAATTTGAGGAGAAATTTTCTCCAGTGGCTAGAATGGAAGCAATCAAGATGTTTTTGGATTTTGTAGCACATAAGGATTTTAAAGTTTATCAAATGGATGTGAAGTCTGCTTTCTTGAATGGAGAGTTGGAAGAAGAAGTATACATGGAACAACTGGAAGGATTTTAGTTATCAGATAAACCTAATATGGTTTGTAGATTGAAGAAGGCTTTATATGGATTGAAGCAAGATCCTAGAGCTTGGTATGCAAGGTTGGATAAGTATTTGATACAACAAGGATTCAATAAAGGTACCACAAATAGTAATCTTTACTTTAAGGTTGAAAAAGATCAAATCTTGATTGTAGTTGTGTATGTTGATGACATAATTTTTATAAGTAATGAATCTATGTGTAAGAAGTTTGGAGAAGAGATACAAAAAGAGTTTGAGATGTCTATGTTTGGGGAGATGAATTTCTTCCTTGGGCTACAAATCAATTAAATAGATAAAGGAATATTCATTTCACAATCAAAGTATGTCAAAGAGATGTTGAGGAAGTTTGGAATGGAAGACTCAAAACCGATATGTACTCCTATGGTTATTGGTTGCAAGTTGAGCAAGAATGATGAATCCCCCAAGGTTGATCAAGATTAATGATTGGTGGACTGCTATATCTAACATCTACTAGAATGGATATCATGCATGTAATTTGTCTTGTTGCTAGATTTCAAGAAGATAATAAAGAGTCATATGTTGCAGCAGTAAAGAGGATATTCAGATACCTAAAGGGCACTCCATATCATGGCTTATGGTATCCAAAGGATACTAATTTCACATTGAGTGCTTACATAGATGTAGATTGGGCTAGTTGTGTGGATGATAGAAAAAGTAAAAGTGGTGGTACATTCTTTCTTAGAAGTATATTGGTGTCATGGTTGAGTAAGAAATAAGATTCAATTTCTTTATCTACTGTAGAGGCTAAGTATATTGTAGCACCATCTTATTGCACACAATTATTATGGATGAGGTGAACATTGAAGGATATCAGAGTGGTGTATGATGAACCTATTTCTATCTTTTGTGACAATACAAGTGCAAAAAATATTTCAAAAAATTTAGTGATGCATTCAAGGACAAAACATATTTCAATCATATATCACTTTTTAAGAGAGAATGTTGTGGAGAATGAAGTGAAGCTTGAATATGTTTCTATAAAGGATTAGATTGCTGAACTATTCACTAAGGCTCTTCCTAACGATACTTTTTAGTATCTTCGAGAGAAGTTGGGGGTTATTGCCCCTCCTTATTTGAACTAGATGCATAAGGAGATGCATTAGTCCAGTGGATCCAAAGATCTATCCCTTATTATGGACTGATGATTGGTGGTTACCTCTCAGGGGGAGTAGGTAGTGGCATTGAAAATTGTTGTAGATTGGTGTGTGCTCCTAAGGGGGAATATTCAAAATAGTAATGGAAAAGTGTTGCAAAGCAGTTGTAAGTAGATTGTGTAATTTCAAAGGGGGAGAACAATGCAATTTTTTTTTTCCTTTTCCATTGATGTCAAAGGGGGAGAGAGTATCATGCAAAAAATATAAATTCATTAGGGGGAGAGAGAATCATGTGAAGAAAGTCAGTTGGAGAGAGAATCATGTAAGGAGGAAAGTAAAGAGAAAAAGAAAAAAGGTGTGTTCAAAGCTATTGTGTCTTTGATGGGTTTTCACATCATGTGTTGCCATCAATGATAAAGGGGGATATTTTTGTAAGTATGTGTAGATTGGTGTTGTCATTGATTTTAATAAGCTTGTGTTGGCATTGGTTTCAACTGTATGTGTTGAGAGATTGGTGATGAATAGTTGATGTTGTCTATGCTTTGATTTGTTGCATTATATTGTCATCAATTAAGCTATTAGTGTTAACCTATGTTTCTACTTTGATAAGCTTCTATCTATGGTTAAATGGTAGTGTTGAATATTTTGTGGATGATTCTTTGGTGCTTGGCTTCCAAGTGCTTTTGAGCATATTTGATAAAAGAGGAAACTGAGTGTTGCAGTGTTCTTCTAGGTTACAGAGATTTGTTCTAGTTTTGCTTTGAATTTATTCTAGGTTGAAGATCTTCCTATGTGATTCGAATATATTGATGAGAAGTGTTTAGAGATGTTATATTCAAGAGATGGTATGCTAAATCATCATACAAAAGAAGTTGTGCTCACTAGTGTGTGACTGTGCACTGCAGAGGTGTCTAAAAGAATTTTTTTTGCTCCACATTTTTCCATAGTTATGCTTTAGGTCTTGCAATTATAAAGGTGTGTATATGGTGTTGGTATTTTACCTCAATCAAGAGGATTTGAGGTTTGGTGCTTTGGAAGATAGTTTTCAAGTGACAGTGTTTGGAAAAGTAGTTTGAGTGTAGTAGGTTTGTACATTCTTCAGGTGGAAGTTGTTGCAAAGGAGTTTTATGGATTTTAGGATGTTTGAGGAATATTCTAGATCATGTTCAAGCATGGTGTGTGGTTCATAAGTCATCTTTGGGTTTGAATAATCATGTACTTAATTGATTAATGGTGTTTGCATAGGCAACGACCAATCTAGTGTTTACACTACATGCAGAGGATTAAATTGTTTGTGGTAGTGTGTGATTAAGTGGTGTTGTTTATTTGGGTCCCAATTAAGTTTTTATGTGGTCCACATTCACTTCTATCTACCAAAAAAGTGTTTTGGCAGCGACCTAATTTTAATTTGCATGTTTGAGGTGCATTTTTGACCTTGGAAAGGGTTTCAAGGTTGAGGACAGTATAAGTATGAGTTGAATTGTAGGAGGTAAATATAGATGACTATGTGAAGTGTGTGGTGTGAATTATGCGAATGATGTGAAATTGAGCAGAGCAGTGTGAACTTTCAAGTGTTGGATTACCAGATGTAGTGAGCAGAAGGTGTCTGCAATCATTCAAACATACTGCATAGGTGTTGGAGCTACTATGGTGGAATCTTTATTGCAATGAGATCATGTTCTCTGTGTAACAATTCTTCTCTATCTTCTTTTCGATAGTGTGCCTTGATTATGAGCTTTTCTAGATAGTGTGTCCTATTCTAGCAGTGAGCCCTTGTAACTAGTTTTGCAATTACCTATATTGTGAGCTAATCTTCACCATGGTTTTTACCTTCTTGGGGTTTCCATGTAAATCTTGTGTTCTCTTGTGCATAGTGTTAAAGTGGTTTCAATTTTTGTTATTTGCTATTCATGCTAAATCATCATAACAATTTAAGGGTTTAATGAATGTATGTGGATCTAAATATTAATGAGGGTTTTGATGTTTTAATAAGATACAATTGATTCACCCCCCTCTCAGTTATCTTGTTCATTCAACAGTCTATGGAATTGAACCTTGCACATGAACCAAAACCTAACTTGTTAATATGAACTTCATTGGTTATGATGTTAGGAACCTAGTCACCTTGATGTTTTCAACATTTTCTAAAAGGATTTTTGACTAACACTACTAAGGAGTTTGCTAGGATATGATAGTTTTCATCTAGTCAAACCCTATTATTAATTCTAGATTGGTGAAGAGGATAAAAAATGGCAAGCAAAAATATAGTAGTACCTAGGATTTTGATGTAATTCAATGATCTGATAATAATACTATAGATGTATCTTGAATGTTCACACTCAAGTTTTCATAGATTCTCTTAAAATAGATTGAAATGAATTAGGGTTTTATCCTTAGATACAACACTCTAGTAAAAAATAATGGATTTTATATTAATTCGAATCATAAAAAATAGTTGGAAGGAGTTGGTAAGGATCCAAATTTGAATTTGAACTTTAGAAGTTATAGGGGACCATTTCCACACTTGTAGAATTGAAGTGGGTTGGTTTTGTGCCCACAAATTTGACTCAAGATAATGATTGGATGGACTAGGAATAAGGATAGGTTCCTAGGTATGTGTGTAGATGGAAACACATTAGGTTTAGGTTATTTACAAATTTTTCCCTAAAATACACAAGTTGTAGACTAGTTATTGCACTAAGGATAAATTTATCAAAATGAGACCAAAATGAAGGGTAAAGTGTTGGGTGTGCAATATTTACCATTACATTTTTCCTATGATTTGATTTGCAATTTAATTACTATGAAGATGCATGTCAAATAAACTAAATATTCAAACACTCATAAAAGGATTATAAGATATGGATGTCAAATTCTCAATACTCTTCTTGTTTTGAGTGCTCCATCTTGAAACCTACAAAAAGAAAAAAGAAAAGTAATAGATAATATCTATCAAGCATTTTAAAATAGGCATTAACTATAACTACTTAAAATTTTAATGTTCAAATAAAAAATAAAAATAATAATGGATTCTACTTAGCACATAATATTATTATTATTAAGGAAAAAAAGTAATGGGACCCATTTTAAATGGAAAGTATCACAAGATAGTCACTATAACCATACTCACTAAAGAAGCAATATTGACATTATATGCCCCCTCCAATTGGTTGCATAGAAAAGATGAAATAAATTAGAAGGTAGGAGAAAACTATATGATGTAAAACCGCATAAGCATGTATGAATATAAATATATCATGATGTGAGAAATTGATGAGGGGCTACTCCACCCAACACCCACAAAACACAACAATAGATATCAACATAGAAAAATGCAAGACAAAAAATAACCCGCTTTTGATTACTTTCAAAAAAAGAAATTACAATGCTACAACCACGTGGGCTTGATTCACTACAAGTAAAAATCAACTATGTAAGAAAAATCTATTATTCAAAGCCACAATTTGCACTAATGTAGCCACCTCTTGTAACCTCCACTCAACCCTTTATTTGAAACCAATAACTGCCTTAGAATTTTCTAGAAAGTGTAACTTTCCCTTTTGTTTTGGTGTCAAAAGTCCAACTATTTCATTTTCCACCGAGGAAGATATTTTACTGAAATTCACTTTTTAGTGGAACAGCTTCCTAGAGCCATAACTTTTGACTTGGTTGTTCAATTTTCAATTATAATATATATTTGGAAATCTCTCAAAGATATCTACAACACCAAGATCATCTAAAGACCATTTCGTCCATTTTTCAAGATTTTCCAAGGCTTATAAGGTTTTCAAATTTGAATATGAAGCTGTATTGGATAAATCCCTCAGGATGAAAATTTTAATATCTCCCAAACGATACAAGGTATTGAGGTGATTCTTCTACTATCAAATACATTTTTCAGTGTTGCTCCTTGTGGTAAATTTTCAGGTCCATACGAGCCCGTTTAGGCCAACTTACTAAAAATAGCAAGTGACCATTTTTTACCTTTTCTGTCTTCTAACTATCTTACACCCTTTAAGTGCCATCATGAGACTCAAAACAACTAAATAAAATAAGGAAAAACATTTTTTTGGGTGATGCAAGATTGCCCCTACACCACAAGATGCTCTTGCATCAGACACCTAGGGTAGTTTTAGAAGTGACCTTGTCACATCTCTAGTGTTGGAGGAAAACCAAGATGGTCAACCTCCACCTTAGAAAACCATGATGAATCTTCAATAGGATTTCCTTTCCATTCAACCAAATATTCTTCATACTACATGTTTCTTGTACTTCTACCCACACGACTATCCAAGATTTCTTCTATCTCTTCCTTCTCTGAAGTAGGTGCCAAAATATTCCATTGTTCTTTTATTGGTCCATCCTCCATATCTCCTTCATGATACTCTATCAAATCAATAATGTTGAACATAGGAGAAATGTTTATCCCACTCGACAACTCTACCTCATAAGCATTTCTTGAATCATGCTTCTTCAGGATATTGCATGGTCCAAATTTCTTCATTTTCAACTTGTTATATGTCCCCATTAGGAACCTTTCATTCCTCAGGTGAACCATGACATCATCTCCAACTTGAAATTTTTGGAACACAACAATCTACTAAGAGGGGGGTTAATTAGTAGATTAGTTAAAACTAGTTCTTTAATACCTTTTAATGCGGATTTAAACTAACATGCAAAGATCATACAAATAGAGAAATACACTTAACACCAGATATACGTGGAAAACCCAATATGGGAAAAACTACGGTGATAATAGCTAATAGGATCTATTGTCCTAATCCAGCCTCACAATAAAACCTCACTAGTTACAATATTGAAGGGCACCAACCCTAAGGAGACACCAATCCCCCATTTTAGGAGCACCCACTCCCTAACTAAGCACCCACCTAGCTATCTGATGGCACCAACCTATCAGATTTGCACTGAAAATATATGGAGCAACAACTCCATATTACAATTGATTCAAATGAATCCAATTCTTTGTCACAAAATTGATTTGCAACTGCTCATATTCTGCTATTTAGAACATTCTCTATTCTATATCTCTTTCATGTTGCTAACTCAACAACTCATACCTTTGCTCTACTCTTCTCTTCTTTCTCTGCTCTTCTCCTCTTTTTCTACACTGTTCTACACCTCTATTAAAATGAATGCAAACCCTAGATGATGTTTTTTGTATTATAGGCTAGGTTTATTTTCATATCATTCACTTGCTCAACATTTCAACAAATACACACACACACTTTTGTTAGCTTCATCTTTTCTTTTCTTCACCAACAAGCTTCCTTTCCTCAAGCCATGCACCACTGACCTAATCTCTATAATTATTCTAATTTTAGCATATCGCTAACCCTAAATTTGATTTTCATTAAATTCAATTCCTTCCATAATTATCAGCTATCGAATTTTGTGACCGACTGAACTTTGATGTCGTTATCCATTCATCCCATCATTGATTAAAAATGGTAGTTGGAGTAGTCATAGCATTCATTTTGTCCTTGGTATTAGTTTCTAGCTTAACTGAGAGTTTCAACACCATTTTTTACCACCTAACAATTGAAATAATCCACCTTTAAATTTTGACCATCGATCCTCGATTTTGTGCCATGATCAAATAGTTATCTTTTGAACTCACAACTTTAAAACACAGTCATCAGATCAGATTCACTTAAAACTTGTGTCGTTGATTACCATCACATATATCAAATGAATATTCTTCTTTGGATGAGCTTACGACTTTGCTGACATCATCTAGGATACACATCACCATACTACATCTCTGCCATGTCACAACAGGGACCCACTATCTTCTCTACAGAATAGCAGGCACCGTTTGATCATGCTTGAATGTTGTGTTGACTATTGATCTTCTTGATCAATAATCCTTAAGCTCGGTCCCATCAAGACATGTTTGTCACCTTTATGTGCCTTTTTGGACACCTTTTGAGCAACGAGGGCGCACATGAGCCAATCGATCATTAATTGCTTAACCTCCATCATTGATCATACATGGACAAATATTTGCCATCAAAATTAGGAAATACTAAATTCCATATTACTCATTGAGTTGGTAAATGCTTTGGACAAGGGGCCAATTACAGAATGACCCAAAGGGCTTAAGTGATAACTTAAGTGACTGACAAATGCCAATAGCCAATCAATGAAGAAATATAAAACTTATGCAATTCCATGATTGTAACACAGGGTTTGTAGAGGAAGGGGACCAACTCCTCAGGACCCCAAGTCACGAGAGGGTCTATAACAATCAGCTGACTTGATCTACCTCAAGCTAAGGGATTGTTTAATATAGGTTTGATGTTTAAAGGGGTGAAACAAAAGGACAACTAATCTGCCTCTTTCCTTTTTCCAACACGAAAGTCTCAACAAGTCACGTGAGCACGTTACTAGAGTTCAAACTATGACTTAGATAGCTCACTACCAGAGAACTACAACATGTGACATAGATGAAAGTATGGCACACTAGTGTCTCAATGGGGCACTGGTGTCCATAGGAACAAGAAGCATAAAGTACAGTCTAAAAGCTAAGGAAACCTACTAACAACCTATCAGATGTGATTTAATGCAATAATAGAAAACATAAAGTAATTGAATAGCTAAATAGAAAGAAAAATACTTTAACTTGATCTAATCTATGAACTGATAAAAGAGGGTGAGGAAAGCACACCTTTCTACCCATGAGTTGATATCTTTGAGGTCTTCACATGAAAAGCAATCTACACACACAAGATTAAAAAATGTTGGGGTTGTGTATAGAGGACTGCCATAGTCAGTCACCTGCTTTGGTGTTTCCACCTCCATGGACAACCAGTATAGCAACAATAGGAGAAATGCGATAAAGAAAGATATTGGAATGAAAGTACTGTTGTCAATCAGGATTGCACTCTAGCCAAGTTAAACTTAACTATCCTATTGAAAAAAGGAAACACTCTTAGGTTGTGGGTGACCTATGATGAGAATGAATCTCCAAAAGGGTTAGTTCCCCTGGCAGATCACCTAAACTAAAAAAAATTCTGAGGAAAAGGTTTTAGAATGATTACTTGAAATGAAATCTAAAACCTAATGGCGATGCACCAGAACTTTACTTATTTCAATAACTTTACTCACAAACAGTCTTTCAAAACTTAACTTTCACAATCTCACCTAGAACACACAACTCAACAATAATTTGTATGAAGGCTCAAGACTGAACACAACACACAACCTAAATCAAATGAAATTCTTGTACACAAACTCACAATAATGAGACATAACAAAGGATTTTATTTTTATGATCACAATGAAACATCAAACCAACACTGCAAATATGAGACAAGAAGTGAGACATGAATGCTCTACTATTTTTATTAAGCTGAAGGAGTATACAAACTGAAAATTTGAGTACAAATATCAAGCTTACAAATTTTTTTGCAAGTGATCAAGAAAGTAAGAAGCAATCTGAACTTGAACTGAGAAAAACCAAGTTTTTCTCCAACTTATATCTCCAAAATGTCTCCAATAATGAGAATAGAAAAATCTGAGTGAAAAGATCTCTGAAATAGAAACTTGAATACCATTTTTTAGCTCAAGAGAAAAGCCTCTATAATATTTCCTAAAACTAATCCAAACTAGGTGAAAAAGATGGCAAGATCCCCTCCAAAGCAGATTGACCCAAAAAGAGTAAAAAAATCAGGCTCGAACTGACTAAAAACTGAAATAGAAACTTCATTTTTCTCAGTTTTTCCGATTTCGCCTAAAAGACTTAACTCAAATAGGAGATTTCCTATCAACACTTGTTCACATCTAACTGCATTTTTAAAATAATAATTATCAAGGAAATTTATAGGAATATTTCCTTAATAATGTTTTACATTTGTAGTTTTGAATTTGTACAAAATAGAAAGGCAAAAGGGACTTGAGTCTTGACCTAATTTTACAAAAATACAAGGCAAAAACATATGATTTTGATTTAAATTCACCAAGTACTGACCTTATTTTGATTTTCTATAAAAATCATAAAAAGGCTAAGGTTCATAGCATTGACTTTTCCTCCTAGGTCATAAAATAAATCAAAGGAACAAGGACATTTGATTTCCAAATAAATCTCAAAGGCATATAGACTTGATTTTTCTCCAAAAATCACAAATGACTAAGGCATATTAGGCTTAAACACATAAGCAAGGCAAGGTATTTAGTTGAGGAATTTTAATTTTTAAAACAATGTGATAAAAGTGCCTAATTTGAATTAGGGAAATGAGAAACCTTAAACAAAAAACCCCATCGAATCCCTAAATTCTCTCATCATTTTTACTTTCAACTTTTGGGAAACTTTCTCTGCACAAGTCGTCGCCATTGACAAAAAACTAATGCTTTTCCTTTTGCTTATGTCTATCGATGCCCCCTTCTCGCTTGGATGCCATGAATTCTTTTATTTTGAGCTTTGAGAATAATTGAATGTGGATTTTTGGATGCACTCTCTATTCAACAAAACTTGGGTAAGCTTTACCACTCAAATTTTGCACTTTTTATCATTTTGAATCAATAATATGCTCAATTTTGAGCTCGAAAGATGCAAAACAATGAATGTTTTGTTCTTTTCTGTGCATTCTTTATTTTGAAGCTCTTCTATACTGCATAGCCACGGATGGATATAGAAGACTCTAAGGGTTTTGTAAAATATAAAGCTCATTGCATTCTAGATTATTATTTTCTTTATCTTTGTGGCTCCTCCTTGATTGCGCAACATGAACTAGATTTTTCTTAAACCCATGATTTCTCACAAAACATTCAGGCCACGGTCTTGAATCCCCTCTGTAGCATGATTTCAATACTTTTGTTTCTGTAGAAACCTTCCGCTAAACATAGTCTACTAGATATTCTTTTACCTTTAGCACTGTAGGCAGCATGGCTTCTCTATTTGGGTTTTAAAACCCTCAAGGGTTTGCACCTCTTTTCCTTCCAAATTCCTCTCACCAAAGCATTTGTGTTCTTAGTGCTTTCAAAATGACCACTTAAAGAGATCTGTTGTTTAATAGCTGTGTGCATGAATATTCTCCAATATATTACTGATAAATGAAATATTATCATGCTCTGTATAATGAAATGACACTGTATTTTTCCTTTTTTGAATCTAATGCTTAGAGGCACTATGTTGAAATTCATTTCTCTCATTCAAAATTTGTAAAATGATAATGCATCCTCATTGTACCTTGACTACATTATTTGATGATTTCTTCAGCATTTTAAGAGGACCATATTGCTCAACCATATATGATGCATTCAATTTCCTTGAAGGACCCACTGCTTTTTATTGTGAATGCATTTGTTATCCTAAGGTCTGAAAATTGATGAAAACTTCACTTCAAAACAAACATTTGCAATCATTTGACGTTATCATTCTATCCCTTGAAAGTTCTTTCCATGAGCTCTTCTTATAATATCAAAACATGCTCAATAGACTGTCAACTTTTCCTCACAGCTGAAAGCTTCCCTCAATAATTTATGACGACATTTTCAATCTTTTCATGCATTCCTTATGATGACAGTCTAATCAATGAGGTTATAATCATAGACAATGATCCATTTCTCAATACATATGAGGATTGTAATAAAATAGTGAAATATGATCCTGACTTCCCTTTCAAGGTTCTTGGATACTCTTTTTCCATGGCTTTGCTTTACAACATGCCTTGAATCATTGCCTTTTTTCGTGATAGCCATGACCTTCCATTGAGCTCATTTTATAGCAACCAATTTTCCTTTGGCTCCCATTTTCCTGGGTAAAACTTGAATACTTCCAACTTCATGACATTACTATACAATGTTGCCTCCTGTGATGTTCCATGTATAGTAAGTGAATATTCATTCTTTTATGATGTTGCACCTTGAAAATTGCTCATAATTGAGAACACAACTTGGAGTTGAAGTGCACTACTGTTTATACTATGCTTGCATAGTTTGTTAAATTTTTTACTTCTTTTGTTACTTGATGAATTAGTTGTCATGTATGCATCTTATTTGATAAAGGCAATGAGAAATGATGTTGATGATGTAAAACAATGATGATGCAATTTTACTTCTTTTGCAAATTACTTAATCCTTCCAAATGAGCCCATTGTTCATTTGTGACTCTCATTTCAAAGGGGATGCCTCATTGCACTTTTGGATTGGTTTTCATGAATGATCAATGCTACTTGAGGCTCCTGCAATCACTTTATGAATAACTCCTTCAGATGGAAATGTTTCTATTTGAGAATTATGAATATGTTTCCTATCTCATTCTCCCTTTTGAGAATTAGGGGCAACATGTTGGGCTCAACCCTTGTGGGAGCCCATTTTTGCACCACATGCTATGATGTATTCATAAATGAATCAACAACATGATTTCTCATATACCTACATAGTGAACAAACATGTTAGATAAAAAGAGTGAAGCTCAATGCTCATGTGATGTTTTATTTTTCAGGCTCTCTTGCATACATCCGATGTTTGCTGATCCATTGCATCATAGGTAATGTACTATATTTCTATTGATAGGGAACATAGGAATACTCATATCCGGAGCTCTAACAACTCTTCTTATCATGATGCAAGTTCACTCAAATATCAAGGACGAGGAGGAGCAAGCAGCAATGAAGACCAACTCAAGAATTTAATCAGGCAATGATGGATATGTCTTTTCTTATATGCTTATTTTCATTTCATTATCTTCAGATGCATATTATATTCTTTAAGTTCTATTGGTCTAGCTACTCCCACGGCTTGTGTGGGAAATTTTATTACTCCTTTCTTTCCAATGAATATTAATGCAACACTTGTACAATTTTTTGTATACTTCTTTTTGCAAAAGGAATGAACATTGTAAAATGAATGAAAGCATTGCAAAACGAATGAAGCAACTTCTTATAATTCATGTATTCTACCTTATGTTGCAAAGCATTGAATGGAAAACTGGATTCTTTCTTTTTGTTGGAACACATTGCACAATAACAACTTAACTCTTTCTTTTAAACTTTAATATATGCAATGGTTAAGCAAAGCAGAAATGTGTTAAAATCTTTTCACCTTTAATATAATGAAACTACTTTAGCTCTACCAATTGAGCTATAGGTGAAAAATTGGCAACAAGTACTAAGCACTATGTTAAACAACAATATGCTACATAAACAATACGATAATGCTAAGTGAACAGAAGATGGGATAATATCACCTTCAACCACGTGCACTAAAGGAAAATGGGAGGAGTGAGCTCGTAAGCCTTTGAAAGCCAACGTTGACACAACAACGAGGAGAAAAAACTAGCAAAGTATTAATTTGCAACTTTAATGGAGGTGGTAGAGCTTGAGAACATTGTGAAAAGAGTGGAGAGAATAGTCCCAAGTGTGTGAATGATCAAGAAGTTTCCAGGGAGCGTGAAAAGAATGAAGGAGATAGACATTTGAAGATGAAATTGGAGGAAAATGAGTTTTTTTAGGTCAGTCAAGGGAGAAGAGACATTACTCTTCATCACCAAAGGAGAATTGTAACACCTCTGTGAATTCCAGAGGTAGGAATCTTGTCAAGACAGTGGCGTGCGGTGCAAACACACCTGAAAGCACAAAAAGAGGAGATGGCTCCATAGGTACTCCATCCTGAGGAGAGTTGAATAAATGTGACGTAGGCCCTCAGACCTATGGAAGGTGAATAAAAGGATCTGTAAGTGCTTGGTCCTACAAAGGAGGTGCCCCAAGTGATTGGTCTTGAGGGAGGCCAGATATGAAAGGCTTTGTAGAGTCTAATAAGCCCTTATAGGTACTTGATCTTGCAAGGAAAGCTCAAGGTGCTCAGTCTTCTAAGCTTGATTGAAAAAGCAGCTTCACAGGTCCTACAAAGCAACATGTTAATTTGCAGAAAAAAACATGTTAGATAGAAAAAAGCCACACAGGTAGACAAACAATCACGCAGACAGTCAACAATTGAAGAATAATCTTTCAAAGGGGTCCCTTGAGAACCCTTCAAAATAAAAGAGGTCCACTCAAGAGATCCTCTATTTGAAAGGTGATGATATTTTTCACATACGATTCTAGCATTAAGGAATCCTTTTGAAAGATCTCTTTCATCAAGGAATTCGAAAGGAAGAATACTCCCTCACAAGGGGAAGTTTTCAGACTTCATAAAAAAAAATTACTCCCTTCTAGAAGGAGAGTTTTTTAGATTCTTTCTTTACGAACCCATGACGAAAGAAAAAATCCACTAGGGGTCCTTGTTGAAGAATACAATTTTTTGAAAAATAAGAGATTTTTGACAAGGGATTCGTTGGCCACCAAATACACCTTTTGAAAATTGAAGCAATATGATAGGCCCCCCTTAGGATGGTGCATGTCGAACACAAAGACACATGACATTCTAAGGAGAGAGAAGAAAGTGATTTTGTGGCTCATGATATATGACGAGATGTAATCATGGAAATGTTGTTGTACACGCAAGGGACAACACATAGGCACCACAACATCACAAAGAAAGCAAAGAAGAGAGAAATATAAAAATGAGACATAAACAAGGACGAAGAAATCAAGAGAGGGGATTTGATATTTTTGGGTCAAAATTGCTCATAGATATAATATAATAATATATGAACTATCATTAATCCCCTACTATATTGGACCATGTGAAGAAAGGTACATGAAAACAAAATGAAAATAAAAAATTGGGTCAACATGGAAGGGGGGCCTAAATTCTCACAACACTTTGCATCATCCCCAATTGTTGAAAATCAAGGCACAACAAAGGAAGAATGATGTGTAAAATAGAAGAAGTTTATGACACAAAACACACCTATATCCAAGCACCTACAAGGGTGAAAAGGGTCCTCTAGGAACATATAAAACAAGCACGGGGAAACACAACACACACATGGGTGATCCCACAAAACTAGTTTACAATTCCATTGAGGAAGGAAAATTGTAAAAATGCCCCCATGAAGAAAATTTTGGGTTTTGGGGGGTTCACATGAAGGGGGGGTTCACTCTAACCCAAAAGGGGTTTGCTCGAACCCCCCTTCGAGTGAACCCCCCTTTGCTCGAAAGGTCAAGGGGGGTTCGAGCGAACCCCCCTTTTTGCCCTTCTCCCCTTCTTGCACCAAATTTCTACAAAAAATTGCCTTTCGAAGCTAGAGTTGAGGATGAAAATGGGGGAAACTTCACAGACCCAACTAGATGATGGTAGTCCTCAGAACGAGCTATCCATCAAATATAATTTTAATATATTTTTATTTTATTATGTATTTTTTTTAGTTTAATTAAACATAGGATTTTCACCAAAAATCAAGCTCTTTGTTTTGCACATGTGGAAAAATAGTAGATTATCAAAATAAAAATTGAAAAATATGTTTGGGCTAGGTATTGATGTCCTTGATCTAGTAAAAAAAATTTGAATTTCGATACATACAAAAAACGTTATGTTGTTTACTGTCTGCCTATGTTTGAATTGTAATTGGTTTGACTTCAAAACTTGATTAAGAAAAAAATATTCAATAAAACACTGTGAAACCAAATGGACTTGTTAGATATTGTAGTTACAAAGCTAAATTCAAAAAAAATAGAATTTTATCCTTCATAGAAAAAATTAATGTTGTTTACGGTGAGCATCACTCCTTAAAAATGGTGTTTACTGATAAAAACTAGTTTTCAAAGGAGATGGAAAAAGAAATGCAATCTAATTCAATATATATATATATATATTTAGAATCTATGGACAAAATTTCACAAATCACTAGTTCACATCATCTTCAAATTCTTCATGGTTTAGCAGCTATAGGTGCATGAAAGTGAAGATTTAGTTAAAAAAATTTAGTTCAATGTCTAATTTGGTTAAAAATTGTAAACCAGTATTGTGGGGTCACCCACACAAATCTAATCTATAGATAAAGAAGAGGTTCCCTCCTAGTTCTCATCAACCAAGAGTCCATCGTTCTCCCATCTAGATCATTATAAGGGGAAGGTAGATGAACCTACAAGAGTGGGATAGCAAGGGAAACACCCTCTGACTCTCCTACAACATGAGCCAAGGAAGAGGGCCCCTTGGAGTCTTCTTTTCTCAACTCTTGTGAGGTAAACATCATTGATTTTGCAAAAATCATCGACATATATGAGAAATCATCCACTAAATTGAACATGCACTTGAGAGGAGTGCCATGTGTCAACTAAGCAGGCGACGAAGGAGGCACCCGAGATCCACTACTGACCTCACTGAAAGACTCAGGGGCAGTGACAAACTTAGGGGATGTCGAGGTTGCCTCCATCACTAAGACGACGCAAGCCAAGGCAGAACCAGCTTCCGAAAAAGGTGAACCCTTCTTTTGACCCCCATTAGAAGCAGGTTCATCCTCCAACTTGCACTTCAACGGAGGATGCGAGATCCCCACAGATGAAGCGGAAGGCGAGGAAGAAGCGGAGAAAACCGCAACAAACATCACCGAGGTATTCAACATATCCATGGGCTTAGGAAAAGGTGGGATGTCTAGAAAGGACATCAAGAGAGGAGGCTCAACTGAGGGAGCAATGAACACTTGCACCCTTTTAGGGTGAGGATCATCCACGCTCGCAAGGGGAGCCAAAAGTAAGATTGAGGCGATGTGAACCAAAGCAAAAGGGGTAGAAGAAGAGGGCACAATGGGAGACATCGAAATAGGGGTTGTTGGCTCCCCTTCCATCTTTTGCAGAGTAGCTTGCTCCACAGCCAGAGCCTTCCTTTGATGCTTACGCTCACACGCAAGGTGGTTTCTTCAACTCTGAGAGCTAGAGGTTGGAGCTTGAGGAACAAGAGGCTCCTATTTTGTTATCGATGTGTCCAACATAGTCCTTGTCGTCGGAGGGAGTGACTCCTGGAAAAAAATAGGAGGAAGAGATGTAGGAATGAATACCACAATCGACGAAGAAGTAGACTTAAAGCGCCTCAGCAGCGGGCCTCTTCCCATTCACTACCTTAGGGGTAGGAGTAGTAAGAGGCCATTGATGAGTCCAATTTATGGTTCAATTTTGATAGAGTTTATTATCCATTTGTTGTAGTTGTCATAGACTTTGATACTTGGATATTGACCTTTTTATGATATTTCCTCAAAACCATAGACATTGGGCATAAGCTTATTTTTGTAACCTTTAAATGACATTGACATGCTATGAACTATCTATGTTAATTTTACATGTGGATTAATGAATGTTACTTTAAGATAGTTACAGATATGCAATTGTTGTGTGTACTAATATTGTTATGCAGATATAATTAGAAGCCTACAAAATTGAGGAAGATTCTGCTAGCTGGTCATTCGCCATAAAGGTCAATAAGGTGATTGTTCAAAAGTCAATGGAGGGAAGACTCTCAGCAAGAGGGAAATTCCTAGTTTAAATCGAAGGATTATAACCGCCTTGTAAATGGTCTTAATTTTTTGTTGAGCGAATATAGGAGTTACTGTTGTGCTAGATTTGCGTTAAAGAAAACATGCTTGACTAGATTCCACACATGCATAACCTCCTCTCCACTTTTTATGCTTTCCCTAAAGTGGCGTCCTCCTAATCTGTTGGAGTTGACCACCTTGCTAGGTAGTTAGTTAGTAGCTTTTCTTCATATAAATAAGACTCAGATGCTCCTTTTTAGGAGGTTGCTTAATCTGATGATTGTATTCACATTCTTAGTTTCTCAATAATACATTTATGTTGCTCGATTGTACTCATATTTTCCAATGAATAAAATGAAGTTACAAGTTTGTGCATCTGAGTTTACATTTGTCTTAAGGGATACTCATCCAAGGGGCCCCACTTGGTGATCATTCCATCCTTTAGTTTAGTTAATACTTTCTGTTCGACAATTAGTTAAGAATTTGACATTGTCTGTTCCTGCAGCCACTAGAATTCCATTCTGTGACTATTCCTGCAGCTAAAGTAGACATAGTAGTTTCCTATTTCTTTTCTTAGATTTTCACTTCTGTCATATACTTCAGCTTAGTATAGTTGTTGGTTGATGTTCAACATTTATATTACTTCTTTCCAAGCAATTTACTTTCAACATTATGTCTTTCTTAGCTATAGGATGAATATGGCTACTATTGATTCCTAGTGCACATATTGTGCTAACCCATTTTAATTCTATGTCCCTGGGTTGACAAGTTAAATGCACCTTCATGGTGATTAAGAAAACTATTCAGATTAGATGTCTAATCTCTGAATCAAAGCTTTATGGGCTTAGTTGTTAAATCATTGTAGGAGGCCAACATTTTTGGTATCGTTGTCGGGGATGGTGTCAAACTAGGGAGTTCTTTGAATCATTGATAGTTTCTTTCTTGTTGAAGTATTTATGAAAGTTTGTTCTTACTATACCCCTCATTTAGGAAGTAATGACCCCCTATTCTTTCACCAATTCTTTGTGTGAGTTGGTTGATGTTGATTTGATACCATATGCATAGAGGAAGGAGAAGAGATGTTTATGGGAGGTTCCTACCTAATGATCCTGATCCATTGCAGCTAGTTGAGTATCAGAATCTGTCGAGAGAAGAAGAAGAAAAAGAGCCACATCCTTTTGCTGATGCATTTCCTGATTTGAACAATTCTAAGACCTCCTCTAAAGATCAAAATCTGATTGAGAACCCATTTTATTTGGAACTCCATCAAGTAGGAACGGGTGATGCAAATAGAAACATACCTAACCAACCAACTTTTCCTTTCACCATTTCTCATCAGAATGAAGTTGAAAACCTCAAAAATATCCCTGCTTTAGTCCTTCCTAAGTTCCTTGAGAAGTACAAGGAATACTATAGGGGTAGTGACATGAAGGGAGATAACATCTTTAGGATGCAACAAAAGGAAGATGAGAGCCTGGAGGATTACATTTCAAGGTTTTTGTTTTGCCTACAAAAATATCCACACTATACACTCAATGAAGACTCAAAAAGCTACTCTTTCTGAGAAGGATTAATGAGAGTTGCACTGATGCCTCAGACCTGATCGTAGGAGGAGATATCACCCAAGTTCCTTGGGAGGATATCAAAAAGATATGTTAGAACTATTCTAGGGCAACTTCAAAGAAAGGGAGAGCTTACCAATCCTCTATGGGTAAGTCATCTACTAGTGGAGTATCAAGGATGGAGATTACTCACTTGTTGTCAGATTTCAAGCAAGACATCATAAATAATCTGGCAACCCATCTGGATGCACTCCAAGCTAAGAAGAAACAAGAGGAGGCAGAGGCAATGTTGGCAGAATATTGCCCTCATTGTAGACAAACGAAGAAGGATTGCAGATGCAAGATGGTAGCTAATATTGACAATAAGCAGATTCCAATTGAGTTCAAGCCAATCCAGGTTGAAGAGGATCAAGTCTACTATGTTGCACAAAGGAGGCCATGGGCTCCAAGACAAGGTATGCCACCAGATCCACTATCTTTTGCTAGGCCATATTTTAATTCTTATTCATTTGGTAACCAATGACAACCCCCATATCCATCCAATTATGGAGGATATCCACCACAACCTTGGAGTAACCCTCCAAATACCTAGCCTAATCACCAAAACTCTCCACCCCAGTTGCAGCAACCTCAGGGGAATTGGAAGTAGTTTCAAGGAAATTGGCAGCCATCTCCAGAAAACTGGCAACAAACATCTCAATGGAGGGGAGGACAACAATGGCCAAACCAGACCACTAATTACATGCAACCATCTTCTCAGCCCCAACAACCTACTATAATGCCTCCTCTTGCTAGTGCAAGTTCAAATACACCTAGACCTACTCAGCTACTAGCTCAACCCACACCTAACCCAAATAACAAACCACAACAGCTAGTATACTATGCTAATCCAAAGCAATTTCCTACATATGTTGTGAGTGTAAGTGACATCCACTTGTGTTCAAGAATTAATTTTCTAGATCCTTCCACACTCATTATTACTGAGCTTCATGTGGAAGAGGAGGAGGAGCATCTGAATGTCCCCATTCAGCCAAGTGCACCTAAAAACCTTGAACCAGTCCCAATCCAATGGATTGAACAAAAACCACCATTTCCTCAGAGATTGGAAGTTGCTAAACAAAAGGAAGAGGAGGAAACAACTTTTGACATTTTAGATCAATTGAAGTATATATGTGTCAAGATACCTCTCTTTCAGGACATAAAAGATGTTCCCATATATGGCAAAGCAATTAAGGAAGCATGCCTTAAGAAGCCAGGCAGGAAAAAGAAAGACCCCACTATGGTTCATGTGGTGGGACAACTGGCTGATATCATGCTTGGAAAAGTGATTGTCCCCAAGTACAATGACCCAAGTAGTCCTGTGGTAGGAGTTGTTATAAATGGGATCCAAATAAAGAATGCTCTGATTGATTTGGGAGCAACAATAAATGTGATGACAAAGGATATCCTGCAACAACTAAATGTTGCAAGCATGAGATCTACTCCTACTTGTAAGAGAGGGGGACCGCCGCATGCAAGACCCCAGGTCACGGAGGGTCAAGACGCGAGAGGATGCCCTAACTTACCTCGGCTAAGTATAATGTTAGGAAATGCAAGGTGAGAGTAATGAGGACCGTGGGGCCTCTCGGTTACTCTGGAGACTCGAAACATAAGAAGGGGCTAGGTGAGCCAGTTTTTAGGTCTAACACTACACCTCAGAAAGCTCTTTGTCCAAGGATGAAAGCGGGGTCTCTAGACGTCAGCACAACACACTGATGTCTCAAAAGTGCACTGGCGTCCGTATGGCTAGACAACAATGAAGACAAGGTCAAACCAACAAAATAAGCTAACAACCCAACTAACTAACTAAAGGGCTAGAATGATGTGATTACATAAATGAAATACTCTCTAATATTATAAAGTAAATAAGCAAGAGTAAAGAGAGAAAGGAGGATCTCACCAAGGAATTCATTTGCTAGCTGGTCTTCCAAGAAGCACGTGCTCCTACACATAGAAAGAGAGGAAAATGTTGGGTGGTTGTATAAGGGTTTTCCTCAGTTAGACCCCATTTAGGTGTTCCCACCTCCATGGATAACCACCTCCACCAAGGGCACTCAACGTTGCTTGGGGGAGAAAATGAGAGGAACTCAATCCTTTGCTACAATGGCATGGTCCCAAACTTTCTCTATCGATGTGATGGAGTGTTGCTTTGCTGCTATGGGATGCAAGAATGTTGCTTTGAAGCTTGTAATGGATGCAAAAGAGTGTGTTGAAGTTGTGAAGAATCTAGAATACATGTTGAAGGAGTGAATATGAAGAAGGAATGAAGAGAAACAACCATATTTGGGTTGGTCAGCCGAAGGGGGCGTTACAACTTCACTTCAAATGAGAAGAGTAACACCTCTGTAGGTTCAACCTCATGAATTTTCTAGGGATGTAAGTGCCCCACGTAGACGCCTGCAGGAAATGCATGCGTCCCCGACAGAAATGCCTCCACTAATGCTCAAAATAGGCACCAAGTGGGATGCAAGTAGCTGGCTTAGGTGGAATTAAGCCTCTGAACTTGGTTTTCTAAGGTGGATAAAGGAAAAAAGGGGATTTGCACATGGGGTGCAAATTCACTATTATACATTTTTCCCCCACTTTAGCAAGCATGAATACTGATGAGTGCTTGGTAAAGTAGGTCAAGAAAGATTAAGGTTATAAATGTATACCTGAACCGTCGAGGAAGCAGATCACAATCCAGCAAACTGGAAGGTGCAGGGAAAGTAAAGGACTTCATAGCTGCTCAGAAGTATGAAGTTAGAAAAACAAAGCCTCTTACAGGCCCACAAACCTACAAGGAGGCAACCCCCAAGATCTCTCACATGAAAGAAGCCCTGTGAAGTAAGCGCCTTACAGACCTGTAGACCTACAAGGAAGGTATCCTCCAAGATCTCTCACATGAAGGAAACCCAAAGGAAGTAGACTCCATAGAGTCAAGAAGCGGCGACACGTTGATCCGTAGATAGAATATGTCAAAAGCGGTGACATGTCTACTCGTAAATAGAAGATTTCAAAAGCGATGACACATCTACCCACAGATAGAACATGTCAAAAGTGGCGACACGTCTACCCACAGATAGAACATGTCAAAAGTGGTCATGTAGGCAAATAAATGGACAGTCACATAGACTGTCAACAACTAACACTTTCAAATGGTTCCCTCGGAAACCTAGCATGAAAAAGAGGGGTCCACTTAAGGGACGTGCTATTTGAAAAGTAAGGTCTAGTTAGGCTGCCCCCAAGATAGACGCAAAAAAGTGAACGGAATAAGTCTAGTCAAGTTGCCCCCAGGCTAGATGTGAAAAGAATCCATTTAGAATAGAGACTTTCAAAGAAGGGTCCCTTGGGAACCCACCATGAGGAAGAAGGGGGGTCCACTCAACGAACACACAATTCGAAAGTAGTTGTTCTTCTTAGAGCGATCCATCATCAAGGAATTTGAGAGGAAGGATATGCTCCCATGCGAGGGGAAATAAAAGTTGTTTCCACTTCAGAGGAAGGTCTTCAAGTCCTTTCTTTATGAACTTGTGATGAAGGAAACACATTCTGTTAGGGTTCCAAGTTGAGAATGCGATTCTAAGGAAAATTTTATGAAGACTTTCAAGAAAAAATTCATTGGCAATGAATGCATTTTCTAAAAGTTGAAGTGTTAAAGAAAGGTGTTGTCACACATGAAAGTGACAACTCAAGCAATGAAGCAAAAAGAGAGAAAAAAAAAACAAAGGACATAGGGGTAGCTTGATATTGCAGAGTCAAAACCACTCATAAATATATATATGTGTGTGTGTGTGTATAATAATAGTATATAAATGAACTGTCATCAACCCCCTACTATATTAGGCCATGTGAGGAATGCATGAGAAGACAAAGTAAAAATAAAAAAATAGGTTAACATGGAAGGAGAGCCTAAATTCCCCCAACACTTTGCATCGTCCCCACTTTATCGAAAATCAAGCACAAACATGGAAGAATGATGATACAAATAGAAGAAGGTTTTCAACACAAAAACCATGCATGTATCCAAGCACCAACGGGGGTGACGAGGGTCATCTAGGAACACATAGTATGAGCATGGGGGAACATATCACAAAGCACGCACACACACAAGATCAAGAAAAGGGGCCTCCTTCTAACATTGATCAGCCAAGAGGTCATTTGCTTCCCAATCTAAATCCTCATAAGGGGAAGGAGGATGAGCTTGCAAGGGTAGGATGTTAAGAGGAGGAGCATCTGACCCTCCCGCAATAAGGGCTAAGGAAGAGGGCCCTTTGAGGTCCTCTCTGCTGAGCTCTTGTGGAATCAAGGTCAACGATTTTGTGAAGATCACTGATAGGGTCGGGACCTCATCCATGAGATTAAACATACACCCCATAGGAGCGTGGTGTCTACCCCTAGCAGACGAGATAGGTTGTGCCTGAGGTTCACTGCTAAGCTCATCGAATGACTTGAGAGCAATGAAAAACTCAGTGGAAGCCAGGACTGGTTCTATTATCAAGACAGAACAAGTCAATGCAGGGCTACCATGTGGAGAAGGTGGGGTCTTCCTATGTTCTCTGTTCCCAGAGGGACCATCCTCCTCCTATCATTTCATTGAAGGAGACAAACTCCCTATGGATGAGGCCAGAGGCACAAAGGAAGAGGAGGAAATAACCATAGTAGATACAATTGAAGTATTGATCATATCCATAGGCTTCAGGAAGGGCTGGATATCCATAAAAGACATCAGCAAAGGTAGCTCCACTGAAGGAGCAATGAACACCTGTACCTGTTTAGGGTTAGGCACATTCGTACTCAGAATGAAAGTTGAAAGCAGTACAAAGCCAAATTGAAGAGAAGCAGATGGAAGGGTAGAAGAAGACGCTGCAAGAGGCCCCGAAGCAGGGATAGTCATTTCTTCCTCCTTCTACGAAGTGGTCTGCTGGGCCAGGAGAGCCTTTCGTCGGTGCTTGCATTCACGTGCAAGGCGGTTTCTATGGTTCTTGGAGTTAGAGGCAAAAGTTTGAGAAGGGACAAGAGGTTCCTACTCAACCATAGGAATATCCAATACATCTGTTTCAGGTGGAGGAATAGGCTAGGCTCCTACATGAGAGTAGGAGGAACTGACTAAGGAGCGATAGGAGTTGACTCAAGAGCCTCGGCAGGGGGCCTCTTTCCACTCACTACCTTAGGAGCAAGAGAAGTAGGAGGCCGCGGGTTGAATTATCTACAAGAACCTTTCTTTCTACTGTATAAATAATACCACAATCTGGGGTATTCATTAGGGAGGTCTGCGATCTTGAGTTTGGGCCTACGCCAAGGAGGGATCATCAGACTCAATGGGTAGCCTCTAGGCTGGCTCATCCAATACTCTTCCCAAGAAGGGGGATAGGATGAGGCAGACTAGGAGGAGGTAGCCTTCTCTTTTCCTTTACGGGAAGGAGAGGGAGTTGGCGTGGACTTCTCCTTCTCTTTCAGAGAAGGAATAGTAGTCGGTGCGGGCTTCTTCTTCTCTTCTCGGGAAGAGGAGGTGACTAGTTGTTCTATCATGGGAAGGGTTAGTTTTGGCTCCCCTTTGCCCCCAGTTTTATACTTCACATAGTTCTTGTAAAGTAAGCCTATTCTTAGAGGAAGCAGACCGACTAGGGAGGGCCAAAAGTGATCCAATGAATATCCACCATGGGACACCAAGGGCTCGTATCTAGTGTCATGCACTATGTGCACAAAACCTTCATGGGAGAACTTCAAACACTTGTGAATAACATAGGTGATTCCATTCATGGAGGCGAGCCAGTGTATACCTAGCTTCATCCTGAATAGATCTGACTTTGGGATAACATCGAAGACTGTGTCGACAACCCTAGGTCCAACCAGGATGGAAAAAGTGATCGAACCATAAGGTTTAATGCACATACCATCGTGTGTACGGATGGTAGATTTTGTTTCTTCATATTTTTCTTTTTGTAATGAATTTAATGCTAATGTCTCCTCAGTGATAACATTCACGCGGCTCACGGGGTCTATCAAGACTCCTATCACAATGTTACCATTGACACGAGCGAGAATGTAGAGAGGCAAAGGTTTGTTGTTTAAGGGTAAATCTTGTAATGTCTAGTGAACTAGGTGCAGGTGGAACAGTGGAAGTTACCATGACCATATTAACATAGGCCTTGGGCTATGTAACAGAGTCAATGGGATCAATAATCATGTTAGCAGAGTATGACGAAAATGAGTCTGTGTATATTTGCAATTCACTATTAGCCTTCACCATTGATTTGTTAGCATTTTGTTTGTTCCCATCAAGATAAATGGTACCATCCTCGATGCGGTCTTGTATTTCATGACACCACATACACCATTTGGTATCATGTCCATTAATAGGATGGTACTAGCAATAAGTGCTCCCATCATACCAATTAGGGTAAGGTTCTTTAACAAGATTAAGAGTTGGTAAAGTTACGATCTTATCCTTCAACAGCTTCTGTAAGACAGAGGTATAAGATTCTGATAACTTTGTGAACTTCCGATTGTGTTTGAGGCCGTTGTCATTAGTAGTGCCTACTACATTCACAATGAGTTTACCTTTCCCAGAGATTGATATAATGGACTTCCCCTCAAAGCGGGAGTGCGAGGAGGATCCCCCGAATTGAGGAACCGTCAGCTGGTATTCTCGTAAGGCCGCACACAAGTGCGTGAAAGAAGGGTATTTCATAAGGGTGAACTTCTCTTGACAAGGCCTTTGTAAGTTCCCTATGAACACCTTTTGTATGCCAGAATTGGGCAGCTAATACGAGATTTGTGAAAGGAGCACTTGATAACGTGCTATGAAGTCAGTGATCTTTTCATTATCTTCTTGTTTACATCAGACAAGATACGAAAAGGTCATCTTCGGCCCGATGTTTGCTTGGAACTGTCTAAGGAATTGATTTACAAGTTGATCGAATGAGAAGATAGAGTTGTTGGGAAAGGAACAATACCATTCAAGTGTCGTATCCTTGAGGGATCAAGGAAAAAGTTTGGCCATCAATGCATCATGATGGAAGAAGTTAGTGCAAAGGGTATTAAAGGTAGACACATGTGTCTGCAAATCCCCCTTACCACCAAACTTCTCAAATTTAGGGATCTCCATTCCTTGAGGGAAAGGAGTGTTCAAGATGGCAACCGACAATGGGCTATGTCAGAAGAAGGACTGGAAGATAGGCTGGGAAGAGGCTTGGGATAGACTCACCAATTGGCTTTGCATCTTACCCATATTCTGAAGGAGAGTGTTCAGAATAGGGTCATTAGAAGATAGAGGGCCAGAGGAACCTCCTCCAGAACCACTGCCAAGGCCTCCTCCAGAGCCACCACCGGAGTGACCTCCACTAGAACCACCACTAGAGCCAGTGCCACTAGTAGGGCCTCTATTGGAGCCACCATTGTGTCCTCCACCGGCAAGACCTCCATTACCGAATCCACTACCACTACCAATGCCTCCACCACTAGAGGTCATAGGAGGGGTGAAGCTAAAGCCCAAGGGGACTCTATTTACTCTTATAGTTTTGGGTTGTTCCAGAGGGATACTGACAGAAGGGACTGCATTAGCCATATAGACGGATGTGGGAGGCATTGATACTCCTAACTGTCCTTTGTGTTCTCCGAAGGTGACTCCTTGTGTGAAGCTAGGGTTGTTTGAAGGAGCACATGCTTCAGCAAGACCAAGGAGGCTAGTCAAAATTTTGATGCCCATTTGATCTTTGCACATCATATGTTTTAATTCACTAACAACCTAAGTGGCTCTAGCCATCTTCGGGTTTCTTTCCAAGTGGTTCTCTAAATTTCCCAATCCCTTGTAAGGGAGGCAATGCATTTCGTAGGATTCTGAATGGACTCATGCTTATCCACCGATGATGGCGTAGGAGATGCAGGGGGAGTGGGAACATGATTGGTTTCATCAGTGAATCCCATCTTGTTCCTTGACAACTTCTCCTGCTCAACCAAACTAACGGAGCGAGCGGAGAAAAGACCAATAGAGAGACCAATCGAGACCTTCATCCTTTCCATTAGGAGGTGTCATACACTTATCCTAACAATATGTCTAGAAGTTTTGGACTAGGTTGTGATGCTCATAAACCTTCACAACACTCAGGGACACAACAGTCGCAAAGTATACCAGAGAGGATTCAACACCAATAGATGAACAAACGTTGGTTCACGTTGGGTTCACCAAAAATGTAAGAGAGGGGGACTATTGCATGCAAGACCCTAGGTCACAAAGGGTCAAGACGTGAGAGACTTCCCTAACTTATCTCAACTAAGTGTAATGTTAGGAAATGCGAGGCGAGAGTAATGAGGACTGTGGGGCCTCTCGGTAACTCTGTAGACCCGAAACACAAGAAGGGGCTAGGCGAGCCGATTTTTAAGTCTAACACTATGCCTTAGAAAGCTCTTTGTTCGACGATGAAAGTGCGGTCTCTGGATGTCAGTGCGACATGTTGACATCTCAAAAGTGCGTTGGCATTCGTAGGGCCAGACAACAATGAAGACGAGGTCAAACCAACAAAACAAGCTAATGGCCTAGCTGACTAACAAAAGGGCCAGAATGATGTGATTAAATAAATGAAATACTCTCTAATATTATAAATTAAATAAGAAAGAGTAAAGAGAGCAAGGAGGCTCACCAAGGAATTTTTTCACAACTGGTCTTCTGAGAAGCACGTGCTCCAAAATGAGAGGAACTCAAGCCTCTGCTGCAATGGCGTGGTCCCAAACTTGCTCTACTAATGTGATGGAGTGTTGCTTTGCTACTATGGAATGCAAGAATGTTGCTTTGAAGCTTGTAATGGATGCAAAAGAGTGTGTTGAAGCTTATGGAATGAGTGTTGGAGTTGTGAAGAAGCTAGAATGCATGTTGAAGGAGTGAATATGAAGAAGGAATGAAGAGAAATGACCATATTCAGGTCAGTTAGCCGAAGGGGGTGTTACAAGTTCACTTCTAATGAGAAGAGTAATGCCTCTACAAGTTCAGCCGTAGGAATCTTCCAGGGATGTAAGCATGCCGCATAGGAATCCTCGACATAAATTCCTCCACTGACGCTCAAAACAGGCACCAAGTGGGATGCAAGCAGTGGGCTTAGGTGGAATTAAGCCTCCAAACATGGTTTTCTAAGGTGGATAAAGGAAAAAAGGGGATTTACACATGGGGTGAAAATTCACTCTTATACACTACTATCTTGTAGCTTGCTGATAGTTCTACTATTAAGCCTGATGGTATAGTAGAGGATATTGTGGTAACTCTAGACTCTTGGGAGTACCCAGTAGATTTCATGATTCTTTCTCCCAAAGCTACACTAGGCAGGTATCCTACTATTCTTGGAAGGCCATGGTTAGCAACAAAAGATGCATATATTGGATGTTGGTCATTAGACATGACCATTTTTTATGGAAAGAGCACCAAAATTTTTGTTCTCTATCCTCCTACTCAGTCATCTAATGATGTGGATAACCCCATATGGCCACATGTTGGTGAAGAGGCCAAGGAAGTTAATTATGTGGCACAACTAATGATGTTAAGCAGAAGTACTTTCATGCAACTTCGAGAGGAAGATGAAGTGTTGTCTAACATAATCCATAACCATTGTGAAGTAGAGGAAGCATCATCCTCTTATGCATCTAGTTTTGTTGGTCTGATGAAGACCCTTCTGCCTGCTCTTCCTCCAGTCGAACTTCCTGCAACAACAGGTATGTCTAATACATTGTTGCCACATGAACTCAAGGTACCAAGTATTAGTGAAACAACTATGATAGAGCTAACCACACAAGTGCAAGTGTCAAAAGGAAAATACCTGAATATTAACAACAAGTTGAGTTAAGAACAACATCAAGCTTTGAAAAATTTGTTAAGGACTCACAAACATGCATTTTCATGGGACTATCATGATATGAAGGGCTTGGATCCTAACCTTTGCACTCCTAGGATATACATTAGAGATAATTGTACACCAGTGAGGCAACCACAAAGAAGAATTAACCTTGCATTAGGAGAAATTGTAAAAGGGGAACTACAAAAATTGCTAGATGCAAGATTTATCTACCCCATTTCAAATAGCCAGTGGGTGTCTCCATTGGTGATTGTGCCCAAAAAGGGAGGGAAGTGGCGAGTTTGTGTTGATTACAAGGAAATAAATGCTACCACCAAAAATGACCATTTTCCCCTTCTTTCCATAGACCAATTTCTAGATTCACTTGCAGGAAAACAATATTTTTCTTTTCTAGATGGATTTAGTGGGTATAACCAAATCCAAATTGCACCTGAGGACCAGGAGAAGACCACCTTTACCTATCCATGGGGAACCTATGCCTACTCAGTACTTCCATTTGGCTTATGCAATGCACATGCAACTTTTCATAGGGAAACCATTAGCATATTTTCAGATCTCTCATGATTGCATGTAGATATATATGGATGATTTTACCACCTATGGTGCTAATTTTAATGAAGCATTGGAAAATATTAAGAGGGTCTTAAAAATATCTGAAGAACATAATTTGTCTTTAAACAGTGAAAAGTGCTTCATGATGATGC
Organism: Sequoia sempervirens; assembly: GCA_007258455.2. NCBI lineage: Eukaryota > Viridiplantae > Streptophyta > Pinopsida > Cupressales > Cupressaceae > Sequoia > Sequoia sempervirens. The sequence goes on along the minus strand of VDFB02047230.1, from coordinate 193,859,063 downwards.
ATGAAGGTGTAGTCCTTGGTCATTACATCTCTTCCAAAGGAATTCAAGTAGATCCTACCAGGATTGAGGTGATCACAAATCTGTCTATAACTACAAAAAAAAAGATGTTAGGAGTTTCTTGGGACATCCAGGTTATTATAGGCATTTCATCAAAGACTTCAACAAAATGGAAACACCATTGTATAGTCTCCTAACCAAAGATGTTGAATTTCAATGGACAAAAGACTGTGACAAGGCATTCTCTGACTTGAAAGTAGGTTTAACTCATGCTCCTGTACTCAAAAGTCCTAATTGGGGGCTTCCTTTTCACATTCATATAGATGCATCAGACTATGCTATAGGAGCAGTCCTGGGACAAAAAGAAGGAGCAATTGAAAATGCTATTTATTTTTTTAGATTTTTTTTGCAAAGAGATGAATTCAATTATACAGTGACAAAAAAAGAAATGTTGGTAGTGATCTATGCCCTAAACAAATTTAGGCACTACATAACCAACTATTAGATCTTTGTGCACAATGATCATGCGGCCATTAGATACCTCATGAATAAACCCATGATCTCAGGTAGGCTAGCAAGATGGTTGTTGTTGATGTAGGAGTTTGACATAACCATTGTGGATAAACAAAGGAAGGCCAATATTGTTGCAAAATTTCTTTCAAGGCTGACTACATCAGAGGAAAATCAAGTCATTGATGACTCTTTCCTTGATGAACATTTATTTTCTATCAGTGTGCATACACCATGGTATGTTGACATAGCTAATTATCTGGTTGTAGGGAGAGTTCCTCCTCACTTCTCTCCAAAAGAGAGAAGGGCGCTCATTGAGAAAACCTTCCCTTTCTCATGGATTGCAGGATGTTTGTTCTACATTGGACCAGACCATGTCATGAGGAGATGTGTGAGGGAAGATGAGAAATATGATATATTGCATGCATATCATAATGAACCCTGTGGAGGGAATTATGTAGCCAAGAGGACAGCAATGAAAATTTTGAACACATGATATTACTGGCCCACACTCGACAAGGATGCAGGGAAATATACAAGGAAGTGTGACAAATTTGAGAGGATGGGCCGACCAACCAAATCTGATGAGATGCCACTTTACCCTCAGGTAGTCATCACTCCATTTGACAAGTGGGGATTGGATTTTGTAGGACCCATTGATCCTCCATCAAATGGTAAATCCTATATCTTGGTATGCATTGAGTATGTAACCAAGTGGGTAGAAGTTAAAGCCATGAAGCATGCAAGAGATAATAAGGTTGCAAAATTTCTTTATGAGGAAATTTTCACATGGTAAGGGGTTCCAAGAGAGAAAGTGACTGATCAAGGGGCTCAATTCACTTCAACCCTTGTTACAACATTGGTCAATGAGTACAACATAAGGCATAGGAAGTCTACTCCTTATCACCCTCAAGCCAATGGCCAGGTTGAGGTGACCAACAAAGAAATTGAGGCCATTATGACCAAGATAGTGGCTATACATAGAAAAGATTGGGAAAGCAGGCTACTAGAGGTTGTTTGGGCCTACAGGACCAACTGGAAAACAACTACAGGTTTCACTCCATTTGAGTTGTTATATGAAAAGACAACCATGATGCCCATTGAATTTGAACATAAGACTCTTAGGATTGCATTAGACTTGGGGATGGATATGTATGAGGCACAAAAGGATAGAATCATGTAGCTGAATGCTTTGGATGAGATAAGGAAGACAACCTTGCATCATACAGAGGTAGTGCATAATCAGAGAATAAAGTGGCATGACAAATTCATCAAGGACAAGAAATTCCAGTCAGGTGATTGGGAACTGCTCTACGACTCAAGATATCAGGATAATGCAGGGAAATCACAGACAAGGTAGCTAGGACCATATGAGGTTGTTGAAGTTTTCCCCAATGGTGTTGTTCAACTCACCACCATTGAACTTGTCAAATTTAAGTTTCTTGTCAATGGTCATCGCCTCCGGTTGTATCACAAACCAACTTCCAAGGAGGAATTCCTATAGCAATTCACTCAACATGCAACACCCGAACTTCCTGCAGCCGAAGGAAGTGGACCTAGTGTCCCTCCTTCTGGCTAACTAAGGTACGCAACTTGTAATGATAAAGACTTCCACTTTTGTGGAAGTCCACTTCTTCATTCATTCACCCATCCACCCATCCATCTCCACCTTTCTCTCTCCTCCATCACTCCACCATCACTTCAATTCATTCTGCTCCACTTTCATTTTTGCTCAACTAACTTCTTAAAAGGTGACCGGTACTTTCTCCATAATCTTTGCAATAAATCTTCCATGAATTCAGGTACGTGCACATCAATTTTTTATATCTTAATTGTCTTTTAGTACATTTAATTAATTGTTGTACATTAATGTCGATGTTCTCCATAGCATGTAATTATTCCTTGCCCCTATCAAATTGCCACTATTTCCTCGCATGTGAGGACACATGCTCAAATTTAGGTTGGGGGGAAGTGTGTCACCATGTCCACGTGTCAGTCTATGATGGTCCATGTCAGCAAAGTTTAAATTGAGCCAATTTGAATCTTGAGTGAGATGATGACTCACATGTGTGAAATGACATCAACCACCACCATTTCTTTTATTGTATCCTACATTTATTACCCTTTATTACCTTTATTGCTCTTGTGATAATCCTAAGCTGCTAAAAAGGTAAAATTCATATGGCATTGGCGTTGGGAATTTAGCAATGTTGCAGGGAGGTGAAATTTGGCTTTTAGACAAAGATTGCAAGAAGATAAATTTTTCAGAGCACTTGTTTAATTGCAAACAACTAAATAATGGGAGGTGGGTTAATTTGAAATGAACCCACAGTTCATGATGTATTACTGCAGGATGCACCTTGCCAGACTGAGTTAAAAAATTGTGGGTGGTTAGATTATTTCCTAAATTTGAATTGTTATGACGAAGATGTTGTGTTGGAATTTGTGCAAACATTGTTTGAAGGAAAGGCCATGGTAAAAGGGTTGGAGGTAATGGCTACTGAAGAAAGGATTGCAGAAGTTACAAGGTTTACTGCCGATGGTGAACATTACCCTGTTGCCAGAGATATCACGTCAGCTAGGGCTGAATTTACAAAACCTGGTGACCCTCCATTGAGTGTAGACAAGTAAGGTGTGAAGAGAACCTCTCTGTCAGAGCCATGGAAGTAAATAGTTGTATATATTATAAATTACATCACTTGTGAAGGCCACATGTCGAACCTACACTTTGTGCACTTCAAACTCCTGAACCATATGAGGCATGGGAGAATAATGAACATGCCAAACGTGATATACCACCTTCTTTCAATCATGGTGGTCGAGACCCAAAAAGGTAGGGATAATTCTGTTTCCCACCATTTTCTAATCAAATTATTAGTTTAGAAGTCTCTACAGGATGTGTCTGATATGACTTGGGAATAATTTTTGAATATTAATCAAATTAGACCAAAGCATTTGTGACCTAGGGTTTTTCCTCAACCTTGTAGGGTAAGTAGGAGAGTGAGCAATGTTGAAGCCACTCCTGGAGCCTCAACTTATGGCACAAGCCCTAGTGTAAACCCTCCTGTGACCAAGCAAACTATAGAGATTACTTCTTCTGAGGCAAAACAATCAGACAAAGAAAGTTCCTCTTCAGATTCTGATGATGTCCCTCTGGGAACCCTAATGAGAACTAGGGAACAAAAGAAAGAGGTAGAAATAAGTAAAGGAAAATCTAAAAAGAAAATGACAAAAAATAAGTGCCAAGCTCTAAGAAACGAAAGGCTGACACTGTTCTTCCTGCAGCCGAAGAGAAACATGAGAGACCTCCTAGAAAAACAAGACCAGTTAGGCCAGGATTTGGTGTATCTTCACAGGAAATCCCTAAGTCTAGAGAAACATCACGGGAGGACACAAAAGCTCCAATGAGGTAGGTGAATGTTGAGGAAAAGGACGTATTTGAGGAAGCAACAAATATAACATTGGCAGATCTTGTTGACATCACAGAACAAGTTGAAAGTCAAGGGTATGAGGAAAATTAGGAGCTCTTGCAGCAAGAGTAGAAGCAAGAGTTCCTACAACAAGAGGTCCTACAGCCAGAACTGGGAGAACAATTAATACCCCTGTAGCCTGAATTGGCTAAACAAATAGAATCCTTGCAGCTGGAGCCACATGAAGAGCAAGCATCAGTGCTAGGAAAATTCATGGTAGGAATACATAAGCCCTCTGGTTTTTTAATGCACATGGTAGCCATGAAATTATGGAGAGAGATGCAAAGGAGGGAAGAGGAATGGAAAGAGGAGAAACGCAGGCTGAAGAAGGAAATTCAAAAGAGAGATGAAGAGATTGAAGATAAGGATGCAAAAATTTCTACTTTAAAGAAGAAGGTGGACAATATGGCATCCTTATTACCTTAGATATTAGAGTGCAGGACTCCTCCAAGGGTCTATGCTCTATATTTGAAGGAGAAGCATCTTTCTTTTAAATTAGCAGAGATTCTTTCAGGTTTGAATCCTTCCATTGAGACTCCTCTTGAATTTTTCAATGCCTATCGGATTGCTCCTCTTGAAATGAAAAATTTGTTGTGTGAATTTTATTTGCATAATTATGTTGTGTCCCAAGACCATGATTGGAATCCCTTGTTGTATGTTGGGGATGTCCAACTAAGGGTATTTATGTCATGGATACAAAATTAAATTAGTTGGGGACAACAATTCAGGGCTTATAGGAAAATAGAATCCACCACTCCCCTATCCATCAAGGCTGAATCTAGAAATCCATGAGACATTTTCAGGGATTGGCACATAATTCTTTACCGACCAAGCTATGGTAGTAGGATCCTGCCTAAGAGGGAAGCGGTTTACCAAGAATATGAGAAGGTAGCAAAAATCACAGGGGAATCTATAACAGGATATCTAGCACAAAGGTGGAACAGTCTAACTGATGAGCTAAAACAAGTTGAGCCTCACTCCCTACAAAGCTATGCTGCAACACTTAAAAGGGTTGATAGATATATATAGATTGGAAGGACAAAGGGACAATTTTGGCTTCCACTGACTTTTCAGCCACCTATCCTGTTATGGCCCGTGCCAAATTTTAGGTATTATCATTATGATATAGTTGCAGAGAGACAGAGATGGAGTAGGTTGGATAGACAACAAGATTCTATTGGGACCCTAATTCACGCACTACAAGAACTGATGTAGGATAGCTGACAGTTGCAAATTTTAGGGCATTGACCAAGCAAAAGAACAACTCTTCCTCTGTTGGAGGACCAACAAATCCTTAGGTTGGGGGGAGTGATGAGTCCAGTTTATGGTTCAATTTTGATAGAGTTTATTATCCATTTTTTTGTAGTTGTCATAGAATTTGATACTTGGATATTGACCTTTTTATGATATTTCCTCAAAACCATAGACATTGAGCATAAGCTTATTTTTGTAACCTTTAAATGAAATTGACATGCTATATGAACTATCTATGTTAATTTTACATGTGGATTAATGAATTTTACTTTAAGATAGTTACAAATATGTAATTTTTGTGTGTACTAATATTGTTATGCTGATATTGTAGACATCCAAATTTGGACACTTAATTTATCCAAATTTATCACTTTTCGTCTAAACATCCTCTTATCCAAGTTAATTAAGTAATATTACTATTATTTAATTAATATCTTTAATTCTGCTAAATCCCTAAGGTATTTAATTAATAATTAAATACCTTACCCTCCTTAATCCTCTTTTCATCAAATAAATTAAATAAATATTACATTTATTTAATTCTTCACATGTCATTTTCATCTAATCCTAATCCATTTCCTAATCTCTTCATTAAGAATGTGCACATGCCTAATCCTTGATTAGGATGTGTCACATCCTCCAACTTTTGCAAGTTGGCTTTTAATCCTAATTAGCCCCTAATTATCCTCTAATTACTGATTAATTAAGCCTAATCATTCTCCAAGGAATTTTTAATTCCTTTTTATTCTTCTTAGATTCCCCTCTTTTATATGTGAATTTTTAATTCACATTCCATCCTTCCAAGGCTTCTAGAACCTTGGACTTGTCACAATCTCCACATGTGACCAAGTCCCACCTTTTTGGAGCCCACCTTTTATCCTCCAGATCATCCTAGGAATGTGAATTTTTAATTCACATTTATATCCTCAACCACCTTTCATTTTCCCATGTAGATTTTTGAGGAATTCCAAAATTCTTCAAATGTCTCTTTCAATCCCACTTAGGGACAAGAAATCCTTTTTTAAGGAAATCTCCTCACTCCCCAAGGTGCATGTCCTTTTCCACCTCATATACCTTCTTGACACCTCACTTACACCTCATATCCCCTTGTCCACTTCACCCTCCACATGTCAAGATGTGAGGGCTTGTGGGTTCTCAACCCACCATAGCCCTTCATTTTGGCCTTGTTGGAGCAATCTTGACTGTTGAATTATCTAGAGAATTCAAATTCTTCTATAAATACCCCCTCCTCAAGAGAATTTTTAACACTTTGGATTTGAGCAACTACATGTTGCCCATTTACTTTCCCAAACACTTTTGAATTTTCATAACTACATGCTGCTAATTTACATCCTCAATCCTTTGCCATCATTTTAGCCATCTCTCTTGATCATATTGCACATCTAATCTTGCATTTTAGTCACTAAATCCATCATCTAAGGAGCACACAAATCATTCCAAGCAAGGGCCAATCAAAGAGATATCAACAACAAGGGAGGTAAAATTGTTTGTGTCTCATTTTATTTACATTCCTTTTCGTTGTATCACTCTTTTGGCTAATCTTGAGGTGTCCTTGGTATTTTGTCATTCACATTTCTAAGTTATTTTGCACATTTAGAATATGATAGATATCAAGGTATATATTTCTGGCACGCCTGGTGGGACCCACAAATGGGTTCTTACATTTAACCCTTGTTTTAGCTAAGAACTATGCAGGAAAAGGTCGCAGAAAGGCAGAAGTGCCCCTGTTTCTGCTGCAGAAAGGCGGAAGTGCCGTCTGCCTTACCGCAGAAAGGCGAAAGCGCCCTCTACCTTGCCGCAGAAAGGGGGAAGTGCCCTCTAGTCTGTTCCAGAAAGGCGGAAGTGCCCCACATTTCAAAGTTTTACTTTCTTCTAACGAGTTTGCTGCAATTAGGGATAAATTTAAAAGGTTTTTCTAACATGTTTCTTGCAGTAGGAGAGGCACATCCCTCTTATTTTCTAGGAAATCTGATAGAGTTTACCGCAGAAAGGCAGAAGCGCCCTCTATCTTACCGCAGAAAGGCGGAAGCGCCCCTATTTTTGCTGCAGAAAGGCGGAAGCGCCCCCACTTTTGCTGCAGAAAGGCGGAAGCGCCCCCATTTTGCTGCAAAAAGGCAGAAGCACCCCGATTTTTGCTGCAGAAGGGCAGAAGCACCCCAAAACAGCACAGTTTGGAAGGTAAAATAGTCATTTTAGCTTCATTTTTTTGCTATTTTCAAGTAGTAACCCTCTAACATTGTTTTGGAAAAGATATTGGTGTTTTTTGCTAACGTTTTGCAGCATATTGTGGCGTAATTTGACCAAGGACGAAGAAGAAGATAGCTAACAGTTGTTTGCAGGGCCATTTATTTGATCAGATCTACAAAAAATTATCCTTGTTGTTTTGGAACATAGTCTAATTAGGGGAGTAAACTTCATTGCTCGCTGTGACTGTATGTTCTTGTGTTACCCAAGGGGGCATTAATTTGTTTTCTCTTTCCCCTTGCACTTCGTGTGAGCCTGAGGAGTAGTTGAAAACGGTTAGTGTCTTCTTTCTAGTGGGACCTGCTTGAGGATTTCATCACCCCAAGGGACGATTTCAACTACGCATACCGGCGGGGTATATAAAGGGGGGAGAACGAAAGTTGTACCCCAATCCAGTCACGTCATAATTGGCGGAGCATCGAAGCTAGGGTGATACCTAGATAGACGTGAAGAGTTGGTCCGAGCCTTTCAGTATCTCGCTGGGGTTCCCGACTCACGCTTGTGATGGGCTGGTGTTCATGGTTGTGCCTCACGTACCGAGAGTATATCAAGGACTCCCTAGAAACCTTATACATCTTAGATTAAGACTTTGCCTTGCCATACCCTTAAGATTAATCATAGGATTGTGCTTGCTTGAAGTGTTTTTTGTGAAAAATCTGTGAAATCTTTGATACCTTGGCCTCACTTTATCATTTTGCGTCTTTGCCATAGCCTTTACCCTCAAAACCAAGCTCTATCCCACTGCAGAAAGGCGGAAGCACCCCTATTTCTACTATAGAAAGGCGGAAGCGCCCCTGATTTTGCTACAAAAAGGCAGAAGCGCCCTTGTTCCCACTGCAGAAAGGCGGAAGCACCCCTGTTTCTGCTGCAAAAAGGCGGAAGTGCCCCTGATCCTGCTGCAGAAAGGAGGCAACACCCCTGATTCACTGTAGAACGCTGTCTATGCCCCTGATTTTGCTGTCAACGCCCCTAATTTTGCTGTCAACACCCCTAAAAGCTGTAAACACCCCTAATTTTGCTGTCTACGCCCCTGATTTTGTTGTCAACGCCCTAAAAGTACCCCATTTGGATTCATTTAGCCTCTAAATCACCATTTAATCATTTCCAACCATTACCTCATCATCCTAAGCCTTCATTTTGTCATTCTAAGCCTCCCGAAACCTCCATTTGATCCATTTAAACCTCCATTCTATCACTCCAAATCTTTGTTAACCATTATAAATCCCCATTCATTCTCCACAATCATCTTTAATCCACCCCTTTCATCTTAATTTTCTGTTTAAAAGTCCATACCCTCAACTTTACCATTCACATCACCAAACATCACCCATAGCCAAACCGTCCTAACGTTGTATTACAAAGTGGTTATCCAAATTGACTATAGCACTTGAAGTTGATTATTAGTCTTTAACTTCAACCCCAATCAATTCGCTTCCATCTTGAGGTGAATTCGGTGTTGTAAGTTATCATCCTTGGCCCAATCAATCCATTCCTGTATTAAGGTGGATTCAGTGCCATAATCATCCTCTTAATCAATCAAAGCTCTAGGTCACTAAGGGTAACTTCCTTTGATCAAGCTTAAGGTATCCCTCACATCTTTCCTCATCCAATCATACCCATCCAATCATCCAAATCTATCAAAATCAATCATTCGATCAAATTGTCCGATCAATCAAATCACATCCGTTCAACCAATGCTATCTTACCGATCTTAATAATCCAATCCAATTCAAAATCAATCCCATCAAAATCCAATCTTGCCAAATCCAAATCCAAATCCAAATCCCATCAAAATCAAAATCAATCCCATCACATCATCCAATCATCCTAATCTGAGTTTTAATCCGATCCTAATCTAAGCTTAACTTAAATCTTGGTTTGAACTTTAGTCCATCTTCGTCCAAAATATTTGATCCATTCTATTTATCCTTTCATCATCATGAATCATCATCCTCCATCAATAGTAGTCAAGGGAAACTCTAATTACGTGGACGACGATAACGAAAATCTTGTTGACCAAGAAGAATATGACATAGATCCTCTTGATGCTATCGTCACTAGTAAGCTTTCTCCACCCACTTTCCAAAATCCAATTACTCCTATGAGCTATCCCGTTATGTCTTCATCCATTCCCAATCATGCTCCTTATGTTACCTTTGACAAGGGATATTTGGTACCTTCCCCTTCCCCATCTACATCATCTTCTTATCCAACATCCACATCCTCTTATCCTCATCTTCCATCACAATATTCCTATTACAATTCCCCATCCGTGTCTCCCTATTGTAATCCTCTTTCCCAATCTTCATGTACTAATTCTACATCCACCCCCTTTTACCTTAATCCTACATCCACATATCCTCATCCTAATCCACCGTCCCAATAGCCTTATTATAATCCATCCCTCACATCCTCTTGTCCTAATCCACAATCCATGTCCCCCTATCTTAATTCACCACTCCAATATCCTTACCCTAACCCTCCATCCAATCCTAGTCCTCCATCTACTCCTAGTCCTCCATTCAATCCCATTCATCCATCTACTCCTAGTCCTCCATCCAATCCTAATCCCCCATCTACTCATGGTCCTACATTCAATCCCATTCCTCCATCTAACCCTAGTCCACCAATCCATAATCCCTCATCCATTTCTACCACCCTAGCCAAGCCAACCATATGCAAGTCTCTCATTTCAGAAGTTCTCCAAGGACTCATTACAAAGAAGCCATCCCCAACTCCACATCTTGAAGTCATGAAACCATGCCATCTAGATCCATCATCCACGGTCACTAGTGATGAGACCCTTCTCCATACCACACCTATTATTGACGTTACCACCCCTAGCACTGATCAAACCATTGAAACCCCCTACCTCCTACTCCAAGAACCACCGAATCCATCGAAGACACCCAATTCCAATCCACTCCCTCTACTCCTAGATCCACCCAAATCCAATCCACTCCTCCCACTCCTAGTAGCACCAAAACCCATTCCAATGAACCTCATGAATCTTTCATCCCTCCATCTTCCCCACTTGAAGAGTCCCAACAAGACTTTGTTACCATGCCTCCTGCACATGATGAGTCACGCCAAGAGTCTAATCCAAAGCATTCCAGCATGTCCCCTTCTCCAGATCAAGATCCTACCATCCCATCTAGTCCACCTCAAGATCACAGTCCCCCATCCATTCCATCCCATGATCCCCTTGTCATTCAAGCTTCCAATGCTCCATCTCCATCGCATGAGCCTACTACCATAAATCCAGATCCTATCATGGCCCCTACTCCTCTCCTGATGTTGCTATCCCATCATCTCCTTCTCATGATCCCCCATCATCACCTAAAAATTCTATCCCCACACCGCTTGCATATCCCCTTGGTCCTCTCACATTCCTCCATGGTGTTCTCCTCGTAGAAGAAAAACAAAGCATATACACCAACCCTCCTCTTCCACCTAATAATGAACTCGCATCATTCTTCCAGAATAACAAAAATCTTGTCCTAGATCGAATGCTCAAGAGAATGAACTATCAAGGAAAAGGTTTAGGCCTTCATGAGCAAGGTATTATAGAGCCCATCCAAGCTAAAGAACATTTGTATCCGCAAGGTCTTGGATGTAGTACTCACAACTCGCAATCTAAATATGTTGGTACAACCTCTAGATGTCCTCAACGAGCCTTTTCCAAAAGAAATGTTAGCTCTTCCCATCGCTCCACTAGATCATATGTTGCCATCCCTCCTCCTCTATCATATCACCTCAAAACAACCATCCATCTTCCTCCTTCATCCGCTCCATCCATATTGGGTCCTTATGTCCCCTCATCCCCCATCCCATATCCTCCAAGTCCTAAGTCTATTTTGGGCCCTTATATCCCAAAATCACCTCCCCCATCTTGTCCTATTTGTCCTTTCATCCATCCATCACCTATCCATGTCGCCCATCATAACTATCCCACTCTCATGTTCCCCAATCAGGATCAACAAAGGCACGTACCTGTACATCATCCATCCACATATCATCCTAAAAATCCTACCTCCATCCCTCCATTCATGTGTCCTCCACATCATCCATCCATTCACACCCATCCCATTGCTACTAAAAGCACTTTGGCTGTTAAAGAAAAAATGCATAAATCTAAGCATCCACATGAATTTAAAGCTTCCCATGTCCCTTCTAAAAGACATGTTAAAGCAAAACAAAACCAAATCCAAAATCCAAATCAAATTTATAGGCTGCAAAGGCCCACCAAAGCAAAGATCAAAACCATGTGGATCCCAAAGAAAAAAGCTGCAATGCCATCGCATGAAAAATCTGTAAGAACATCCAAAGTCACTAATCCAAAAGCTAATCATACACCCCTTTCATCTCCTAAGTCTGTTTTGGGTCCTTATGTCCCGAAATCCACCATTCCATCTCCTCCATTACCCCCACATTCTCCATCCCTTAATCCTATTATCTTTCCACATCCACCACCACATGTGCTAATGTTGGTCCTGAACACATCTCCCCATCACATATCCACCCCATCATTCTATCCATACCCTTCGCAGCATCCCATCCATTATCCTATGTATCTCCCCTCTCAAATCCCCCTAATTCATCCTCTTGCATAATCCATTTATTCTCATAAGGTTGTACCAACATCCAACAGTCACTTCAAACATGGGCTATTAACACCTTGATCTTTATTACATGTCTTCTAAATCCCCTTATCAACATCACTATCCTTACCCATTTTCATCCCTTTGCAATCCACAAAAATCCAAAAAAGTCCAAAAATCCACAAAAATCCAAAAAAGTCCAAAAAAACCACAAAAATTCAAAAATTCACAAAAAAAAAGAAAAGAAAAGAAAAGAAAAGAAATAATTCATCCAATGGTGAAAACTTGGCAAACAAGCGCCTTGGATAAGTACCATGATGAAAACCTGGCAAACAGGCATCATGTGTAAATCCCCATCTGCACTTGGGGCAACTTCCTGATATGCATTCCCTCCATTCTCTATGCTTCCAGCTATGCACACATCTTCCTATTATCTGTCTTCTTCATAAATCCCCCCATCCCACCTATCTTCCGCATCCTACCATCATATCCTGTTTATCTCCCATTTCCTCCATCCTTCTTGTGATCTTGATCAAAATAGGGGCACCTACCTATGCATGCTTTGGACACTATTGGTATACATACCCTTCATCCATGCTCTATCATATTTCTTAGTCACCCATCCTATCCTCATCTAGTTATCTCCTTTATCTTCCCATCCACTTGTTTTCTATCCCTCATTCCTCCTCATATATGACATATCTAGAGTGGGGGCATCTGCTTCCTTTGTGACATAGTCCTTGGAGATATCATCTATCACAACATCCCTTCATCTCCCTATCCATCTATCATAGCATCCCTTCCATCTCCCCATCTATATCTTTGTATCCATCTATCCTAGCACCTCTTTCATCTCTCAATCCTTTTGTCCCTATCCATCTATCACAACATCCCTTCATCTCACTATCCATCTATCATAGCATCCCTTCCATCTCCCCATCTATATCTTCGTATCCATCTATCCTAGCATCCCTTTTATCTCCCAATCCTTCTGTCCCTATCACAACATCCCTTCCATCTCCCCATCCTTCTCTTCGTATCCAGCTATCCTAGCATCCCTTTCATTTCCCAATCCTTATATTTCCATCCATCCCCTCCCCCATCCCTATACCTTTATTCAATATGTCATCTTTATCCTCATCCCATCTCATCCCATCTCACAATCCCTTGTCATTAGTATCTGGCTATAGGCCTCCCCCCCACATGCAACCCAATGCCATTTATCTCATCATCATCACATCTTTCCAATCTTCTATCACTTTTCATCACTCATCTATCTATCATATCATCATTCCAAGCCATTTTAATAATAACTATCCCATCCCTTCATCCTTTTTCACATCCCCCCATCCCTCTATCATTATTTCACCTTGTATTCCTTTGTACTGCCCTTTGGCTCCCCCCGCCGCAGCCGGGTGGAACGGCCCCGTCGCTGGGTGGAACCGCCCCACTGCAGAGGGGTGGAACCGCCCCGTTGCTGGGCGGAACCGCCCCACTGCAGAGGGGTGGAACCGCCCCGTCACTGGGCGGAACCGCCCCACTGCAGAGGGGCGGAACCGCCCCACCGCCGGGCGGAAGTGCCTCGCTGCAGAGGGGCGGAACCGCCCCACTGCCGGGCGGAAGCGCCCCGCTGTAGAGGGGTGGAACCGCCCTGCCGGTGGGCGGAAGTGCCCCGCTGCAGAGAGGCGGAATCGCCCTTCCGGTGGGCGGAAGCGCCCCGCTGCAGAGGGGCGGAATCGCCCTGCCGGTGGGCGGAAGCACCCCGCTGCAGAGGGGCGGAACTGCCCCACCGCCGGGCGGAACCGCCCTACTGCAGAGGGGCGGAACCGCCCCCAGTTGGGGCAGCTACGCCCCTACCCGCCAACCTTTGCCCCCCCCCCAAAAACACACATTTTTATTGTCTTTTTCAAGAAACTGATCCCGACCCATTTCCTTATTTTCCTCCGCGAACAAAATCCATGTCTTGAAATTTTCAAAATTGATTTTTGATTTTTACACCTAAGCTTCCGGAGGCCATAACTTTTTACTCGGGTGTCCGTTTGAGCTGAAATTTGACGGGTAGTTGCGTTACGCAAAAATGAGTGGATTTCCAACTGATTTTTCTGAAAATTGTTGGAACCTGTTTTGGCCCATTTTTGGGTTCTCAAACTTTCATCTTGACCCTCAAAATCCCACTTTAGTGTTTTTTTCTAGCATTTTGAAAAATTGTTTTCGCTCATAACTCGAAATGCATATTTCAAATTTGGGATGTTAGTTGGAAATTCATCCTATCTCAATAATGGGTATTTCTTGGCAAAAATTTGGACTCTCGCAAGTATATCTGTGAAGTTTCCTAAAATAGAAAAATTTGACAATTTTTGAAAATTGTCAAATTTGGAAAAATCTGCTTGTCAACACCTTACATCCCTTAAACCCTGGAACTCGGTGTAGAATCAATCCAATCATATCCTTCAATCATTCTAGTCTTCGATCCAATCCTCATCTAAGCTTTAATCTTATCCCAATCTGAGCTTAGCCAAACCCCTAATCTGAGCTTTCATCCATCTGCAGTCAATGTCTTTGGATACCAAACAAAGTCTTAAGATCCCTCCCTCCATCTTCTTCAATTTTGTCCTATTCATCCATTCTAATAAATCCATTCACTCATTCCATGTAACCATTCATCTGCTTCGAACCTTCATCTATTATATCAACACTTCATCGAACCTCCTATCATCTCAAACATTCATCAAACCTCCTTCTATCATTTCAAACTCTCATTCCATAATCTTGACCAATCGTTTACTCATTCTGAGTAATCTTCCACCCATTCCCACCCTTCCCCTCCTAGTTCCAAGAATCGGTCATATATCCATCTGGTCACCTTTTCCTCATCCAAATCCTTATCCCTCTATCCAATCCACCCAAGCAATCCTTTTCCTCCCCCATCCTCTCCCCTCATCCCATCTCATAATCCCTTGTCATTGGTATCTAGCTATAGGCTTTTCCCCATGCAATCCAATGTCATCCATCTTATTGTCATCACTTGTGCTTCTTTTGCACATCTTTTCTATCTCATCGTTCATCACTTCATCATTCCTCTATATGGCATGTCATTTGCCCACTTCATCTTTGATGATTTGGATAACTATCCCATCCCTGAGCTTTATATAGTCACTATCCTCCAATCCAATCCAATCTAACAGATCTATCTTGTTCTATCATGTCAGTTCTATCATTTTAACCCCTTATATCGGGTTATCTCATCATCTTTCATCCATCACTTATCTGTGGCCCTTTGTCGAACTACCTTGCCCCTGCGCTTTCACATAGGCAAGGTCGATCATTTGATCTGCCCCCGGGGTTCCATCCATCATTGATCTATATTGTACACTTTTCTCCTATTCTCCATCCTATCTTGGTCATCCATTGAAATCTCCTTCATGGTCAGTCGTCCGCCTTTTATCGAACTACGAGGGCTTTGCGCTTTTACGTAGGCAAGGCTAATCTTTGATCGGCCCCCGAGCCCCTACGTCTTTAGGGTGTGTTAGTCTCATGTCTTGTCTCCCTTGTGTCGTGTCATCACGGTATGCCCTTATCTAGCTGGTTCTTAACAAACAAGACCCACTTGTATCAATAAATTCAATCAGTTTTGAGTATCCTATGTCATATTGATCTTTTAGCTTAGTATCCATCATTGGTCTCAACAGGATGCATCCTTCCTAACAGACCTCATCCATCCCATCCATCCCCTTGATCCTATGGCAAAGGATATTTAAAATTGATTGCGATCTTTTGATGCTTTTGGCTTTTGTTTATCATTGGAGCTCCCTATCATCACTTGTCAAGGCCGCCATGATCCATCATATTATGGCGTGTTTTGATTGGTCCACATAGGGGCATATCTTGATATTTTGTTTGATTGTGTCTTCTTGGTTGTCCCACATAGTACCCACCAAGATCCCCGAGGTCTTGTGTTATGCTGGGGCATCCTTTTGTGCTTGTGGTTATCTCAATACCTGGCCCGACCAAGGTCTTTATGACCTTGGGGTGTTGGGATAGCCTTCTTGTCTGTTGTGTTTATTTCATGCATTAGACACTATTACGCCTTGGTTCCACATACCTTGGCACTTGGTGTCTTATGCTATAGCAAAAATCAGTGCTCCAAAGATGGAAAATTGCATTAGGATTGTATTTCATTCTCCATTCCATCATTTTGCATATATCCCCCATCCATTCATCCTTCATCCTTAACTCACATCTCTATACAACCCCCATCCATTCCATTTAGCCTGAATCATCTAATCATATCCTTGGTCTTGTTCTCAGTCTCGTTACCAGCCTTGACCCATCATCATCATCATCCATTAGTATCCTTCCCTCATCCACAACACTTTCATCATCATCATCGGGAGGTATTCTTCCCTAACCTTTGGTGTTGTTTTGGGATGTATCCTTCCCTCATCAACAACACTTTCATCATCATCATTGGGAGGTATTCTTCCCTAACCTTTGGTGTTGTTTTGGGATGTATCCTCCCCTCATCAACAACACTTTCATCATCATCATCGGGAGGTATTCTTCCCTATCCTTTAGTGGTGTTTTGGGATGTATCCTTCCCTCATCAATACCACTCAGTGGGATGTATCCTTCCCTATCCTCGTGTTGTTTTGGGATCCTTCATTCCCTCATTGACAACACTCCATCCATCATCAACCTATTTTGGCTTATACCTTCACTGGGGAAACATCACCTTTTGTCATAAAATCCATTTGTGTTTCGTCCATCTCCTATCGATTCTCTTACTCTCTTACCCATCACCTTGCATCATATTCCTCATCTCCCCTTGCATCACATCATCTATTTCGAGAGCACACACGTGTTCTCTTCAACCCGCATGTCCTCTCGAGGGGGCATCCTCAATCCTTACTCTTTCATCTTTACCCCCATCATCTTCCTTCCTAGTCACTTCTTTGAATGACTGGGGCATCTTTTCCAATCTAACCATCTTCTTCTAGGTTCTATATTTTAATATTCTTTGAAATGATGCTACTTCATAGCACCATCTCAAAGAGGGGCAAAATGTAGACATCCAAATTTGGACACTTAATTTATCCAAATTTATCACTTTTTGTCTAAACATCCTCTTATCCGAGTTAATTAAGTAATATTACTATTATTTAATTAATATCTTTAATTCTCAAATCCCTAAGGTATTTAATTAATAATTAAATACCTTACCCTCCTTAATCCTCTTTTCATCAAATAAATTAAATAAATATTACATTTATTTAATTCCTCACATGTCATTTTCATCTAATCCTAATCCATTTCCTAATCTCTTCATTAAGGATGTGCACATACCTAATCCTTGATTAGGATGTGTCACATCCTCCAACTTTTGCAAGTTGGCTTTTAATCCTAATTAGCCCCTAATTATCCTCTAATTACTAATTAATTAAGCCTAATCATTCTCCAAGGAATTTTTAATTCCTTTTTATTCTTCCTAGATTCCCCTCTTTTATATGTGAATTTTTAATTCACATTCCATCCTTCCAAGGCTTCTAGAACCTTGGACTTGTCACAATCTCCACATGTGACCAAGTCCCACCTTTTTGGAGCCCACCTTTTATCCTCTAGATCATCCTAGGAATGTGAATTTTTAATTCACATTTATATCCTCAACCACCTTTCATTTTTCCATGTAGGTTTTTGAGAAATTCCAAAATTCCTCAAATGTCTCTTTCAATCCCACTTGGGGACAAGAAATCCTTTTTTAAGGAAATCTCCTCACTCCCCAAGGTGCATGTCCTTTTCCACCTCATGTACCTTCTTGACACCTCACTTACACCTCATATCCCCTTGTCCACTTCACCCTCCACATGTCAAGATGTGAGGGCTTGTGGGTTCTCAACCCACCATAGCCCTTTATCTTGGCCTTGTTGGAGAAATCTTGACCGTTGAATTTTCTAGAGAATTCAAATTCTTCTATAAATACCCCCCTCCTCAAGGGAATTTTCAACACTTTGGATTTGAGCAACTACATGCTGCCCATTTACTTTCCCAAACACTTTTGAATTTTCATAACTACATGCTGCTAATTTACATCTTCAATCCTTTGCCATCATTTTAGCCATCTCTCTTGATCATATTGCACATCTAATCTTGCATTTTAGTCACTAAATCCATCATCTAAGGAGCACACAAATCATTCCAAGCAAGGGCCAGTCAAAGAGATATCAACAACAAGGGAGGTAAAATTGTTTGTGTCATTTTATTTACATTCCTTTTCGTTGTATCACTCTTTTGGCTAATCTTGAGGTGTCCTTGGTATTTTTTTATTCACATTTCTAAGTTATTTTGCACATTTAGAATAGGATAGATATCAAGGTATATAGATATAATTAGAAGCCTACAAAATTGAGGAAGATTCTTCCAACTGGTCATTTTCCATAAAGCTCAACAAGGTGATTGTTCAAAATTAAATGGAGGGAAGACTCTCAGCAAGAGGGAAATTCCTAGTTTAAATTGAAGGATTGTAACCGCCTTGTAAATGGTCTTAATTGTTTGTTGAGCGAATATAGGAGTTACTGTTTGCTAGATCTGCGTAAGGCAAACATGCTTGACTAGATTCCACGCATGCATAACCTCCTCTCTGCTTTTTATGCTTTCCCTAAAGTGGCGTCCTCCTAATCTGTTGGAGTTGACCGCCTTGTTAGGTAGTTAGTAGCTTTTCTTCATATAAATAAGACTCAGATGCTCCTTTTTAGGAGGTTGCTTAATCTGATGATTGTATTCACATTCTTAGTTTCTCAGTAATACAGTTATGTTGTTCGATTGTACTCATGTTTTTCAATGAATAAAATGAAGTTATAAGTTTGTGCATCTGAGTTTACATTTGTCTTAAGGGATACTCATCCAATGGGGACCACTTGGTGAGCATTCCATCCTTTAGTTTAGTTAATAATTTCAATTCAGAAATTAGTTAAGAATTTGGCACTGTCTGTTCCTGCAACCACTAGAATTCCATTTTGTGACTGTTCCTACAACCAAAGCAGACATAGTAGTTTCATGTTTGTTTGCTTAGATTTTCATTTATTTCATGTACTTCAACTTAGTATAGTTGTTGGTTGATGTTCAACATTTATATTACTTCTTTCCAAGCAATTTAGTTTCAACATTATGTCTTTCTTAGCTATAGGATGAATATGGCTACTATGGATTCCTAGTGCACATACTATGTTGACCCATGTCAAGTCTACGTCCCTGGGTTGAAAAGTTAAATGCACCTTCATGGTGATTAAGACAACTATTTAGATTAGATGTCCAATCGGTGGCCGAGACGTAAAGGCTACTCCATGGGGCCCTTACCCTTACCATACAAGATGGGTTGAGGCAGTGTGGGAAAGATAGGAAGGTCAAACACCTGATGCTTGGCCTTCCATTAAGTGGGCACCATTAGACTCCCCAAGAGATGTATAGTGGTGGAATTCAAGGGTGTCATAGCAGGACGAGAGGAAAAAGCAGGTGGAATTGCAAAGGAAGAAGAAGGCTCTTGAGTGTGAGTAAACTTTCCCTTCCCCTTTTGAGAGGAAGAAGCAGCCCGTTGTTGTGTTACAGGGTAGGTTATTCTCGGTTGTACCTTGCCCTCAATTTTGTACTTAACATAATTTTGATAAAGCAGGTCTATTCTTGGGGGAAGTGAACCAATAGGGGCAGGACACAAATGATCTAATGAATAAGCCCCATGGGACACTAGGGGTTTGTATCCAGTGTCATGCACAACGTGCATGGAGCCCTCATGAGAGAATTTCAAGCATTTATGGATCACTGAAGGGACTATGTTCATAGAAGTTAGCCAAGGAATGCCTAGATTCACTCTAAACAAGTCAGAATCTGGGATAATATTTAAAAGGGAATTCACAGTCTTGGGCCCTACCATGACTAAAAGGGTGATAGAACCGATGGGAGGGACGAAAATCCCATCATGCGTACGTATCGTGCTTTTAGACTCATTATACCCATCCTTATGTAGAAAGTTTATTAGCATGATCTCTTGCAATAACATTAAATTGACACATAGGATCAACAAGAACACCAGTCATAGTATTCCTGTTGATACGAGTGAGAATGTAAAGAGGAGTGGGTTCTCTATTAGCATTCATTGGTAAGTCCTGTGATGTAAAAATTATAGCAGGAGACTCATTCATAGGCTACATAGATGGTATGGGAAGATGAATGAAAGAAGTCATCTTCTATGTACACCAAAAAGCACTTTCTCAGAAGCCCCCAAGGGTTTAACAATCAAACAATGACCTATTCTAGATTTTGCTTCACAACATTTAGGGGCTCTTATAACTATGTCACTAGGGGTCGTAGGTTGGCTTGTAAGGCTAAGTACCCTGGAATGCACACACCTACAACACACCTAGATCACAAGATAAGATTCCTTCAACACTATGAAATAGTACCAAAACAATTCATGTTGGGTTCACCAAAATGTAGAGGAGGGGTACCGACTGCTCAAGACCCCAAGTCATGGGAGGGTCTAGAACAATTGGTTGCCTCGATCTACCTCAAGGTAAGGGATTGTTTAAGATAGGTTTGATGATTGAAGGGGTGAAAAGGAAGGACAACTGATCTACCTCCTTCCTTCTACCAACCCAAAAGTCTCAGGAAGTTAGGTGAGCATGTTTCCAGAGTTTAGACTGTGACTTAGGAAACTCACTACCAGAGGACTACAACATGGGACATAGACGATAGCACAACGCATTGGTGTCTTAGTGGGGTGCTAGCATCCATATGGACATGAAGCGTAAAGTACAATCTAAAATCTGAGGAAACCTACCAACAACCTAACAGATGTGATTTAATGTAATAACAAAAAATATAAAGTATCTGAATAGTTGAATAGCAAGAACAATACTTTAACTTGATCTAATTTATGAATTGAAAAAAGAGGGTGAGGAAAGCACACCTTCCTACCCATTAGTTGATATCTTCGAGGTCTTCACATGATGAGAAATATGCACACACAAGACAAAAAAATGTTGGGGTTGTGTATGGAGGACTGCCACAGTCAGTCCCCCGCTTTGGTGTTTCCACCTCTATGGACAACCAATATAGAAATAATAAGATAAATGCGATTAAAAAAAAGATATTGGAATGAAAGTACTAAGCACTATGCTAAACAAAAATATGCTACATAAACAATATGATAATGCTAAGTGAATGGAAGATGGACTAATATCACCTTCAACCACGTGCACTCAAGGAAAATGGGAGAGAGAGTGAGCTCACAAGCCTTTGAAAGCCAACGTTGCCACAACATCGAGGAGAACAAACTCAAAGTATCAACTTGCAACTTCAATGGAGGTGGTAGAGCTTGAGAATGTTGTGAAAAGGATGGAAGGAATAGTCCCAAGTGTGTAAATGATTAAGAAGTTGCTAAGAGAAAGTGAAAAGAATGAAGGAGATAGACATTTGAAGATGAAATTGGAAGGAAAGGATCCGTTCGAGGTTAGTCAAGGGATCAGAGACGTTAATTTTTGTCATCAATGGAGAATTGTAATGCCTCTATGGATTTTAGAGGCAGAAATCTTGTCAAGACAACAACGCGCTACGTAGACGTCCACACATCGCGCTAGCATCCCTGACAAAATATCCATCACCGACATAAAAAATAACTTCCAAGTGGATGGGAAGCAAATAAAGGACGTGGAATTGCATTATTAAACTTGATTTTCTAAGGTAGGAGGTATGTAAATTTGGAATTTGCGAGGGGTGAAAATTCACGCCATTACAGGGTTTAACCGAGAAACCCTTACCTATCTAGAGAGAAAAAATAAATCATTTCTAAGCTCCATTCTTATCCTCTGAACCTATGGACCATACCGCTGAAATGAGCATGAATAAACCCACATCAGTGTTTTTATTAGTTTTCTTCGCAAACCACCAAAAATATGCTCTACAAAAACATGTCAATTTTGTATGACAACTTTGCAACATTTTGAGTGACAAATAATTGAAAAACATGCTCTTCTCTCAATCATACTTCATCAACCACCCTATGGCTGATCCACTAACACCAATGAAATCTAGAATTCCAATGATCTCCGCTTTGGCATCAATCCAGTTTCCTTTTGACATCAATAACAATCATATTGCCAACAATCTCTATCTAATATCACTTAGATATCCTTTTGACATCAATGACAATCATATTGTCAACAATCTCCCCCTTTATCATTGATGAAAAAACTAAATGCTCTGCAACAATGATTTGTACAAATAAATGCATGCTCTGCTCTGATCAATAGTAACCTTTTTCAATCTCCCCCTTAGTTTCACATTTCCATCATTGATAAACAAGGCACATTTTAAGACTCTCTCCCCTAAGTAGTCAGTATTCAATTGCCAGACCATTTTGCAACTCTCTCCACCTTTGACATCAATGGAAAAGGGACTCTTCAAGACACCATGCTTCTATTGATACCAAATTTTCTCTCCCCCTTTATCAGATAAAGGAGTGTTTCCATTATCTCTGCAACCATCAAGTCATTAGAAATTTGTAAAACCATGCATACCTAACTTGATTCTTCTCTTCCAGGGATGAATAAATCTTATGTGAAGCTCCCTTGGACTCATGCTCTATCACTAAGAATTAGTGATGTGAGGGAGAAGCAACCACTCCCAATTTTTGCCTCAAATACTCAAGTTTATCTTTGGGAAGAGGTTTTGTGAATATGTCTACAACCTATTCCTTGGTTGGCACATATTCCATGTTAACTTCTTGATCTATTACCTTTTCTCCTAGGAAGTGATACTTGATTGAAATATGCTTTTTCCTAGAATAAATCACTAGATTCTTTGATATATTTATAGCACTTGAATTATCATAAAGAATAGATATAGGTTCTTTGTACTCTACCCTAATGTATTTTAGTGTTTTTTTCATCCATAACACTTGAGTACAACATGCCATTGCTACCACATACTCTGCTTCAACTATTGAAAGAGTAATTGAATCTTGCTTCTTGCTCATCCATGACACAATTTTTTTTCCAAGGAAGAATGCACCACCACTTGTGCTTCTTCTGTCACCCACACTTCCAACCCAATCAACATCTGTATATGTTGTCAAAGTGAAATCTTCAACTTTAGGGTATCATAGTCCATAATCAACAATACTCTTGATGTATCTTAAAATTATTTCCACTTCATTGACAAGAGGCTATTTTGGAGTAGCTTGGAATCTTGCAACCATGCACACTACTTACATGATATCAAGCCTAGATGCAGTAAGGTCTAGCAATATACCTATCATAGATCTATACATGGTTTGATTTGCATCTGGGGATTCATTTTCCTTGCTCAACTTACATCCAGTCATCATGGGAGTACCAACTAGTTTGCTATCTTCTATTCCAAACTTCTTGAGAATTTCCTTAGCATACTTTGTTTGAGATATAAATATCCCTTCATCAGTTTGTGTTATTTGTAGGCCAAGGAAGAAAGAAAGTTCTCCTAACATTGATATCTCAAATTCATTTTGTATTTGGAAAACAAACACTTTACACATTTTGTTATTGTTGTAACCCAAAATGATGTCATCTACATACACAATAATAATTATCATATGCTCACCTTCAGATTTAAAGTGCAGATTATTATCTGCACATCCTTTCTTGAATCCTTGTTATTGCAGGTACTGGTCTAATATTGAATACCATGCTCTAGGTGCCTGTTTTAGACCATATAAAGCTTTCTTCAGTCTGCAAACATAGTCATCTTATTCTGAAAGCTGAAAAACTTTAGTTTGTTCTATGTAAACTTCCTCTTCTAGGTTTCTATTTAGAAAAGCGGACTTGACATCCATTTGATAGACTTTGAATCCTTTATAAACAAAGAATGCTAGAAAGATTCTTATGGCTTCCAATCTAGCAATTGGTGCAAATGTTTCCTCAAAGTCTATGCCTTTAGCCTATGCATATCCTTTGCACACAAATCTAGCCTTATTTCTTATAACTTCATCTTCATTGAGCTCATTTCTAAAGACCCATTTTGCACTTATCACATTTTTTTTGGGGGTCTTGAAACTAATTCCCAACTTTTCTTCTTCTCAATTTGGCTCAGCTCTTCTTTCATGGATTTTATCTAACTCTCATCCTTTTTGGCTTCAACATAGCTCTTAGGTTCTATTTGAGACATGAGAGAAAAAATTACTTGCTCTTTGTTCTATGTAGCTCTTCTCCTTGTCTGAATTCCTTTGTCTATATTGCCAATAATCTACTCTGCAAGATGATCCTTTTGAACGTATCTTGCAGGTGCCTTTTCAATCTCTTCCTTTGGATCTTCATCAACAACATCTTCTTCAAATTCTGATTCAACTTCATGGCTTTATTTGTTAGGGGTAGCATGCTTCAAATCTTCATCAACCTTGACATTGATACTCTCTACAATTTTGTGCAGCCTTAGGATGAATGATAACACCCATAGATAATTGTGGTGTATATAATCTTGGTTTCTAGTTGTTTTTAGTGAGAAATAATAAGGGATCCTCCCCTTTATGATAGGAGAGATTTAATCTCATTGTAACTGTATATCACCATTTTGTAATTAGTTAGTTGATTACAAAATATTCACCCAACACTATGGACAAAGACTTGGATTTGGGTATTGCAAATTGAGCCCTTGGTTTTGGTGTCATTCTTAAGTGCTTTTATCTCATGGTTTCTTGATTACCATTTGATGGTTTTATGTACTACTTATCTATATATTGGTTAATAGATATGGAGGTTTGATTTAGTGTAATGCATGGTGCCATTATACTACCAAAATCACTACAAATTTATATATTGACCTATAATACCTTGAGAATGCTTGGACCTAAATTTATATTATAATCATATTAATGTTGTTGATAAACAAATGGCTTGAGATTGGAGGATAATTTTTTAAAGGTTTTACTAGTGTAATATTATGTCAACTATTTTTTTATTTGTATGTCTTTACATATTTCTTGCATGGTATTGCATGTGTCATTTTCATTAGAAATTGCTAGATCCAATTCTCTACATATTTTATTTTTCATCTATTAGCATAGAAAGAGTTTACACCATCATATCTTATTTTCAAGTGAGAAAAATTGTTGAGTGGCTAGTACCAAAAAAATTCATAGAGGTTAGAAGCTTTCAGGGGTTAATAATTTTCTTCCAAAAGTTTACCAAGTGATAAAAAATTGTATGTGGAAAGTTGGATTTATTGGACAATTATAACAAGAAAGATATTTGATATATTGAAGAATAAGGTGATAGAGGTTCTATTATTGGCACTTATAGACTTTGAGAACATATTTCAAGTAAATTGTGACACTAGACATAAGGCTATTGGTGATTTATTAAGTTGAGAAGATAAACCCATTGTATATTTTGGTGAGAATTTTAATAAGACCAAACAAAATTATTTTGTTTATGGTTATGCATATAATTTTTCAATTATTGTAGAAATGGAGGAATTATATATTACCAAAGGATTTTATTTTATAAATTTATCACTATGCATTAAGATTTATTAATAGTTAGGCAAAGCTAAATCAAATGTACACGAAGTGATTGGAGTACTTGTAGGGGTTCTCTTTTTTTCTCAATCATAGATTTGGTGTAAACAATTAGGTGGAAGATCCCCTTGAAAGGAGACATATATTATTGAATATCATGATAGTAGAGTTGGTCAAAGTGGAGATGATGAAGGATCTATATAATGTAAATCTTAATTTTATAGAGGTGTGAAAGATTCTTGTGGATCCTTGTATTGAATGTAAAGTTTCATTTGAGGATTAATTTATTTACGAAGGATATTTATATAGAAAGAGGTATTTTTTCATACCACAAAGTTCCATAAGATAGAATATTATAGGTAACTACATAATGGAGGGCTATAATGGTATTTTAGTGTGGATAACACCTCTGTCATGATGGAGGAATAAAATTTTGGCTACGTTTGAACAAAAATATCAAAATGATTATTGAGATATAGAATTTATCAAATTTTGAAGGTTTTTTTCCCAAAATATAAGATTATATAAGCCATTGTATTGGGAAAAAATATGTGGATTTTATCCTTGGACTATTAAGTAATTAGAGGGGTTTACATCCTTTTAGTTGTTGACATGTTTTAGAAATGACATATTTTATTCCTTGCCAAAAATTGAATGATGCTTCTAGGATTGTAAACTTTTTATTAAAGGAAATTCCAAGGATACATAATTTCACATAGAGTATCACCTTAGAAAATGATACTGAAGTCTTGAGCCACCTTTGGCACACATTTTGGAAATGGTTGGGCATACAACTAAATCATATTTTTTATACCACCAACAAATATATAGATAGATAGTAGTTGGAAGTTTGTGTAGTTTGCGTTGTCATTGATGTCAACAGGGCTATGTTGTTGCATTGATGTCAACCTTTGAGATGCTTTGATTTGTTGCATTATGTTGTCATTAGTATTCTCACTAGTGTCAACTTCTAATGTTGCCTTGATAAGCATGTGCGTGGTTGAATTGTTGTAGTGAAATTGGTTTGGTGGTGATGAGAAAGTGTTGCATATGATAAAATGGTGTTTTTGGTGCTTGGTTTCCAAGTGATTTTGAGAAATCTTGAATAGAAGAAATAGTGTGGTAAAGAGTGTTAAGTGTAGCAAAGTACTGTTCAATGTTTTCCTCTAATTTTTTTCATAATTGAAGATATGCTTATGTGGTTTGGATATGTTGATCAAAGGTGTTTAGAGGTGTTATATCTAGATTTTCTTCTCCTGAATCATTGTGCAAAGAAAGTTGTGTTCACCAATGTGCGAACTATAAAAGTAATGTTGTCTGGGAGAAAAGGTTTTGCTCTACATTTCTTCACAATGTGGTTTTTGGTCTTGTAGATATGGGGTTGAGCTTACGTTTCTCATATCTATCTTCAGTCTGAGTTGTTTAAAGTTTGGTGCTCTACAAGGTTGGATTCATGTGTTACAGTATGTGGAAGGTTAATTGGGTGTACAAGATGAATGTATTCTTCAGGTGAAATTTGCTGCAAAGTAATTTTTTGGATTTTAGGATGTTGATGGAATGCTCCAAATTGTGTTTGAGTGTTGTGTGTGATTTGCAAGTCATCTTTGATGAAAGGAAGCATGTACTTAAATGTTCAATGGTGTTTACACAGGTTCGACTGACCTTAGGCGTTTACACTAATTGTGAAAATGCTTTGGTGTTTGTTGATGTAGAGCAGGGGTGGATAAATTCAACACAGCCTCAATCAATCTATCTCTAAAACCTTAGAACTTCACTTGGTAGGTTTTTCCTCACAAGCCCTCAGTCTCTTTAGACGCCTTTCAAACAAGGTTTTTCCAACATAACTTCTAGGGAAGTCATGGCACACAAAAAGAAAACCCAATTCTAGATACCCATTTGGACACTTATAAACATATCAAAATCTCAGGGGTGGTTACTTTGTACAAAAACCCTCAAACTTGGATTGTTCTCACTTAAATTAAGCTTGATTACTTGAATAGGCTAGGAACCAACATGTTTTTTTTTAACTCCAGGTTTTGAATCTTCACTCCAAGGCTTTAAAAATTTCATATGGGGTCCGAATCATTAATTCCCAACAACTAGAACAATTTCCCAAAGACTTTTCAACAAAACCCTAAGCCTATTGAATTTTTAAGCCCAATACATGAGGATATTAGGCTAGGGTAACAACACACATGTGCCAAACTCCATCCCCTGCTCCTGCAACTTTGAGAAAAAAAATATACCCTATCTAAAGCCATTCCATCAAGTTTGAGGCCTTTTCACTGGTGGAATGGGAAGAAAACCATTTTATTCAGTCAAAGCTCACCCTAACTAGGGTTCAGGCCATTTACAGTAAAATTGCTCTAATTTACTTCAAATATGATGAAAACCAATGAAACCAATTGCAATAGACAGTGAATTTAGTGTATCATTGATTCCAATTATTTTTTGAGCATTCCCAGGTTGTACAGAGTTGTACAAATCTGTGTAGCAACAAGAAAACTTCTGAAAATGCAGAAAATAGAGTACTTTTTAGTTTCGAACTTCAAATTTTCATCAATCAAAACCTTTTATCAACCATAAATGGTCTTTTTGAAACATATCCCACCATATCCAATCGTTTCCCAACTGAATTTCAAATTCCAACAGTTCACCTTCCCATTGACAACACAAACACAAAAGTTGCATTGACAACATTTTCAACTTTTTGCAACATTGACACTTTTTTCACAAATTGGCCCCAAATGAATCAAACCAACTAAAAAACATAGGACATGGTATTAAAAGACCTTATTACATGCAAATGACTCAATCAACACAAAATACCAACTCTTGACCCCCTTTGGCATGAAGACCTAGGTGCCCCTACACCATACTCCCGGGGAAAACAAATCTCAAGTTCCACTTGAGAGAAAATATGCAACTGTATCACCATGATTTATGATGTCCTCATTCATCCAAGTGGCATCCTCCATAGGAATTCCTTTCCATTTGATCAAGTAATGATAGTGCACCTTGTTCCTTGTCCTTTTGGCTTCTTTGGTATCCAAAATGCATTCCAACTTCAAGGTTTGACTTGGTGGAAAATCTCTGATCCATTCTTCATTTGGATATGTTGATGAATCTACATTTTCACCTGCAACCACATCCCCTTTATAAAGGTAAAGATCAGAAACATTAAAAACAGGAGAAATGGCAACACTAGGAGGAAGTTCTATTTCATAGGAATTTCCTCTAAACTTGTGCACCACTTTGCATGGCCCTATCTTCTTCATGTGGAGCTTTGAGTACTTTCCTCTAGGGAACCTTTTCTTCCTCAAATGATCCAAGACCAGATCTCCAACTTTGAAGTGAATCTCTCTCCTTTTCTTATCAGCATTGTGCTTGTATTTTTCTACACTCTTTTGGAGATTGTCTTTGACATGTTGGTGTATTTCTTGCATGGCTACTGCAAACTCCTCACCCTCAACACTCCTATTTTCCATCCCACTCACATCTCTCAGTTCAAACACACCTCTAGGCTACAACCCATACACAATCTCAAAAGGGCTTTTACCAACACTCCTGTTCACCGAATCATTGTATGCAAAGTCAACTTGGGATAAGATTAGATCCCATTGTGTTGAGTGTTCTTTTGTCAAACATCTAAGGAGGTTTCCAAGGCTCCTATTCACTAATTCAGTCTGCCCATCAGTTTGGGGATGATGGGCAGAACTAAAAGTCAGATTTGTGCCTACTTTCTTCCATAGGGTTCTCCAAAAGTGACCCACAAACTTCTTGTCCCTGTCTGAAACAATGGTCAAAGGTAACCCATGGATTCTTACCACCTCTTTGAAGAAGTCCTACAATGTATGAAGCATCATTAGTGCTCTTACAAGGTATAAAGTGTGTCATCTTACTAAACCTGTCCACCACTACATACACCAAATCAAAACCTCTATGGGTTCTAGGCAACCCCATCACAAAATCCATGCTTATAGACTCCCATGGCCTATTTGGGATTGGAAGTGGTTGTTATAGACCTGCATTAGTACTACAACCTTTGGCCCTTTGAAAAACAACACACTTTTCCACAAACTTTATCACATCACTTTGCATCCTTAGCTAATAATAGTGCCTTCTTACCTATTCCAAAGTCTTGTCAACACCAAACTGACCTGCAAGGCTACCACTGTGCTTTTCCTTAATCAAATTATCTCTCATAGAACACTTGGGCACACAAAGTTGGGCCCCCTTAAACAGTAAACCCTCTTGAATCAGAAAATAAAAATTATCTTCTTGAAAAACTCCATTGAATTGGCTACAAGAAGCATAAATCTCTTTGAAATCATCATCCTCTACATACATACCTTTGAGGGCCTCAACCCCTACACTTTGCAACTAAATTTCTTGGACCAACAATTTCCTCCTTCTCAATGCATTTTTCACCTTGTTTGACTACCCTTTCATATGCTTGATGGTAAAGGTGAAACTTTGTATGCACTCCACCCATTTCACATGTTTGTGACTGAGCTTATCCTGGTTATTAAGAAATTACAGAGCATGATTGTTAGTAAAAATAATTAATTCTTTAGGAAGGAGATAATGTCTCCACTTCTTCAATGATTGCACCATGGCATACATCTCAAGATCATATGAGGAATACTTTTTCTTAGCTTTATTCAATCTTTCACTGAAAAAGGAAATAGGTGTGTTTTCTTGACTTAGGACAACACCTATAGCATGACCACTTGCATCACATTCAATGGTGAAGACCTTATCAAAACTAGGAAAAGTCAAGATGTGCTACTCAACAACTTTCTTTTTCAAATATTCAAAACTTCTATCAGCCTCCTTAGACCAAACAAATTTCTTTATTTTATCACCCTTTATTGTATCAATCATAAGAGCACACACATGACTTAAACCTCTTATGAATTTTCTGTAGAAACTAGCTAAACCATAAAAGCTCCTTACCTTAGCCCCTGATTTTGGTGTAGGAAAACTTAGGATAGCCTCAACCTTACTTGGATCCATCTTCAAAGTGCCATTGGTGACCACAAAGCCAAGGTAAACCAATTTTGTTTTCAAAAACTCACACTCCTTCAAGTTTATCATTAGCTTATCCTAATGCAACCTTCTCAAAACCAAATCTAAATGTTGTAGATGCTCTTCTTTAGTTTTTCTAAACACAAGAATGTCATCAAGATACACTACCAAAAACTTACCAATGAAAGATTTAAGCACCTCATTCATCAAGCGCATGAAAGTACTGGGAGCATTTGACAAACCAAAAGGAATTACCATCCATTCATACAACCCTTCATTTGTCTTGAAGGCTATTTTACATTCATCATCAGGTCTGATTCTAATCCGATGATAGCCACTCTTGAGATCAATCTTGGAAAAGTAGCAAGCATCACCCAAACAATCCATTAGGTCTTCAATTCTTGGAATAGGAAATCTATACCTTATTGTGATCTTGTTGATGGCCCTGGAATCATTGCACATCCTCCAATCTCCACATTTCTTTGGTGCTATGACTATGGGAACGACACAAGGACTCAAAATTTCCCTAATTAGCCCCTTGTCAAAAAGTTCTTGCACTTGTCTTCTTATCTCTTCATTTTTCTATGGAGTCATCTTGTATGCAACTTTGTTGGGCAAACTATCCCCTGGAATAAAATTGATCTAGTGACTTATGTCCCTCATCAGTGGTAAGGTGTTAGGAATCTCATCAACCACTATTTCATCATACTTCTTCAACAATGCTTTCACCTCTAAAGGCAACTCCTTTTATGCTATTATGATAGATTTAGGCCTTACTATGACAACAAATCCTACATTCTCCACTTCCAAGGTCTTTAGGAACTCCTTCTCATTGACCAACATCACACTAGGGCCTTCATGTGTAGCTTTGTCCTCATCTTGCAATGGTGTGAGAGTGAATGAGACCCCATCCTTTTCAATAACATAGGTATTCTTTCTCCCATCATGCTTGTCTTTCCTATCATATTTCCAAGGCTTCCCTAAAAGAAAATGACAAACATCCATAGGGATTATGTCACACAAAATCTTATCCTTGTACCCTCCTATGTGAAATTCCACCCAACTTTGTTCATCTACTAGGACCTGTTGTCCCTTATTCAACCAAGAGACCTTGTAAGGAGTGGGATGTGGTATTCTTTTTAGGTTCAACTTCTCTACCATCTCAAGAGAAACCAAATTATCTATGCTACCAGAGTCAACAACAACTTTGCAAACTTTACCTGGAGACTTACATGTGGTTTTGAAGAGATATTTCCTTTGTGGAGGTTCTTTCACCATAGGAACTTTAATCAATGTTCTCCTTACCATAAGATATTCACCACTTTCTGGACCAACATGCTGTGATGTAGAGTTTGCACTCTCATTGTCCTCTCCTTACACAACCTAATTTATTCTCTCCTCCAAATGAAGTAGTGGCTTGCTTTTTAGGACATTTCCATGCTTGATGGCCAAACTTATTGCAATGATAACACTTCCCTATGAATCCATTTGATCCTCTCCCTTGACCTCCAAATCTTCCCCTATTATTGGGTCTCCATCCTCTAAAGTTTCCCCTTGATTCAAAAATTTGCTCTTGACTATTGCTTGATTCTCCTTGTGATCTTTGGGACTACCCCCTACCAGCAAACACCCCTCTACCTCTGAAACTCTTTCCTCTACCCCTGCTTTGCTTTTCTTGCCCTCTCTTCAACCTATCTTCAACCTTGATGGCCAATTGGTAACAATTTTCCTCTGTTCTTGGAGTGGTGAGGCTTAATTCATCTTGGAGGTTGTATCTCAACCCATTAATATATCTTGCCACTATTTCTTCATCATCTTCTGTATGACCTTCCCTTATACTCAATTTGTAGAGCTCCCCTACATAGGTTTGCACATCCATCTCCTTTTGCTTGAAATATTGAAGCCTCTTAAACAACTGAATGGTGTAGTCACTAGGAAGGAATTTTCCCTTGAGTTTAGCAACCATCTTATCCCAAGAGTTGATTTTAGACTTCCCCTTCTTTCTCCTTTCACTTTGTATATAATCCCACCAAAAAAGGTGTGGCCCTTCAATTTTGTCTTGGCCAACTTCTGATCTTCTAGCACATCTTCATAGTCAAAGTAGTTATCCAATGCTCCTATCCAATCCAGGAGTTCTTCACTATCCATCTTTCCTCCATCCATGGGTAAATCCATCTTCCTCTTGGGACCTTATCCTTTGACATCCTTCAATTGCTTTGCAAATCCCAAGTCTTTAGGATCCAACTCCTCTTGGACCTCTTCTTCTTCTCCTCTTTCTTCCTCTTCTTCTTGGTCACTCACATCCCCTGTGACCAATTCTCTTTTTTGACTTGTTTTAACTACAACAAGCCTAGATTGAAGGAACTCTATCAAATCTTTGAACTCCCTTATCTCTTTTGCATGCTTCTCTTTCAATTCGCTCACCTCTCTAACAATTGTCTTTCCCTTCGGATGCATCTTGTTCCTTCTTCACTTCAACAAAACCTCTTCAAATCAAACCTATGCTCTGAAACCAATTTGATGTAGATAAAGGGTGGATAAATTCAACACAACCTCAATCAATCTATCTTTGAAACCTTCGAACTTCACTTGGTGGGTTTTTCCTCACAAGCCCTTAATCTCTTTAGTAGACTTTCAAACAGGGTTTTTCTAACATAACTTCCAAGGAAGTCATGGCACACAAAAAGAAAACCCAGTTCTAGATACCCATTTGGACACTTATCAACATATCAAAATTTTAGGGGTGGTTACTTTGTACAGAAACCCTCAAACTTGGACTGTTTTCACTCAAATTAGGCCTAATTGCTTGAATAGGCTAGGAAGCAACAAGTTTTTTTTTGAACTCCAAGCTCTGAATCTTCACTCCAAGGCTTCAAACATATCATATGGGGTCTGAATCATCAATTCCCAACAACTAGAACAATTTCCAAAAGGATTTTCAACAAAACCCTAAGCCTATTAAATTTCTAAGCCTAATGTTGGAATAATGTGCCTCAATCTCACAGGCTAAAACCTTTGAAAGAGCCAAATCGGTGTGACATCGATATTGTTTGGCCGACTAGCAGCTGTGGAACCTTGTGAAATGTTTAGGTCACTGAGACCTTGTTACAGTCTTGCCGAATGGAGCCTATCGCTATGACATGTTGATCGTTGTGACAGTTTCTCTCTCTCACCGCTCGGGGAGATCTCTGGCCGACAAGTTGTTCATAGAGGTTGTCGGGGAGATCCTTGGCCGAAAGGCTTGATTCGGCATGATGTCTCATCGAATAGTGGAAGTCTCACTGACAGAGCTAAATGTGTTTGTTAATGGATCTCTTTGATGAGACCCCTGGCGACAACAGTTATCGGAGTAACATAAAGGCTTCGGTATGAACTCTTAGCGATGGAGGATTGTCTCGTCGAAAGCTACAGTCAGAGTCATCGGGATAACATGAAGGCTTCGGTATGAAGTCTTAGTGATGGGGTAGTCTATTGTCAGTATGACTCCTGGTGATTGTTTGGTGCTCGGTATGACTTGAGGGCTCGGTTTTACCTCTCAGCGATAGCCTAAGTCTTGCCAACAGTGTTCACATCGATATGACTTGAGGAATTCATTATGATCTCTTGGCGAATAGCGATAGTCTCACTGAAGGGAATACTGATGTCTATGTGACTTGTGAACTTCGATATGATCTCTTAGCGAATAGTGATTGTCTCATCAATGAGAATGCTAAGGTCGATGCAACTTGTGAACTCGGTGTAACATGTTGCCAATGGGGATGACTCTTGGCAATAACTACAATTAGGTCTTGTGGCATTGGGGAGACACGGTTAGTGTCTCACTGACATGCGACATAGGTTGAATGCCTTTGACCGAGTGATGACTATCCTACGTGGTGTGACTTCGACCAATAAGAGAAGCTGAATGGAAACCGTTGGAAGTTAGTCTGTTGTGGTCATTCTATGAGGAAGTTCAATAGACAGGGATGACATGGATATACTCAGGAATTGAAGATTATGTTTGGTTTGATGGATGTTCGATCTACAGTTGGATGAATAGTTCGATGAGTGATCAGTGTGAATTCAATTCTGAGAGTATTGTAACTTGAATATTTTGTACAAGGTTGATCATTGTGAATGTTGCTGTAAATTGACATCAAAGAGAGTGAAGCTCGTACTCTGTATGTAATTTCATTAATTTAATACAAAGGGGTTTTTCTTGGTGTGGTGGGTTTTTCTCCCGTAAGGGTTTTCCCACGTAAATCTGGTGTTCATCTATGTATGTTTATTTCTCTATTTCTATTATTGCTTTCAAGTGTATCTTATTTGGACTATAATTGAAAATTTAAAAGCATCACTGCATTCTTCCCTGAGGTTTTGACATTAGTAGAGTTGTTTCCACACCTTAGCTTTCCTTACAAGTGGTATCAGAGCCTGGCTAGTTGTGTTATCCTTGTGGGTACGTTGGATTTTTTGAGTCAATTTCTGTTTAGTGGGAGTCTTGTAGAAATTTGGTAATTCAAATTATAGGTTAAGATGGCAAGCACGTTAGGAAAGATTGAAATTGATAAATTCAATGGCAGCAATTTTGAGTTGTGGAAACTCAAAATGGAAGATCTGTTGGTTGATCATGATCTATGGCTTGCTATGTCTAGAACGAAGTCTACATGCATGAAGCAAGAGGATTAGGACCTTGTAGATAGAAAATCTAAGGGGTTGATAAGGCTCTATTTAGCAAACTCTATTCTTCTGAATGTTTATGAAGAAAAGACTGCATCTTCCTTGTGGAAAAGACTGGCAGCTATTTATTAGGGCAAGTCCTTGGTGAATAAATTATTCCTGAGGAAGAAGCTGTACTCTTTGAGAATGCAAGAAGGAGGGTCCATTGCTGATCATTTGAACACATTCAACATGTTGATTGCACAGTTAACATCTGTTGGTGTGAAGATTGATGAAGAGGATCATTGTATGTTGTTATTATGTTCTTTGCCGATTCTTGGGATCACGGTGATGGCTATTGGGAGTATGACATCCACTTTTAAGATGGAAGATGTTGTTGCTTCTTTGTTATCAGAAGAGATGAGAAGGAAATCTTCTTAGATGGTGAAGGAGGATCTTGCTGTTAGAGGCAGATTGAAAGAAAAAGGAAAGAAGAAGGACAAGAAGTCTAAATCCAAATCAGAAGGGAGATCAAATTCTCCTGGCAAGAAGTCCAAGGTGAAGTGTTGGAATTGTGGGAAACCGGTCATGTCCGAAAGGATTGCAAAGAGGAGAAAAAGAAGAAGAATTATTCGACAATGATTCTTCTCAGAGTGATGTAGATGCCTTCATTGCAGCCTTGGCTACGCAAGCATCGATAATGTCTGGCTGATTGATTTGGAGCATCTTTCCACATGACATCTCATAGAGATTGGTTCATGAAGTATGAAAAATATGATGGTGGAAAGGTGTATTTGGAAAGTGATTCATTTTTGGAAATAGTTGTGAGAGAGTCAGAATTCAATTCCCGATGGAAGAGTGAAGGGAATCAATGATGTAATGCATATACTAGGTATGGCTCGAAATCTAATTTTTAGTAAGCTGAATGATATTGGAGTGCAAGTCATGTTCTCTGGAAATGGCTACAAGATGACTAGAGGCTCAATGGTGCTAGCAAGGGGTGCTCATATTGGTACCTTGTATAAGCTAGATGCACATGTCGTTCAATGCAATAGTGTCTCTGCAAAGTCACAAAAAATTACTCATGGAGGAAAACAAGGAAAAGTTCCTGATGGTGTAAACTCTATGGAAGTTAAACTTCCAGCAGAAAAGACTATGCTCTGGCATCATAGGCTAGGCCACATTGGTGAGAAAGGTTTAAAAACCTTGAAGAATAAAAACCTGGTTGAAGGGCTTGATGATTGTAACCTTGAATTCAAATTTTGTGAACATTGTATATATGGAAAACAACACCGTGTTTCATTTTATTCCAGTCCTTACAAATCTTCCAGTTTGCTTGATTATATACATTCTGATGTTTTTGGTCTAGTGAATATTCCTTCTTTGTCTAAGTCAAGGTACTATGTATCATTTATTGATGATTATTCAAGAAGGGCATTTGTCTATTTTTTGAAAAGTAAATCAGAAGTGTTCAGTCGGTTTAAGGAAATTAAGAACCTTGTAGAAAATTAGACTGGAAGAAAAATAAAATATTTAAGGACTGATAATGGCGGTGAATTTTGTTCTGATGAATTCGAGAGGTATTGTAAAGATCATGGAATTAAAAGACATAAAACTACACTTTACACTCTGCAGCAAAATGGAGTTGCAGAAAGGTTCAATAGGACAGTGATGGAAAGATCACAAAGTATGCTG
Source organism: Sequoia sempervirens (assembly GCA_007258455.2). Lineage (NCBI taxonomy): Eukaryota > Viridiplantae > Streptophyta > Pinopsida > Cupressales > Cupressaceae > Sequoia > Sequoia sempervirens. Next base: position 193,822,065 of record VDFB02047230.1, on the reverse strand, counting down.
AGCAGTGTTGACTTGGAGGAGAAGTTCTGGGTTGAGGCAGTTGCTACAACATGTTACTTGATAAACCGTTCTCTTAATTCTACTCTTGTTGAGAAAACACCTTTGGAAGCATGGTCTGGTAAGAATCCCTCTTTAAGACATATTCGTGTTTTTGGCTGTGAGGCATATGCACATGTGCCGAATGAGAAAAGATCTAAATTGGAAAATAGGTTGTCAAATATATTTTTATTGGCTATAGTGTTGGCATAAAAGGATACAAGCTTTGGAATCCTGATACGGAGAAGGCTCTATACAACATAAGTGTTATCTTTCGTGAGTTGAAGCCTTATACCTTGGATCTGCAGTTAGAGACAAAGCCAGAAAACAAAAAGGATGTAGTTGAAATTCCTCCAACACCAAATAAAGAGGAATTGAAAATTCAAAATGTACCTGAAACTAAGGAGAGCTTGAGTAGTTTTGAGAGTTCTGAAGAAGAAGAACAACCTCAACCTCAGCAATTGAGGAGGTCAACTCGTGAAAGAAAGCAAACTAATAGGTATGGGTTCTCTTTGATAGATTCTACTTGTGCCTATGCTTTAATTTCTAGCACTGATGAGCCTAGGACTATGAAAGAGGCATTTAGAATGTCTGATTCAAACTCTTGGTTGGAAGCCATGAATGAAGAAATGGCATCATTAGAAAAGAATGATACTTGGAGTTTGGTGCCCTTGCCCGAAGGCATAAAAGTTGTAGGCTGCAAATGGGTATTTAAAAAGAAAATAGGTTTGGATGGCAGTGTGGAAAAGTACAAGGCGAGGTTGGTTGTGAAGGGTTATTCCCAGGTAGAGGGAATTGATTATGGGGAGATTTTTTTCTCCTGTAGCTAAGCTGAGATCTATCAAATTTCTTTTGTCACTTGCAGCAGCGTATGACTTAGAGGTTGAAAAGATGGATGTGAAGACATCATTTCTTCATGGTGATCTTGAAGAAGAAATTTATATGTCCCAGCCTAACCACTTTGTGGAGAAAGGTAAAGAAAAACTGGTTTGCAAGTTGAAAAAATCTCTGTATGGTTTAAAGCAGTCTCCTAGAATGTGGTACCAGAAGTTTGACACCTTTGTTTTATCATTGGGATTTGTAAGATCAAAATCTAATCATTGTGTCTATTACAAAGCCGAAAGTGATCTAGTTCTTATTACTGCTCTCTATATTGATGATATGTTGTTCATAGGCAATAGTAAGTTAATGATTTTTGATCTTAAGTCTTAGTTGTCTGCAAAGTTCGAAATGAAAGATCTTGGTGCAGCAAGGTATATTCTAGGAATGGAAATAACCAGGGATAGGAAGAATAGAAAACTTTGGCTCAGTCAAAGTAAGCATATCAAGACTGTTCTAGAGAGATTTTGTATGACTGACTGCAAGCAGCTAGTTGTTCCAGTTTTGCAGGGAACAAAGCTATATGTTGAAGACTGTCCAAAATCTCCTACTGAGATGGAGGACATAACCAGTGTACCCTATGCTAGTGCGGTTGGAAGTCTAATGTATGCAATGGTTTGTACAAGGCCAAACATTTCCCAAGCAGTGGGAGTACTTAGTCGGTTTATGGCTAATCCTGGAAGGACACATTAGGATGCTGTGAAAAGAGTATTCAGATATTTGAAGGGCACTTCAGAATATACTTTGTTTTACCATGGGAACTTGGTTGAATCACAGAGGACTCTCAACATTCGAGGCTATGTGGATTCTGATTGGGTAGGGGACATTAATAGCAGAAGATCCACTAGTGGATATATTTTCATGATGAATGGTGGTGCAGTGAGTTGGATGAGTAAGTGGCAGGTTGTAGTTGCTTTGTCCACTACGAAGGCTGAATATATGACAGCTACACATGCCTATAAAGAAGCAATTTGGTTAAAACATTTTTGTTCTAACATTGGTTTTGATGCAGGGAAAATAAAAAATTACTATGATAGTCAGAGTGCTATTTGTTTGGCAAAGAATCCTACTTTCCATGCTAGGATGAAAAATATAGATGTACAGTATCATTTTGTACGAGATATGGTGGAGTATGGAAAGGTCTCGTTAGAAAAAGTGGATATTCTGGAGAATGTTGCAGATGCATTGACGAAGCCAGTGAGCACAGACAAGTTTAGGTGGTGTGCCAGTTCGATGGGACTTAGTGCCCATGAATTTCAGTAGTTTTGTTGTGCTATGGAGGTGCCTGTGTGATCTTCGTCAAGTGGGAGATTGTTGGAATAATGTGCCTCAATCTCACAAGATGAAACCTCTGAAAGAGCCAAGTCGGTGTGACATCCATATTGTTTGGCTTACTAGCAGTTGTGGAACCTTGTGAAATGTTCAGGTCGCTGAGACCTTGTTATAGTCTTGTCGAATGGAGCCTATCGCTGTGATAGTTTCTATCTCTCACCGCTCGGGGAGATCTCTGGCCGACAAGTTGTTCATAGAGGTTATCAGGGAGATCCTTGGCCAAAAGTCTTGCTTTGACATGATGTCTTGTCGAATAGTGGAAGTCTCGTCGACAAAGCTAAATGTGTTTGTTAACGGATGTCTTCAGTGAGACCCCTGGTGACAACAATTATCGAAGTAACACAAAGGCTTCGGTATGAACTCTTAGCGATGGAGGATTGTCTCACCGAAAGCTACACTTGGAGTCATCAGGATAACATGAAGGCTTTGGTATGAAGTCTTAGCGATGGATGTTTGTCTTAGCGATGGTGTAGTCTATTGTCGGTATGACTCCTGGCGATTGTTTGGTGCTCAGTATGACTTGAGTGCTCGGTATTACCTCTTAGCGATAGCCTAAGTCTTGCCGACAGTGTTCACATCGATATGACTTGAGGAATTCATTATGATCTCTTGGCGAATAGCGATAGTCTCACCGAAGGGAATACTAATGTCTATGTGACTTGTGAACTTCGATCTGATCTCTTGGCGAATAACGATTGTCTCGCTGATGAGAATGCTAAGGTCGATGCAACTTGTGAACTTGGTGTAACGTGTTGCCGATGGGGATGACTCTTGGTGATAACTACAATCAGGTCTTATGGCATCGGGGAGACATAGTTAGTGTCTCACCGACATGCAACATAGGTTGAATGCCTTTGACCGAGTGATGACTATCCTACGTGGTGTGACTTCGACCAATAAGAGAAGCCGAATGGAAACCATTGGAAGTTAATCTTTTGTGGCTGTTCTGTGAGGAAGTTCAATAGATAGGGATGACATGGATATACTAAGGAATTGAAGATTATGTTTGGTTCGATGGATGTTCGATCTACAATTGGATGAATAGTTCGATGAGTGATCAGTGTGAATTCAATTATGAGAGTATTGTAACTTGAATATTTTGTACAAGGTTGATCATTGTGAATGCTACTATAAATTAACATCAAAGAGAGTGAAGCCCATACTCTGTATGTAATTTCATTACTATAATACAAAGGGGTTTTTTTTGGTGTGGTGGGTTTTTCTCCCGTAAGGGTTTTCCCACGTAAATCTGGTGTTCATTTGTGTATGTTTATTTCTCTATTTTTGTTATTGCTTTCAAGTGTATCTTAATTGGACTATAATTGAAAATTTAAAAGCACCGCTGCATTCTTCCCTGAGGTTTTGACGTTAGGAGAGTTGTTTCCGCACCTTAGCTTTCCTTACACCTAATACATGAGGATATTAGGCTAGGGAAATAACCCACATGTGCCAAACTCCATCCCCTGCTCCTACAACTTTTAGAAAATAAAATATACCCTATCTACAGTTATTCCATTGAGTTTGAGGCCTTTTCACTAGTGGAATGGGAAGAAAACCATTTTATTCAGTCAAAGCTCACCCTAACTAGGGTTTCAGGCCGTTTACAGTAAAATTGCTCTAATTTGCTTCAAACCTAATGAAAACCAATGAAACCAATTGCAATAGATAGTAAATTTAGTGTATCATCCATTCTAATTAGTTTTGGAGCATTCACAAGTCGTACGAAGCCATACAAATCTGTGTAGTGGTAAGAAAACTTTTGAAAATGCAAAAAATAGAGTACTTTATTGCTTCAAACTTCAAAATTTCATTAATCAAAACCTTGTATCAACCATACATGTTATTTTTGAAACATTTCCTACCATATCCAATCATTTCCCAACTGAATTTCAAATTCCAATAGTTCACCTTCCCTTTCACAACAAAAACATAAAAGTTGCATTGACAACATTTTTAACTTTTTGCAACATTGACACTTTTTTAAAAAACTGATCCCGAATGACTCAAACTGACTCAAAAACATAAGACATGGTCTTAAAAGACCTTATTACAGGAAACTGACTCAATCAACACAAAATACCAACTCTTGACCCCCTTTGGCATGAAGAACTAGGTGCCCCTGCACCATTTGTGGAAGCGTGGTGTGGCGTATATGTATGGATTTAGGTACAAGTTAAAGTGTGATGTGGTACACTTTCGTTTCTCTCCACTGTGGGAATGCTTCGAGCCAACCTAATTTGAATTTGCATGTTTGAGGTGCATAGTCAACCTTGTGAATTATTTTCAAGGTTGTGATGGGTATATATGTGTGTTGAGTTGACGGAGGATGAATGTATGAAGTGTGTGTGATGTGAATAGTATTGTAAAGTGTGAAAGTGTGAGGTGCAATGAGCTTTAACAACTAAGACTACTAGAAGCAGTGAGCAGAAGGTGTCTACATTCTTCAAAGAAAGTGTGTGTGTATTGGTGGAAAAAAGGTGGAACTTTTTGTTGCTTTGAGATGGATTTATCATTGTAAAAATCTTCTTTCTTCTTTTCTATAATTTGGCAGTGAGCCTATTATATTTGATATTGCAATTACTTTATATTGTGAGCTAATCCTCGCCATGGTTTTTCCTGTTGATATGTGGTGATTGATCATGCAAATATTTTAAACTCATAATGTATCCTCGTTAGAGTTCTGGGTTGGGATGAGCCCTGAGCAGGGGTTCGGGGGTGGCAGCCCCCAACAACGGGGGTTCGGGGGCAATAACCCTTGATAGTAGGGATTCAGAGGCGTAGCCCCTGATTTTTTTTCTTGTTAATAGGTTAAGGTTTTCCCATTAACATGTCAAATGAAGAAAATGACTTTGTAAAACCCTAATTCTAGAAGCTTCTAAAAAGCTTGTGATAAGTGGTAGGGATGTAGCGGTATGGAATTCGTAAGATTGTAATCTATTTTGCACTGGATAATAAAATCATTGGGTGGCTGAATTTCTGTGGATGTAGCCCATATTAGGTGAACCATGTTAAAATTTGGTGTTGATCTCTTTTGTATTATTCTTCATTGTTATTTTTGGGTTATTTGATCTGCATATAATTGTTAATATTTATTGCTCCAATCTGCCTAAATCCTAAAATTTCCCTTCTTGGGTTTTCCATGTAAATCAGGTGTTTTCTGTGTATGGTGTTATGTTTCCAATTTTTTTACTTGCTTACATGTAAAATTACTCTAACAGATTAAAGGCTAATAAGATTAATGTGGATTTGAATATTAATGAGGGTTTAATGGTTTAATGCACAATTGATTCACTCCCTCCCATCTCAGTTGTCTTATGCATTCAAAAATTGGTATAAAAGCAAGGTTCTTTGGAAGAAAGCTTAACCGCTCAAGGTTGATTTGGGATGGCGCACAAGAAGGAGGCTCCTCTAGTTGATGGATCATATTATGCATTTGGAAGACTAGGATGGAAGGTTTCCTTGTTTCGCTAGGAATTGGAGTTTGGAAGTCAATTGATTATGTCTGCATATGGTTCGAGCACTGATGATGATATCAAGGCCTATGGGAATAATTACAAATCAAGGTTTTCTCTTTTGATTGGTCTTTCTAATACTGAACTTTTGAAAGTTATGAATCTCAAATCTACTAGTGAAATTTGGAAGAAGCTAGAAAGTATCTATGAAGGAGATGATAAAGTCAAGCAAGCTAAGACACATAATCTAAAGATCAAATTTGAAACCCTACAGATGCCAGAGGATGAAGATATTACAAGCTATATGCATAAAGTGGATGAAGTTGTCAATTATATCAAAGGCCTTGGTGGAAAGCTTGAAGAAGATGAGGTGGTAAAGAAGGTACTAAGAAATCTGCCTAAGTCTTATAGTCATAAATTCTCTACTATTGAAGTTCAAAATTTAAATTTGTATTCTAGAGAATAGTTGTTTGGTGCTTTAACTACTTTTGAATTGAGAGTGTTTGGTCCAAGTGATTCAAAGAATGATATTGCTTTTAAAGTTGGCAAAGCTGAAAAGAATGAAGGATCAAATCTAGATGATGTTGATCGTGTATAAGAAAAATTTGTGAGGAGATTGAAAAAAGGCACTAGAAAATATAGAGGTAAGTTACCTTTCAAATGTTTCAATTGTGGAAATATTGGTCATTATGCTTCAAGATGTCCTATCAAACCTTCAAAAGATAAATATAAGGATAAAAAAGGTAAATCAGTTAAGCAAAGTTATTATGTTAAAGAAGATGCCAGTATATCTGATGATGAATCTAATTACCCTGATGGTGAGGATAATGAATGCTTGTTCATGGCTCTAAATTATGGAAATAATTATTCTAATCCCAAGAGATGTATGAAGGAAGGTGCTCCAAAAAAAGTCATAATATTGAAGGAGAAATGGTGACTGCTTTTAATACTATAGAAGAGAAGAATAATTGGATCATTGATAGTGGACGCTCAAATCACATGACTGATGATAAGAGTAAGTTTTTTAAAATTGAAAAGTTTGAAGGATAACTTGTTAAGTTTGGTGATGATACATTTGCTAAGATATAAGGAAAAGGTTCAATTAGTTTTGATGGAAAGCATAATACAAATGATGTTCTTTATATTAAGGGTCTCTAGAATAACCTTTTGAGTGTAGGAAAAATTTGTAGCAAAGGATGAAACCTTGTGTTTTAGGATGATGGTTGTGAGATTAGAAAAGGCTCCAGAACTTTGATTCTTGTAGGAAGAAGAATAGATGGAAATGTTTATCAACTCAAGGGTGCTAATGGTATGTGCTTTATGAATCAAATTAATGAAATTTGGATATGGCATAGAAGAATGTGTCACATCAATTTTGATAGCCTAGTAAGGATCAATTTAATTCAAGTTGTGAGAGATCTACCAAATATTACAAAGCCTATCAATGTTGTCTACAAGGAATGTCAGATTGGGAAGCAAGCTAGAAAGAGTTTCAAATTCAAAGAACAATCTACTACCGAACCTTTGGAGTTGGTGCATACAGACCTTTGTGGACCTACAAGGACAAGAATTTTTCAAGATCACAGGTATTTCATGCTATTAATTAATGATTATTTTAGAATGACTTGGGTTACTTTTATCAAAGAAAAATCAGAAGCTCTAGATAAGTTTAAGGAATTCAAAGATATGGTTGAGAATGAAATGGATATCAAAATAAAATGTTTGAGATCTGAAAGAGGTGGAGAGTTCACCTCCAATGAGTTTAATATTTTCTGTGAAGTTCAAGGAATAAAGAGACATTTTTCAGCGCCTAGGACTCCCCAACATAATGGAGTGGTTGAAAGGAAGAATAGGATTATTCAAGAAGCAGCAAGGACAATTATGAAAGAAGAAAATCTATTGGAAGTATTCTAGAGAGAAGCAATTCATACTATAGTCTACATACTTAACATAGCACAAGCAAGGACAAACAGTTCAAAGAATCCCTATGAGTTATGATATGGAAGGACTCCTATTGTCAAATATTTTAGAGTATTTGGAAGCAAATGCTATATCAGGAGAGATGAAGAAAACTTAGGAAAGTTTGATGCAAGATCTTATGAAGGAATCTTCCTTCGATATTCTACAAAAAGAAAAGCTTAGCAGTGCTACAACAAGAGGTTGAAAAGAATTGTTGAAAGTGCATATATCAAGGTAGATGAAGATCTACATAAAATTTCAGTGATGATAGATGGATATGAATCAGATGAGTCCTCATGTAGAGAAAAATAAAAAGATAAAGGTAAGGAAAATGAAGTACAAGTTGAAGAAGAAGAAGCTCTGGAAAGGATCCCTAAGACCCCTAAGTATGTGCAGAAGAATCATTCTGAAGATCAGATCATTGGTAAAAAAATTAGTGTATTAACAAGAAGAATGGTTGTCATGACAAAAGAACAAGTAAAATTATGTTTACTTTCCAAAGTTGAACCTAAAATAGTGCATGAAGCATGCAAAGATGAATATTGGATCAAGGCTATGGAAGAAGAACTAATGTAGATTGAGAAGAATCAGACTTGAGAACTTTTCCCAAGACTAGCAAACAAGAATGTGATTGGAACTAAGTGGGTATTTTGGAATAAGCTAAATGAGAATGGAGAAGCTGTTAGGAATAAGGCAAGAATTGTATGTAAAGGCTACTCACAAGTGAAAGGAATAGACTTTGAGTAGACATTTTTCTTCAGTGACAAGGATGGAGGCCATTAGGATGTTTTTGGATTTTACAACACAAGGATTTTAAAGTTTAACAGATGGATGTGAAGTTTGCATTCTTGAATGGTGAGCTGGAAGAAGAAGTTTATATTGAACAACCATAAGGATTTCAATTATCAAATAATCCTAATATGGTCTGCAGATTGAAGAAGGAAATATATGGACTCAAGCAAGATCCTAGAGCTTAGTATGTAAGGTTGGATAGGTACTTGTTACAACAAGGATTCAATAAAGGTACCAAGGTTGAAAAAGATCAAATCTTGTTTATGGTTGTGTATGTTGATGACATAATTTTTGGAGGTAATGAAGCAACAATGTGCAAGAAATTTGCAAAAGAGATGCAAAATGAGTTTGAAATGTCAGTTTGGGAAGATGAATTTCTTCCTTGGACTACAAATCAATAAAAAAAAAAGGTATATTCATTTCATAATCAAAATATGTAAAGGAAATGTTGAAGAAGTTTGGAATGGAAGACTCTAAACCAGTATGTACTCCTATAGTTACTAGTTGCAAGCCAATTAAGAATGCAAAATCTCCTAAAGTTGATTAGAGCAAGTACAAATCAATGATTGGAGGACTATTGTATCTAATTGTTACCAGACGGGATATCATGCATGTAGTTTGTATTGTGGCTAGATTTCAAGAAGATCCTAGAGAATCACATATGGTAATAGTGAAGACAATATTCAGATACTTGAAAGGTACTCCAAAACATGGCTTGTGGTATCTAAAGGATATTGATTTCTATCTGAGTGCTTATATTGATGCAAATTGGGTAGTTTGTGTGGATGACAAAAAAATTACAAGTGGTGGTGCATTCTTTCTTGGAAATAGGTTAGTGTCTTGGCTAAGAAAAAAAGCAGTATTTGGTGTCATTATCTACTGTAGAAGCATAAAACATTGTGGTAGCATCTTGTTGCACACAAGTGTTGTGGATGAGATAGACTTTGAAGGGTATCAGAGTGGTATATGATGAATCTATTTCTATATTTTATGATAATACAAGTGCTATTAACATTTCAAATAATCGACTAATGCATTCAAGGACAAAGAATATTTCAATTTGGTATCACTTTTTGAGAGAGAAGGTTGCAAAGAATGAGGCAAAGTTGGAGTATATGCCTACAAAGGATCAAGTTGTAGATATCTTCACAAAGGCTCTTCCTAGGGATACTTTTGAGTATCTTTCAGAGAAGTTAGGGGTTACTACCCCTCCTTTCAACTAGATGCATAAGGATATGCATCAGTCTAGTGGATTTAAAGATTCATTCCTTGTTTTGTACTGATGTTGGTGGCTACCTCTCAGGGGGAGTAAGTAGTAGCATTGTTGGTCGTTGTTTTCAAGGGGAGTAAGTGTTGTCATTGTGTGGTATATAGGTTTTTTCCTTTGTCAGTTGTTTCAAAGGTTATGTGCAATAGTTGCTAGTTGGTGCAGTATGTAGTGTACTCCTAAGGGGGACTGTGCAGTGAAGGTGTGAAGAAAACAAAGTGTAGTAGAAGAAAAGAAAGTTGTAGAATAGATACATGTGTGATTAATGTCAAAGGGTATGTTTCCCTTTTACATGATGTCAATGGGAGAGAGAATTAACTAAAAAACCTTATGAAGTAAGGGGAAGAAAGAGAAAGTGTTGAAGAGGATAGATGTTTGTGTAAGGGGGAGTAGTGTGCACTGTTGTGTAGTATGTGTTGGTAATCAGAGTTGTTGCTTTTGTTGTTGGTGGAGTTTCATATCATGTGTTGTCATCAATGACAAAGGTGGAGATTGTTGGAAGTTTGTGTAGTTTGTATTTTCATTGATGTCAATAGTTTAATGTTGATGTCAACCTTTGAGATGCTTTCATTTGTTGCATTATGTTATCTTTAGTAGTCTCATTGGTGTCAACCTCTAATGTTCCCTTGATAAGCATGTGTGTGGTTGAATTGTTGTAGTGAATTTAGTTTGGTGGTGATGAGAAAGTGTTGCATATGATGAAATGGTATTTTCGGTGCTTGGTTTCTAAGTGCTTTTGAGAAAATTCGAATAGAAGAATAAACAGTGTGGTAAAGAGTGTTCAGTATAGCAGAGTAGTGTTCTGTGTTTTGCTCCGCATTTATTCATAGTTGAAGATCTGCTTATGTGGTTTAGATATGTTGATCATAGGTGTTTAGAGGTGTTATATCCATATTTTCTTGTCTTGGATCGTTGTACAGAGAAAGTTGTGTTCACCAATGTGTGAACTACTAAAGTAGTGTTGTCTAGGAGAAATGGTTTTGCTCCACATTTCTCTATAGTGTGGTTTCTAGTCTTTCAGATTTGAGGGCATGCTTAGATTGCTCATATCTATCTTCATTCTAATTTTTTTAAATTTTTTTGCTCCATAAGGTTGGGTTCATGTGTTGTTAATTGGGTGTATAGGATGAATGTATTCTTTAGATGAAAGTTGTTGCAAAGGAATTTGTTGGATTTCAGGACATTGATGGAATATTCTAGATTGTGTTTGATTTTTGTGTGTGATTCTCAAGTCATGTTTGATAAAAGGAAGCGTGTACTTAAATTTTTAATGGTTTTTACACAGGTTCAATTGATCTTGGGTGTTTACACTAATTGTGGAAATGCTTGTGTTTGTGGAAGTGTGGTGTGGCATATATGTATGGATTTAGGTTTGAGTTAAAGTGTGATGTGGTTCACTTTCATTCCTCTCCACCACATGAATGCTTAAAGTCAGCCTAATTTGAATTTGCACGTTCGAGGTGCAAAGCCGACCTTGTGAATTGTTTTCAAGGTTGTGATGGGTAAATATGTGTGTTGAGTTAACATACGATGAATATATGAATTATGTGTGAGCTTTAACGACTAAGACTATTGGAAGTAGTGAGAAGAAGGTTTCTACATTCTTTAGAGAGAGTGTGTGCATACTGGTGGAACAATGGTGGAACTTTTATGTTGCTTTGAGATGGATTTCTCATTGTAACAATCTTCTTTCTTCTATTTTGTAATTTGGAAGCGAGCCCTTCTTTTCCTCTGGGTAGTGAGCCTATTGTATTTGGTGTTGCAATAATTTATATTGTGAGATAATCCTCACCATGGTTTTTCCCTTCTTGGGTTTTCCACATAAATTAGGTGTTCTATTGTGTATGGTGTTGTGTTTTAAAATTTTGTTACTTGCTTACATATTAAATTACTCTAACAAATTAAAGGCTAATAAGATTAATGTGGATCTAAATGTTAATGAGGCTTTGATGTTTTAATGTATAACTGATTCAACCCCTCTCATTTTTCTTGTGCATTCAACAAAAGTTGTTAATAGGAGTTTGGAAAATCTCCTTGGAAGATTACGAGGAGAAAAACCAACATAGTGGGATACTTTATTTTTGCAAGTTGAACCTGTGCTCAACAACTTAGTGAATTGTTCTATAAGCAATGACCCTTTTTAGATTGTGCATGAGGCATCTCCCAAATATGTCATAGAATTGTTGAAGGTACTCGATAAAGAACATGCTAGTATAGATTTAGAAGAATTTTCTCAACATATATAGGAAACAAGTGAAGTAGCAATTGGAGAGAATTAATAACTTAAGTACAATGAAATGGTGACTTAATATTGAATAGAAAGAGTAAATCAAAAGATTTTTTAGTGAAATTTAAGGAAGGAAATATTTTCTAGAGGATACTTCAATAATTTGAAGCCTAGGAAGATTGACCCTTAAAGAGTGTTATGTAGTATTTTTAAAAATTCTTATGAGATTGAATTACCAAAGGGTATGTATATCTCATTGTTGTTTAATGTGGTTGATCTATGTGAATACCATGAAGCTAAAAATATGGATAAGATTATACCATCATTATGGGAACTAAATTAGAGGTAGTAGGTTTCTAAGAGGTCTAAAGATGAGATAGAGTAGGTTTTGAATGAGCACATGAGAATAAATGAGAAGAAGATATATAAGGATTATTTGGTTTTGTGGAACGGAAGGGGACCAAATAATGATTAACTTGGATTATTGAACCCTTACTTCCTTAATTTAGAGAACCATGATCAAAATTTTGTTACTTGGGATGTTTAATGTAGGATCATCTCAAGGGCCAATAAATTTTACATTTTATTTCATGTTTTATTTTATTTTATATATTTCAAATGTTTTTCTAGTTATGATATTATCATTGCAAAAGATAGGTGTTGTTGGAACCTTCAAATTTTGGCAAAATTTGAAGGTGCCATGTCAAAAAAATTTAATACAACACTTAGAAACTCGGTTGAAAAAGCATCCCAAAGAGCACATTTTGAAAAATCATAACTTTGAATCTGGTCATTTTCATGCAATAACATCTTGCAAGTGTATTAATCTAACATATGTGAGTGTGCATGCCAGTTTTCAGCTTCATACGATATGATTTGATAAAGTTTCAAAGCGACAAGTTGAAGGGTTTTTTAGAAAATTTGTTGTCAGTACAGTGAAAATCCTGTTAAAATGGTCAACTTTGAGGGTAAATATTAAGGAAATGGATTATAATCATAACAAATTGATTGGTGCCTTCAATTCTCTACACCAAATTCTACCTCCATGTCAATTTTTAGGGTGTTTGGACGTCATTTGGTATTTTTTCAAAATCAAAATCAAATGAGTTTTACACAGTTTGACAAGTGCAATTTTTCAAAAAATGTTGAGTGGAAAACTTTGAGCGTTAACAGTTTTTAGTCTGGATAATTTCATGCCAAATCATTCTGTAACCATGTTCCCCTATCATACATCAACACTTTGGTGCATCTTCATGACTTTTCAAGATCGTTTGATCAGTTTTCAAAAGTCATTTTGGAGGCCACTTGATTTGTGTTGTCACAGTACAAAACATCATGAAATCTAATAAATATCTACTTCAATTTAGGATGCATTTCAAACTTATGATGTAACAATTGCAAGAGAATTGATATAATGACTTTTAATTATTAGGAGATGTGTATCTAGTGCATTACCTTCTATGACATCTAATCACTCAAAATGGTATCCAATGAACATGAATAAAGACAAAGATTCAAAATATTACAATCATAAAGTCATAGGCAACTATGTAAGGGTAAAGTGAGCAACAAATGATAAACTTGGGAAAATCCTCATCATTGACTATGATTTGGAAAATGAGGCACACAAATTATTGTGTAAGGAGTCCTTTGTGTTACATTATGCCAAAAAAATAGCATAAGGGAATTTGGATTGGCATTAAGGATGTTACAAAACTGAGTTGAAATTATATCTCTAGATTACTGAGTTGAGGAACAAAGAACGCTGGCACAATCTTGGTCCCCAAAGCCATGACACACAAGAGGCTTGCCATGATAAAGTTTGAAGATCTGACAAGATGTGCTCAAATGAAGGAAGAACATGCAAAATTTCTCATCAAAATGGGTATCTATATTGTTAGAGTAATAATTTTCCAAAACCTTAAGATCACCTGTCATGTTACTCAAATCCGAGCAGTTGCAACGAGAGGCAAATTTTTTTTAAGGGCATTTAGATCCGTATAGATCTGGGCCCTATCTATCTCGATTTTCGTGCAGGCGTACGGTACAGGTTCTTTGAGTTTTTTCAAAATTTTCCATAGATCAAAAAAAATTCTAGGTTTTTAATTTATTTTTTACCCTGCATGCAAAAAAAAATTTACTATCAAAAAAAATATTTTTTTTAAAAACAAATCAAAATTTGGTTTTAAAAATTAAAAAACAAAAGAGGAAAGCAAGTTTTATTAAAACTTGCACAGGGTACAACCCTGCGCAAGCCTTCTGCCGGCTGTACTGCCGCTGCACAGGTCATGTGGTCCACCGGCCGACAGCAACTCCAACCAGCCGTCGGCCCTTTACAAACTCGGTGGCTCCTTTTTTGAAATCTGACAACCTCCTCACACTCCCGGCGACTTCCTCCAATTGGTTGTAGGGAATCTTTTAGATTCCAGCCAAAATATTCCAACTAGTACAGTTGTCATGATGGTTGTCAATTTTTTTGTTGCAGGGGGGCCATTTTTTTGCTGTGACGGCCAGATGGTCGTCAAATTTATGCTCATGAAGTGTTGACATCAGCATGACGTCAACAACCGTCCGGCCCTCTTTGCCCCCTCCTAGGCCTGATTTTCCTTCAAGGAGCATTTTTTTTCTTTTTTGGCATAACTTGGGCATACGGTATCAAAATCGGGCAAATGAGATATTGCTGGAAAACTGGTTCCAAGCACTATCCTGTGGTGCAGTTTATTTTTAGTATTTTTCTGTTTAACTTCATTTATTTTTGTTTCAAGTCAAATGTTCATTTATGGCCTACAAGCTCATAACTTTTTACCACGATCTCCGATTTTCACTATCTTTGTGGCATTGGAAAGGTATTGAGGAGCTCTATGTTGTTGTCCATGCACTTTTTTCTGTATCTATCCCAAGTTGATCGTTATTCTAGATTTGGCCCGATGGGTGTTTTGGAGATTACTTGGATGTTTTGGCAGTTGGAAGGGTGAACTTGAATCTTTGCACTTCATTTCAGTATCACATCATTTTATCATCTACTGTTGCTTCACAAATTCTAGGGTTGTTCCAGTTTGTGAGTTTTCCAGTGTTTCGTGGCATCAGGTCTACTGTTGCATTATTATGATTCCGCCTGAGTCCTTCAATGACTCTCATATGGTTTCTTATAAACATAAGTATCTTTCCTTGCTTGTCAGATTCAGTTTCCAGTGTTACTCCACAGTGTTCTTCCAGTGCTTCTTTGTAGCAGGTCATCTCATTGTAGGGGGGTTTTGTCCCACTGGGTTTTTCTTCTCTACCTCATTCATTGCATTTTTAAATGGGTACCTAATCAGGCCTTGTTGTCGGGACCCATCTTTGTTTTGATGCATCTTTTACTTAGTGTTTTAGCTACTTCCTAAGTTCATCTTAAGGAGGGGTGTTAGAGTAATAAGTTATTTCACTTAATTAATTACATCATATTGGTTAATTAATTAAGTCACTTATCACTTTAGTTTCTTAAGCTAAACTTAGGCACATTAATAATTAATTATTTATTAATTATTAAGTGTGCACACTAGGGTTTCCTTTAGGGTTATGCATACATTGTTTTTATAAAGCAATTCATCTCATGCAATTTCTCAATTCCTGAATAATATCAATTTGCACATCTTCATGCAAAGCTCTTGCTTTTTTTTTGTTTTTCTCTTATGTGGAAGGTTTTTCTGGTTTACATGTTTGATCTTGATTTCTAACATATATTAGGGATTGGAAAGAAGAAGAGATACAAAATCAATAAAAAATAATACACCACTATGTTGACACCGCGCCCATTTACCATCATCATGCGGTTATTTGCAGATATGTAACCATGGACTTAAGTGATAGACGACGATTTCATACAGATTTGGTGACTGTTTCCCAAATCAAGCAATGAAAAATCATTATAATTGCATTTTTTGATGGCGTAGGTGGGAGCACAAACTCAAATCCTGCAGAGCATTTAAGAGAAGGGATGATTACAGATGACAAGAATAAAATTAGACATCCCTCAAACCCGCGCTAGAAGGGGATGTTTGAATGAGGGAAGGAAAATGACAGCCACCACTCTTGAAAGTTGAGGCAAAATTATTTAAAGCTACATACATGAAAACATTCAGCTACTTTGTTAACAAATGAAGACTTATAGTTGGGATTATCTAGAGCCACTATTTGAAGCATTGGAAATTGTAAAAGTTTGTGAGATTAGTGGCAAATCTATCTGATTGAAATGAAAAGAAGGTTAGGGAAACAAATGTTTTGTTTCTCCTTAGCAGTACGATGAAAAGCAAGGGCATGAGTGATAATGGATACACGAGAAGAAGAAGACCCTTCACTTATTTTTGAAACTAAATGAAAGAAAAAACTGCCAAAATTGAAAATCATGCTGAGAGAACTACAAAATACTCTAGGCTCAGTGATGCACAAAATTTTGAGATGTTGGTAGAATTGTTGTTGGTGCCATTGAAGTTTTAGTCTTGATACAGGATGAGTAAAATGGATTGATCAGTTGATAAAATTTGGGAAGTTTTAATGATTGATCTAGCTAGCTCATGACAGTGTAAGAAGCTTGTTTGGAATAGATAGAAGGAAAATTGTAGAGATTTCCACGTCATCGCAAGAAGATCGAAGAACTAGTGCGGTAGTGCAGTGGCTTTCCCACATTACCGCGCATGCTCCAATGAAGTTATGCGGTATTGTGGTGACTCCGATGTGTTTCCCATGTTACCGTGGGTGAAATATGGAGAATTTGTGATGGAATGGTGAAGTAAAACCTTTGCGGTGGTGCAGTAGGAAAAAAAGTGTGTGTGGTGATTGTGGTGGAAGTGAAATGAAATGAGCAAAAAGTGTAAAGTATAAAGTGAAATATTTTGCAAATGAATATATGGGTAAATATGATGTTCACGAGAAAAGAAAAGTTAATTTGGAATAAATAAAAAATATGTGGAAAATATGATTTTAAAAGGTGAAAATATTGATTTTGTGAAATTATTTTTCACTTAAGGAGAATGGGTGGTTATTCCACCATATAAATATTGTAAAGCTAGATAAATTGGTGAGATATGAACTTGTTGAAAGGGGAATAGTGAAAATATTTTCACGGAAATACAAGTGAACGGGAGAAGAAAGAACTATAATTTTGGGAATAAATATAAGTGCCCAATATGTAATTTTGAAAGGTGAATTTTGTGACATACATTTCATTGAGGAAGTTAAAGAACGGGTAATTGTTTTATTCAAGGAATGCTTTTGATCACAAAGTGAAATGATTTCACCAAGGGAGTTATAAGTGGGTGATTATTTTAAAAAATAAAATTTCCAATAAAAGAAGATTAATACTAAATTAAACAAAGATTACAAAGATAAAGATGAAGATTAAAAGATTTAATTTTCCAAAAGGAAACTAATTAAATATTTTATTTTACTGAATACAATCAAACAAAGAGCTGCATCGAGAAGAAGAGTTACACCAGACAGATGTTGTGAAGAGTTGTAACCCTAATGTAATGAATATATGTAAGATGAAATAAAATCATCAAAATTAAAATCAGTAGGTTAGGTAGTTGGATAGGGTGAACTGTTGTCGAAAAAAAACATCATGTTGTATATTGTAAAATATTTTCAAATTATATAATAGAGAAGAATGCATAAATTTGGTGATCCAATTATGGTGTCAGTTGTTTGTTGAAATTATTAAAAATATTATACAGTTGTCTCCAAGGTTGACATTTCCCTAATATTTAAATTGAGGTATCAAGAATATTTTCAATTTATCAAAGCACACTTGCTGCTCTTGTGTGGTTCAATTAACTGGCTCCTCCAAGGAAGGATTAAACTCTTTTAGTTAATCACAATAATCTGGAAAAAGACATTTGGATCAATAAGAAAAACTCGATAATTGCATCCTCGCACATTTATGCCAGGCATAAACTCATAAAAGTGCCAAACAATTTGAATTGTATCCAGAAATAGGACTCACATATCATACAAATCTTGACTCCATTAGCCCAACAGAAGTAGCCACTGGTCACACCAATTCCATTTTAGAATTTTATAAAATCTTATTCGAAATATTCACATTTCAAATTTCAGTAGGAGTAGTTAGTAAGCTTTTCATCTCTTCACTTTAAATTTCCATAGTGGATAGATTGCTTAGGGAAGAAACATACAGTTCAAGTCTGCTTCATTCACATAGGTGCACTCGCTAGCAGAGCCTAAAGTGTAGAAGGTTCAAATTCATCATTTGGCCTTGTACATTAGCCAAAAATGTTGTAAGAGCTTGGAAACTTCTCGTGGTTCAAACCTACATTTTTGAGACCTAACAGGTGCCACTGCAAAGATATTTCCTTTCCTAGTTATCATTTCAATAATTTTAAATTATAGGTTAAAATCTTTACACTATTATTTCCAAAGAATATAGGAGATCAAAGCTTATCATAATTCAATTCGACATTGATGAAATCTGATATCTAAAAACTATTAGTTCATATACTGAGGTGTGTTATCCAAATAACAAGAAACACCTATTCAATTATTTAAAAATATTCAAAATTTGTGATAGTATTTGAAAATTTTCGAGGCTTACTAATCCTAAGAAGGTTTGTGATGAACTATATCAATTGATTTTCACTGCATATATCTCACCACATACTTCTCACCCTATTGTCCCTAATTATAAGTAGGCTATAACATGTAAAGGGTCCTTTTTTCTTTCACAATATTTTTTAAATATTGCACCAACTAGAGGTTTTATCCAATTTTTAATGTAATCAAAAGGAGGATAATTCTATTATAGTTATTATATGGAGGTACTTGTAAGGGGTTAACAATTGAAGATAATAAGAGCTTCAAAATGAGGGAGTACAAAGAGCATCACCCTAAAAAGGTTAGAAATGGTACGATGATTGTCACTAGGAGGAAAAGGGGTTATTATCATGACTTTATTGAACTTATAGATGTTTGGGGCCCTACTACCAAGATAGAGGTAAGGCCTTACTTTAAGTTGGTCCTAGGAAAGGTGTGGGAAAAAAATCATAACACTTCAATTAGAAGTACCTTCTCATAAGAGGAGATCCTTACATAAGATGGTAAATCATCTAGAACATGATAGAAAATAGAAGAGATAAAATTGAGTTGCATAAGCTTGATGTTCCCAACCATAGTTATAGGAACAAGGCTTGTGTGCATGTAAGATTGTAGAAATAATTCTTATTCCTAAAATTTGTAGTGAACTATTATGTCAAAGAATTTGAATACAACATAAGTTGGTCTTGGGAAAGGTGTGGAAAAAAATGCATAACCCTTCAACTAGAAGTACCTTCTCATTAGAGGGGATCCTTACATAAGATGGTAAATAATTTAGATCATGATAGAAAATATAAGAGATACAATTAAGTTGCATAAGCTTGATGTTTCCAACTATAGTTATAGGAACATGGCTTGTGTGCACGTAAGATTGTAGTAAGAATTTTTATTCCTAAAATTTGTAATGAACTAATATGTCAAAGAATTTGAATACAACATACATACATATTTTTTTATTGGATTAAACACAAGAAAGGGCCCAAAGCCATAAAAAAATACTCATGGAGGTAAGAAAGATGAGTCTCACTATGAGAGAGACAAAATAAAATAAACTAAAGAAAAAAGAGGGAGAACTATCAACAGTAGAAAAAACTAAGAGGCGACCAGTAGAGGCCAACTACATGTTACCTATAAATTTCAAGCCTTTGATGGCCTACCATTCTTTGTTCAAAATTCTAGCTTCTCCTTAAAGGACAACTCTTTGGGTACCACACTCTCATCTTTAGTATGACTTGTAGGGATAACACTTTAGGTGGTGGCTTTTTATTTAACTTTCATCTTTTTAATTTTAGAGATGTTAATAAAGTCATAGAGAAGAATCTGAGAAGCAGTATCTTCCATTTTGTGCTTGGATTTCCTCTTCTCCGACTCCTCTTGTAAAACCTAGAGAGTAGTAGCAGTGTTTTTAACAGACTCTTTACATAAAGCAGTAATTTCTAGCAAATTCTTGTCAATATTTTCCTAGTTAGTTTTTATAATTTAAACCTCTTTTTCCAACTTTATATGGTCTTCAATAGTACTAGTGACCTACTTTATGTTCACCTCCTTATCCAACTTATCCCATTTTTCAAAATTAGCAGCAATCCTTTTGACAAAGTCCCACATGGTTTCATTGATATTCTCCTCGGGCCACTCCAAATATTTTTCTAACATAAGGGATTCTATCTTCTAAATTTTTTTTGGTAGAATATCATTGAGAAAGTTGTCACTTAAAAATATCATTATGAATATTATAAGTCTTGAAAATGTTATTAAATTTTTCCTAGATTTGAATACACAAGTTGCAAGTTTATGAGTTTTTGGGTAGGTTAAAAGGATTGTGGGTGTTAGGCCTTTAATAAAATTGGGCTTCATAAAACTCCTTAGGAGATGGATTGACACTGGAAGTGCAGGAATGTGGGGAAGAATCTTGACTTGGTGAGCTCGAAAGGGTAGACTCATAATAAGATAAAAAAATTAATAGCCTTCTAAGGGTTCCCTAAAGGAAAAAAAAATAGCTCTAGATGAGGAAGGGGATGGGTCAATCATGGGGTTAGGGTCCACAAGGGGAGAGATATGGTCCACTGAAGGTAATGGGGTATTTGGTTTTTGTTTTTTTTGAGCAAGACCCTCCCCCTTTTGGATTAATAAATCTTGGGACAAAAATGGTGGGTTGGGCTAAGGGCCAAATTATACCAATATAGTTGATAAATAAGGCCCTTAGTGATAGGGCATTTATTTACCAATGATCATTTTTTTTTAACTGATTCTTCCAACAAAGAAAACAACTAGAAGGAAATTTTCATTTTGACACCATCACAAAAATAATTCAACATTGGAAATAGATAGGCATGGAACTACTTATAGTGGCCCTTAAGAGTTATGTACCTCATTAAAACATTTGTTATCTTATTCCAAACTCCAAGTAGGTTTGTCCTTGATGAAGCCATTTTATAGATTGTTCACTTTCTCACCACATTTCAGTAAATTTCTCATAGCCTCTTGGTAGTTTCCTTTAAACTCTTTTGGAATCCTAACACCCCTCATAGTAAGAATCCTTGTGATGCAATTAGCTCAACAAAAACTTGGAAGGAAATTACCTAAACATAGATTATACTAGAATACCAAGAATTGACAAATTATGTTGAGAGAACATAATCATAGCCATTCATGGCTTCAATATAGGGACAAAGGTTTCCCTTTTGAAGAATGGACCACATCTCTTGATCATTATTGAGGCCTTCATAATCATTTAGTTTAATTTTTAGTAGGTCTCCCCCCATAGTTAACAGAAGGGCAATAGCATTAGAATAGTGACAACAATGGGTAGGGAGGAAAATTAACCAAAATCTTCTTTGACCGAGGAAGGGGCTACAATTTCATTTAGCACAATAATTAAAGAAGGGGTGATTAATCACCTTCTTTAATCTTTCATAATTAGGTATACCTTGAAGTGTAGGATACATAATATCAAATGGAAAAATTGATATTTCCTTTGCTATTAGGGATTTTTAAATCTGTTGCCTCATGTTAAAATTAGTTTTCACATGGTCTGATAAAGAGCTTACATCATTCATAATCATAAATGAATCAATCTGCAATCCCATATTTTCTAGAAGTTCCATCATCGAGTTTCCCTCTTGGAACACACGCTTAAATTTTTGATCCTCGAGGTTAAGCATGTTCAGTCATGACTCCCTTATGATGTATTGGTAAGACCAGCTAGGGGAGGCTTTGACTTGTAACATGTCAATGATATTTTTTAAGCCCCCTTCAATTGTCACCCTAGTTAAACCTTTAATTTTGGATATTTGAATATCATGGAAGATTGTCGCTGCCTCAACAAAGTTAGATGTTTGAATTCCAAGGTTGATAGCATAATTAAAAAATAATATGACCCCTAAAATATTTGAGAATGACACCCCTCCCACCTAAACTGGGTTTCCTTTTTTCAAACCATCAAAGTTAAGCTTGAGCCATCTATTGTTGAGATTTGAATAATACTATCATTTTGTCGCATCTCTTTTGACTTCTAATTTTTTTCATGTTCTTTGATTTTATTAGTATTTTTCTTACATGTATTTGGGTTGCACAAATAGACTATTTTTCACTAGATTTTATATTTTTGACCGCATAAAATTACTAAAAAGATATTCTAATACTATTTCTCTTAACATATTGCTCTTATTTATTTTGAGATGGATATATGTGTGTACTATGTGCTTGTTGAACATTTGAATTTCTTTTTGGTACTAATGTTGTAGAAGGATCCTTAGAAAATGAAGTAACTCTATTATTTATCATTCTTTATTTATTTTCCTCTTTTATAAGCATGCATGGAATATGGGATCTCATGGGAATATATTTCACCATAAAGAGGCTCACAAATAGCATAACCTTCATTATTTGGAGGTACATGTTGTGCCACATAAGATATTATAGGCCTTATTTCTTTAATTTGTTATTTTTTCCAACTAGTGGAAGCAAAGAAGAATGATTTTTTTTGTTCTTATGCATATTTTTGTTATTTTATCATGTTCCCTTTTTTCATCTAAATGTAAATGATAAAAATTATAAACAAAATATTGGAACTCATATGGTGTTTCATTGTGGGTTCTCATGTATGTACCTAATATAAAATAAATAAATTATAAAATTGGCTCATATGGATCACTTTTAACTTTTACTTTTCTATCCTCGTGAACATATTTGGCACATTGATGCACCATAGAAGGAATAGACCCACTTTTAAATACATCAATTTGAAGGAAAGGAAGTCTTGGAAGATCCATATTTTAATTCATTATAATCCAATAACTTTATTTATGCATTTTTTACATGAGCAAATTGATCCATGAATGAAGGATAACTATTCAAATACACATTATCCTTAATCGGTGACAACAATCTCTAGACAAAAATAATTTTTAATTGATCATTAGGAACATTATGCTTCATATTATCACATGACGACCACATTAACATAATGATTAATCCTCTCATTAATATTTTTTGGACACTCAAACAAATTTTAAACCATAACCTTCAAGCCCATATTCACAGGTACATGATAAATAAATATCATACCCAACTCACATAAATAAATAATTTGGCCAACAACTTGTATTCATACATAAATGTAAACATACTTTTTTTAAATATTATAAATTTTATGTGGGTTATACTTTCCAACAGACATCTCAAAATAATGGTGTGACAAAGCTCACTACTCAAGGATAAAACAATACCAAGAATAAGGGAATTTTTATATCTTAACATAATCATGTGCATCCTATCTTCTATGAATGTCATAAACATTCTTACACTATACTCTATCAAATTTTTACAATAGTACATCAAGGATGATAGTAGGTGTAGTGGTGGTGGATAAATGAGAAACATCAAAAGTGTTAAAAAGAGGAAGACGAATGAGAGGTAAATATGCACTATTAGAAAGATAAGTGGATGAGTGGTAAGAATATTATAAGTATAAGAGGAAGGCATCAAACTAAAAGGTATGTCACAAGTATTATAACGTGAAGTTATAAAATAGTAGGATGAAATGAATCAATATTACTAGTAAGATAAGTGGAAGGGATGAACCTAGAAGGGTGAATATGGGAAGTATGTGAGATTCTAATGGAACATAATAAAGACATGCCACTATTAGGGTGATTATTATTCATAGATCTAGAGGAAAAACCATGAGTACGTACCACATCAATAGCATGAGAAACATCGGATTTAGGAAGGGTGACAATAAAGGAATCATTTTAGGAGGGAAGGGGAAGATGCACCATATAATTTTAAAGAGATAATCTTAGCATCAATTTTATTAAGAATATCTAAACAAAATGTCCTACCAATCAATAATCTTTATAATTATATGAAAACTAATTTTGAACTAAAATAATTATCAAATGAGACAAGTTCAAGTAATAAATCATCATAACTTTCATACTGAACACCGGTGTTCAAAGTCTGCAAAGACATGTTAGCAAAATATTGAATCTTGACAATAGACAAGACTAAGTATAAATCTTATAGCTAAGGTACGACTATAGAAAAGACCATATAATAAAACTAAGTTAAATTGTAGAATTAGATTCTCAAAACAAATACACACGACATATGATCATATTCTAAAATCAAAACGACAAAAAACGTGACTTCAAAAAATAACAACCACCACAAAATAATGAAAAAACATGACCCCACAAAAAAAATTGTCAAAACCATCCATCTACTAAAGCCCACCAGAAAAACATTTTGTCATAATCATCCCATGTCATAGCATCGAAATCAAAAGGCACACACAAAACTAAGTTGAAAAATGCATGAGTAAAAGTAGGGGCAATGTTACTTTCATTTGAAAATTGACTCCCCCTCTTATTTGAACCCTAAAAACTAGAGCTTCTAAGATTTTTAGTGGTAGGTATATCAAGAATGATTGGAGAGCAAGAAGATATATGAAAGAAAAAATTGTTCACATGTGGTATTAGGAGGACAATAAGAAGATTCGTGGGCAAAGCATCCCATCACTATCTCTCCTTTTGTTAAGGTTGGAAACGTGCCTAGAATACAATGTAGGGGTGGGCCCACTTTAGGGTAAAAGTAACAAAAGTCTACCCCACAATTCATTTGATAAGTATGTGTATAGACTTTATCCTTACACAATAAGGACATGTGAGAGACAAATAAATACCTTGAGCACCATGCTAATAAACAATTGTACAAAGGACAAATCTAATGTCTCTAGAAGAAAATTATCTCAATAAATAAATCCATATGTAAAAGAGATGCTAAAGCATCATTCTTTTCCTTCATAAAATTAAAAACACTTAAAATTATCTTTTTATAATCTTTATGTTTTATTATAAATGATTGTGCCCAAATGTCCTACTATGTAAGTCAATTGATTATCATTGAGATACTAAAAGACAACCACCACTAGACATATACGGAGGTAAAAGAAGGTGTCTTGTATGGATGAAGGGTACTTTTTTAAAAAAAATTTAAAAAAATTGGATTTGGTTGTATGTTTTAACTTTTGATTTTAATATATAATATTTTTGTTAGAAATAATTAAATAATAAAAGAGGGTGTCTAAGAATCAAACTTGTAATTATTAAAGGTAGGAATCAAATTGAATTTATAATCAAAAGTATATGAAATGGAGTATAGAATCATATGATGCATTAAAAATTTGATCTACATCAAAATATAATTATTAAATATGATGAGTGTTAAATTTAATCATTTTTAGATGTGTTTAGGATTAATATGAATCAAACAAAAAATTATGTTTGTATTATAAATATATATTTAAAATATTTTTTTATGGGATTATGAAAAATAAAATAGTTACAAAGAATAGTTATAAAACATTAATTAGATCATAACAAATTAGTAAATATATATTTAAAATATTCTTGCAATGGTGAAATTTGTATATCCATACTAATTCTTGTTTAGTTTTTAGACATATTTTGATGGATGACTTAATACAATTACATAACAATAAGTGGTACAATTTTGTGTTACATTGGGTCTTATATTAGCTTTAATTCCACTTATTTCTACACATTCACCCCATTATTAACTTAGTGGGAGAAACACATTGACGTGAAAGAAAAACTATTTAGATCCCATATTTATTTTTTAAAAGAAAGACATCAAAATTTTAAAATATATATATTAATGTGCACAAATTAAAATATTAAAAAGTAACATATAAATATATAATATTTATTAAGATTTTCAAAATAAAAATAGAATTAAAAGAAAGACATCAAAATTTTAAAATATATATTAATGTCCACAAATTAAAATATTAAAAAGTAACATATAAATATATAATATTTATTAAGATTTTCAAAATAAAAATAGAATTAAAGAATTATCAAAATGAATGGTAATTTTTCATATTAAAGTGGCATACAAAAATAAACCAAACATATTATCAACTAATATAGATATCTACCACTATGTGAAAGCGGCTGTAGCCTATCATGGTCTAAAGTTGGCACAAGTTAAAGGATATAAGAAAGTATGGCTTGAGGGGGATTATCTCAATATCATCAATAATTTGAAGAATTGTGTTGCTCCTTCATGGACTATTGAATATTTGATAAGGGACTCTATTGATATTCTTAAATCTTTTGATGAATATTACATTTCTCATATTTTGAGAGAGGGCAACGGATTAGTTGATGTCTTCACTAATCTTGGAGTTAGAGGTGTTAGGGAATGGGGTCTAAATGACCCCCTCCCTATATAGGCAATATCAAGTATCAATCACGATTGCCAAATTTAAATTGGATGATGTTTTATTATGGCTTGCAGTGTGCATGACTATCTTCACGTGGTCGATGATTATGTGGAGGGATGGTAAGCTAGATTTGAAACGAGCTAATGGTACAGTGGCTGATATCTATAGGGAATGAAACTCTAGGATCATTATTTTCTCCTGCCTTAATCCCTTTTTTCACATGGATTTTGGGCATTCTTTGCAGCGCCTTCTCGAGGTTTTTTTTCATTGCATTTAAAGCTCTCAAGCTAATTGACTATGCAATTTTTGGAGACATGGGTAGTGATAGGAACCGCGCGAAGCCCTTCTCTTGTGAAGTTGTCAAGAAGAAGTCGAAGGTTTGGTAGGTGTTAGAGAAAGGTGGGTTGAATCCATACCTGGAGAGACTGCATGGTAACAACCCATAGAGGACAGTAATGTTTGCAAAAGCATTGAATAATAGGGTATTGAAGTTGGGCAAAACGAAGTTTGATATGAATGAAGATTTTATAGCTAATATCATTGGGTTGCCTACGGATGGAATGAAAGTTTTCAGAGACAAGAAGGAATCACAGATTGCCATGCAAATTATTTTCAAAGGGGATGAGGCTAAAGACCTAAAGACGACAAAGAGTGGGGATTACCAGAGGAGCTCTCTCAAGGCTCTATGGGGAGATGTGGCCGAGGAACTCATGTGATATATTACCTTGGAAGGACGCTTCTCTACGGTAAATGCTTACCACTTCCTTTTGCTTAATCATTTCTTCCACAAGAAAATAATTTCCTTTCCTTATTATCTCCTGGCGTTGTTGGATTTCAATGTCAAGGACCATAAGAGAAACCCCAAAAATCCAGTTTTGCATGTGGGGGGCTAATCCTTTTAATTTCAGAGTATGCTAAATCTTTTGAGGTGGCTAAGTTGATTGCTCCCCCTAAGGGTAAGCAGTTAAAGCTGATGGAGGAGTATGAGATAGTCTTTGAAGAGGAGTCGGTTAGTAAAAAAGGGAAGAAGAGGAAGCTTGTCTTGGAAAAGGAGTCAAAATATGAGGAGGATGTGGACTATGTTCCAGACTCTCTTGCTTCCATGGAGGTGGCTCCACAACCCCCTGTTGTGGGGAAGCCTAAGAGATGGGTGATGAGCCCTAATAAGGGTTATGAGACTTGCAGTGACGAGGTGGCTACTAATTTTTTGAGTACTTTCCTAAAGGAGAAGAATGAATTGTATGGTGAGGCATCGTCACCACCCCCTATGAAAAAGCAAAAGAAGGAGCTAGAGGTGGGAAGTAAGAAGAAATTAGTTTTAAGGTTTGTGAGTCATGTACTGGAGAGGAACTCTCCCCTCACGATCACGGGCAAACAGGGTGTTGATGATTCCCTGGTTGTGAATCTAGATGTACAGAAGAAAGGAAAGGTTGTGGTTGAAGGCGGACAAGATGTTGTGGATGCCCCAATTGTGGACCCAGAGTGGTTGAAGAAAAGAAAGGTTTTGGCTGAGGAGATTACAGACTCCATTCGTAAAATCAAAATGTTGGTTGCTACTAGGAAGGGTAAGGATGTCTCTGCCAGTTAGGACAAGGTAAGCTCCTCTCAGGAGGATGATGTTGTGGGTAAGGTGGTTTTCAATTTTGATAAGGAAGATATTTCTAATGTTTTGGGAACTATTAGAGAGGGTTCCATTGTTTTATTCAAATTGTTCAAATGGTTTTTCCATGAACTTAATATGACATTTTTTTTTGGTCGATAACACAAAATTTTATATTACTTGAAAATAAACATTACATCCATTTCAATTTTGATACCTCCCAAAAAAAAATTCCATAAGAGAGAAAACAAGCACCTTAACGTGCAACAACCACCCTCCAAAGTTTTTAACCACTGTAACTATTAACAGTGCAAAAAATCACCACCAACATTCTATGAACTATCCCTAAACTGTACTACCATAACTGAGAAAACCTACCCACCCAAGATCCCAAAATCAACAATTCACTAATAGTGGTAGAAATTCAAACAAAAAGGAGCAAAAAAGACCCCATAGGATCTTTTAGTCATGAGCACTACCCGAGCCCGATGGTCCTTCACCCAACTCTTTCATTTGCTTCTTCTTCTAGTACCTACTCTACTTCTTCAAATGACGTTTCCTCTGACTCTTCACTTTCACCACCTTGCCTTGCACTTCCATTTTGTCCTTCTCAATAAACTCTTCAACCTCCATGAGCTTGATAAAGAGCTAAAGCACCTTCCATCCCAGTCTGGCTTCTTCCTGGCACCTGGATTTGAAGTTTCCTTCTGGCCATTGAATGAATGGCTTAATTCCAGCGCCCCCATAGAGTAACTCCATATTTTCATCAATAATTCCTTTATAAATTTCTAGGCCAACCCCCGGTATCGTCCATTCAAATATGGAATCCATGTCCACCAAAAAGTCCTCGTGAACAATTTTTTGCATCACTTTACACACCAAATCCATAGATTCTCCTAAGTCGTGACCCCACGCCGCAATCATGGAGTACACGTCCAAGTTTTTTCTAAGCCTGTGCCTCAGAGAACCAAAATCCCTACTGATGGTCATTCTTACACATTGCACAAGTCGATCATCTTCAATGAGGAATAAATCCTTTAATATCTTCGCCGACGCATCACCAAAAAATAGACTCAATTGCCTATGTGATTGAAAAGTAAAGTTGGCCTCCATTTTACACTGTGAGAACACTGCCTTCACTGCCAAAACACTGTTGCTAGATGTTTCACCTCTTCAAAATGAGAGGAAAACATCATTGCCTCGGATTTAAATCTACCTTTCACCACCCACTTCGAATTAATTGCTCCTGGTACTACAAGGCCACCACTCGGCTTCTCCATCGCATACTAGTTTTGTCTAAAATCCAAACCCTGGCTACCACTTTGTGCATTCAATGCAACGTACTCCCCTAAAATGTCACCAAAACTCCCCTAATCTTACATCTCTAAAGTCTTCAAATTTGAAGTCACCAACCTCACTAAAATATAGCGCCCATTTAGATAGCACATCCGCTTTGACATTTCCACCACGTCTAATATGACTCACCAAGAAACTTTCAAAAGTGGCTAGTTCTTCTCTAATTTGTTCAACCACAAATTGGAAGTGCCATGCATGAATTGATCCATTTATCATCGCTTGCACAACTATCATTGAGTCCCCCTCTAAGTGGACCTTTTTCGCACCTAAATTTTTTCCACACTTAATTGCCAATAGAGATGCAAGAGCTTCAGTTGTATTATTCGTTCCTTCTGACAATTTCTTTGCTCCTAATGCTACCACATCATCGTTCCAATCTCAAATGATAAATCTTGCCCCCGAAGGGCCATGATTTCCTTTTGAGGCCCCATCAAAGTTTATCTTCCACCATCCTTCTAAAGTTTTTTCCCAACAAACTATCCTACACCTCTTCTCACTTGGATTTACCCAACTCCACCCCTTAACGGGTTGAAAATGAATACTCGGCCAATATTCTTGGATTCGCTTATCCTCTGAGGTAAAAGGAATTTTTGAATTAAAATGGAGTGAAGTTGCTACCCCAACTACTTCCTCAACATGATTTATTGTCCATTTTAACCTATCCAAGTTCTCTGTTTAATTTGAAAAAATTCTTCTATTTCTTTCCTTCCAAATCTCCCAAACCACCAGGGAAGGACTAACCTTCCAAACACAAGAAAGAACCAACTTTCTTCTTGGGAGCGACCAACTTTCAAAAACCTTCCTTAGTGTTTTTGGAGTAGGACTTTGCCACCCCAAGGACCTCCTTAACATTTCCCAACATTCTACTACTAAGTTACAATGCAAGAGAAGATGGTCACTTGTTTCCTCAAGCCCTGAACACATTACACATTTGGTAGGACCACAAAATCCTAAACGCTTCCTTCGTTCTCCTGTGAGGATACGACCTTGAATCGCCAGCCATGAGAAGGCACGTGCTTTAGGGAGAGATTATTTCCCCCAACACAATTCCACTTGCCAATGTTCAATTCTAGCTTTTGCATCAAAAAACTGGTGACCTAATTTGACTGAGTATTTTCCATCACTGACACCACACCAAATCACCTTATCCTCCTTATTTGACCTCGTAAACTTTCTACTCCAAAAAAATTCTTGCATAAGAGCCTTTTGTCTGTCGGATAGCTCAACCTCTTGAAGAGACTTCCACACCCATTCACCCCCTGGCACATCTGCTTTAAACTCCAAGTAGTCACAAACTTTTTTCTCCCCAATGTTGAGAGAACCAAAGCCTTAAATCCTACAATTCTTCATTATCCTTTAAAGCTGGAAATCCCTACCACGAGTCCTCCCAAAACTTCACTTTGGTTCCATTCCCTACCTGCCAAGTAATGTGGTCTACAATAACTTGACGGCAATATACCACAAAATTCCAAATAGTTGAACCTGAAGGGGGATTCTGCATTGTGAAGATTCTAGTATTTTCCATCGAATCCAAGTATTTTTCCCTTAAGATCCTCACCCATAACTGAGAAGGTTGAGAGTAAATATTCCATACCAACTTGGCTCCTAAAGCCTCTTTCATGAGACCCTAGTCTCTTAACCCCACACCACCTTTCCCTTTCGTCTTGCAATTTTTTTCCCAGGATAATAGAGGAATTTTATCCTGATACAATGCCCCATTCCAAAAGAATTTCCTCATTCTTTGCTCTACAACCTTGAATTTTTTTTTAGGAATTTTAAGGCACATCATAGAAAAAATAGGGATGGCTAAGATTACAGATTTCAACATTAGAATTCTACCTGCCGAGGTCAACCACCTGCTTTTCCATCCATCCATCTGCTTCAAACAACAATCAACTAAGTCCTTCCAAATTGAAGCCTTACTTGCCCCTCCAAAAAGAGGAATTCCTACGCATTTTCCAGGAAGTGATCCCATATTCATTCCTAAAATAGAGTAGATTTCTCTTTGCTTCTAACAACAAGTATTGAAAAAGAAAATCTCATATTTTCTCCAGTTTATACATTGCCTAGACACCCTACTGTACTTATCCAGAGTAGATTTCATAACTCTTGCCTCTCTAAAGGAAGATTCTCCCATAAGGAGAATGTCATCCGCAAACTGGAGATGAGATAACAGAGCTAAACCATCAACTACACAAACCCCTTTCCAAAGCCCTTCCTCTCTCCATTAGAGATTAGTCTTCCCAACGCTTCAGCCAAAATTATGAATAAGAAAGGGGAAATAGGATCTCCCTGCCTAAGTCCCTTGTTTGAAGCAAAGATAATTTATACAACTAGCCACCCACTTTAACCACATCTCATTAAAACCAAACTTTCTGAGGACTTTTAGAAGGAAGCTTCTATTTACTTCATCATAAGCTTTCCTAATATCTAACTTCACGAGCATTTTTTCTGAACTAGCAAGCTGAATAGAATGGATAACTTCATGGGAAATAATAATACCTTCATAAATGGACCTATTTGGAGAAAAGCCACTTTGCTCTGAAGAGATAACCGTATCAAGGACACCTTTTAACCTATTAGTCATCACTTTCGAAATCGCCTTGTACACTGTGTTACAAAGTGCAATGGGTTTGAAATCTAGAAAAGACATAATTTCTTCTTTCTTGGGGACTAGGGCTATAAAAGTATTATTGAAGTCCTTCAAAACAAAACCTTCCACCCTAGATTCCTCAACCACCTCCCATAGCTCTTGAACTATAACATCCCAGATCTACTAGAAGGAAAGAGCTAGGAATCCATCTGGACCTAGTGCCTTATCTGCACCCATAATGAAAAGAGAAAATTTTACTTCTTCTAAAGTAACTACCCTTGAGAGAGCAGAATTTTGGAGATCAAAAATATAGCTGGGTATATTATCCAAGATCTCATTCTCCTGTGAAATATCTACCTCACTATTGTTAAAAGCTTTAGAGAAAAAGCGTACTGCTTTCTTGCAGATAGCATCATTTTCAGTTAGGGTGATTCCATTTTTATCCTGTATTGAGAATTTTATTGAAAGATCTCCTAGCTTTTACTGCATTGTGAAAAAAAATTGTATTCTGGTCCTCCTCCTTTAGCTAGGTCTCCCTTGATTTTTGTCTCCAAAAAAATTCTTCTTTGGCCAGCACCTCCGCATACTACTTGTTCAGCCTTTTTTCCAGTTGAAAATCATCCTCACTCAACCCTTCCTCAATGACCTTAGAGTGTAGCTTCCCCAGCTCTTGTTCTAGGTTGAATTTCTCCATGAAAATATTCTTAAAAATTTCTCTGTTCCATTTCTTCAACTGCTCCTTTACATATTGTAGTTTTTTAAGGAAGATAAAAGCTTTATTACCCCTCCTTACTAGTGCATTTACCCAACAATCAGCTACAAGCTCTAAGAACCCTTCATGCCTTAACCACATTTTTTAAAACTTAAAAGGGCAATGGTCAAGGGCTTCCTCCTCTTGAATTCTCACAATGATTGGGTAATGATCAAATCATGTAATCGGGAGAATCTCTGCCTAAAAGGACCATTGGAAATTTGCCCAGTCCCTAGTAAAAAAAAGCCTGTCAAGCTTCTCAACAATATTTAGAAAACTTGAATGATGATTTGTCCACGTGAAATCCTCATTTCTGAATTGAATCTCAAAGAGACCATTATTAGTGACAAAGTCACTAAAATCCTTCTATTTTTTATTTAATTAGCCTAGACCCCCTTTCTTGTCTGATGGCTTTAGAATTGCATTAAAATCCCCACCCAAAAGGAAAAGATGCTCACTATTGGCTTCCAAAACCTCTAACAACTCAACCCAAAACTTCTCATTTCTACCATGTTGTTTGTACCATACACATTTAACAAAAACAAACTAGAGAGGAGCTGTTAGAAACGATATTTACCCATTGCCACGATTTTCCCAATCTGAGCATCTGGATTTCCATAACTGAATCTTTATACAAAATCCCTAAACCACCTGAGGCTCCAACAACTTCCACTAGAAAACATTTCCAAGAGGGGAAATGCTTTCCAAAGGCATCAACTTCAGAACCACTTAATTTTAACTCTTGTAGCAACACTACATCAAGTCTTGCTTGATCAAGGCATCTCTTGATCAAGCAAATTTTGTCAGGGGCATTGTAGCCCCTGACATTCTATGAAAGGACCTTCATTTCCTCCAGGAAAAGGCATAGCCTTTTTCTGCTCTCAATTTTTTCTGGTCAGCTGCACTTCCAGCTATTTCCAATTTTACCCTGATAGGTTTAGGACCTCGTTTCTTCTTTTCCCTTAATTTCACCCTACTATTCTTCACTGAGGTTTGTTCCAGGGAATGCTTCTCTAATATCCCCAACTCAAAATTGATACCGAAATCATCACCAGCTTCAACCTCCTCATCCGATGGGGGCTCCAATTATAGATCTTCAAAGGGGTTGTCCACTTCTCTTTCATCCTCAAAAGAACTCTCTAGATTTCTAATAGGTGAAATCTCTATGTCCTTGAAAAAAGGTTCCTTTGTTTCAAAGCATGTGTCTACAAAATGACTTTAAGCCCAGAGAGAATCATTTTTAGAGAGCCTAATATCCTTTAACTCCATATCAGGATTCTCCCTTCTTTGCTCCCTGGTAGTACTACCAGATTTGACTAGACTATTTGTAGGGCTTACAACAGCCATTCCAAACTGAGACTTCAAAATTTCTAGAGGTGGAGAAAGGAGAGGATTACAATCTACCTTTCCAAATAGACATTCCCAAACAACTTCCCCACCTTCTCTGGGAACTTCCATCCTGGGCCCTTCCTCTGGTGACTCGAAAACTCTAACTATCATAACAACGTCTAACTCCATCTGGTTACAATTTGATTCAAACATTGTGTCCTTGCATATAACTTTACCTGACAGCTCAGAATCCTTCAATGAAGAAACTACTAACCTTGTTTCCACCTCCCTTACTACTTCCCCTGACTTTCCTAATTCTCCCAAATCCATCCATAAACCAAGAGCCATTTCAGAGTTACTCAAACCCCAAGCATTCCCATCGCACCTGTCTCAGACCCTTGACATAATTTCTAAAAAAACATCATCCTCTGTTTTAAAATCATTTTCTTTGAGCAGTAACAAGTATGTGGGAGAATTTTGCTCCAAAATTATCCCTTTTACTGCCAAACTACACTCCCCTACAGGATGTCCCATCCGTTTACAAAAAGAGCACATTTCAATATTTTCTTCCACCTCAATCTTTTGCTTCCAGGTACTAGCATCCATGTATAATTCTAACATGGTAGGGAGCGGGTGTGCTGACTGCCAAAGAATACAGATTCTGGCATACATACTATAATTGTTATTAGCTATAGCTTCAACCACTTTGACAAAGGTACCCAACTTATTACCAATTGATTTTAAGGTTTCTAAATCCCAGTATTCATGGGGCAAGTTATACAAGCGAATCCAAATGGGTACCTTTGAAATAGCTTCAGTTTTAGGGTTGAAATTGGGGGTCCAGTCTTTAATGTAGAACCCTTTCCCCCCCATTAAAAAAGGCCCACTATTCAAGATCCATTCCTTATCAATAGGGGTTGGGCAGATAACTAGGTAGAAACCATTCGACATTTTTTTAAAAGTAGTGGCTTTCCCCCATTGCTCATCACACCAAATTCTAACCCTTTTGAAAGTCGGCCATGGACCACTCCACTTCATAAATAAATCCTTCTCTCTAACAGTTCTCACAGACTCATTCCATGCTTGACCATCTACTGTAAGAGAAACAACAATAGTATGCTCAGTGTTAGAGTTTACTTGGTTCGAAAAACCTTGATCATTTTGTTGTTTTGGTCTCCAAAACTTTTTTGCCACCTTCTGAAAGTCCACTGGTTCTATGAGCCTCATATTTGCATAACCCATCTATTTCTTAGGCCTACATGAGGTTCCATCTCTTTGTTCTGACCAGCGTAGGAACCCTTGTATTTGTTGGAGCCTTCCATGCTTGTTGTGGTGCAACCCATGAAGGATTCGGTGGATGCACTCTATGTCTACGATTATAAGGCCAATGAGATTGAGGTCCTCCATTACCTTGAAACTCTTGTGATTTGCGATCACCTCGGCTCTTCCTCCGCTCCACCATAATAAATGATTTTTTAATATGACAAATGTTAAAGTACGAGGTGTGATAAGTAAAGATGACGAGTCTTCAGTTCAGAACTAGATTGATGAACTGTTTAATTCCTTGAATATTGTGGTGGAGGAAACTCTTAAGATGAAGCAAAATTTAGAAGGTAGAATTCTCACCTTGGAGGATCAATTGGAGAGAATTTGTTCTAGCATGGTCAAGGGTGGGGAGGGGACTAAGTTTGTGGTTAATTTTGAGTCTGTTGGTATTACCTCTCCTTCTGTTAGTGCCAAGAATCGCAAGGAGTTAGCTCATGCTAAAGAGATTGGTGTTGGTGGCAAGATGATGGAGGAAGAGGTTTTTGTTGACAAGGGTGGGGATAAGAATAATGTTTTGATTAATGAAGTGAGTGCGAATGGGCCTAGGGCTAGAACGAGAAACAAGACTAAGGCTCAGGTTGGGGCTCCTGGCAAAGAACTGTCTAATGTCTTGGATGATGTTCAAAAGGATGTGGCGAGTGATGTGGAGGCTATAGATATCCTAAAGAACATGTAGTGTTGTTGTTTGGGGTCCTCTTTTTTGACTGATGTTTTGTTGTTGGTTTGTTGCATATGGGTTGATAATACTTTATGTAGTTTTCTTTAGTTTCAGCTGCTCTCTTTTGTAAACGGTTTCAGGGCCCTTCAAAACCTTTTTTTTTGCTTCTAATCAAAAACTAATATAAATATCTTAAATACATATATTTAAAAGAGAGATATCAAAATTATTTTATTTAGTAAGGGTTATTTTATTTTACTTTAGAACTAAGTTATATATAACATATAAATTTTAATTTTTAAGAACTATTTTCTTCTATTTATATTTTTTACTTTATTTTTATTTCAAGAACTATTTATATTGACCTAAGATTTATTTTATTTATCCAAAGAGTTATCTTATTTTATTTACTTGTTTTAATTTTAGTTATTGAGTAAATGTTAAAATAAAGTGCATATGTCTTTCCTTATCTATTTATTTGTTGTTCATGAATCGAATTAAGTATTTTAGATATATATAAAAAATTAAATTTATGTAAAAAAATAGAATAACTCTTGAAATAAAAGTAAAAATAAATAATTTATTTTGGTTTAAGTTTTAAAAATTTGGGTATGATTTTTATGATTTATTTTTGGATTTTTTTATTTATATTTACATAGTTACTACAAGAGAGCCCTCGATGCCACTATAGAATGTCTCTTGATTAAAAAATGGCTCTTTAAAATAAAAATAAAGTAAATAATATAGAGAATATAAAATTAATTAAAATTTATGTGTCCATTTATGTATGTAGTATACAAAATTGTTATAAAGTAAAAAAAATAACTCTTAATAAATAAAATAACTTAAGATTGATATCTCTCAGCATTTTTTATATAGATGCATTTAAGATATCTATATTATTTTTTAATTAAAAGTAAAATGAGTTTTAAAAGAACCTCATCCCTTTATATTCAAGATCCAAAACATCCTGATTGGCTTCATTCTAGCTATTGGAGCAAAAGTCTCCTCAAAATCAATACCTTCAACTTGTGAATAACCCTTGCAAACCAATATGGCTTTGTTCCTCACAACTGCACCATCTTCAATCAGCTTGTTTTAAAACACCCACTTAGTCCCAATAACATTTTTATCAACTAGTCTGAGAACCAAATCTCATGTCAAATTCTTTTCTATCTGATTCAATTCTTCTTCCATTGCCTTAATCCAACCTTCATCTTTGCTAGCATAAAAAAGTTCTTGAGCTCTACCTTTGACAATAAACACAAATTCACTTGCTCACTTTCTTTTGAAAGCCTTCTCCTGGTTAGCACACCTTCATTCTTATCTCCAATGATCTGACCTGCATAATGGTTCTTCTGAACATACCTTGTTGGAGTCTTAGGAACCTTTTCTGATTCTTGTTTCTTATCTTCTTTCTCTTTTTCTTCTTATTCAATGTGAGGAGGTATATCAAATCCACAAACCTCTGGTTATTGTGAGATTTAACACAAATCTTTATCTACTTTCACATTTGTGCTTTCAATCATCTTTCCCAATATTTTGTTGTAGCATCTATAGGTTTTGTTGTTGGTTGAGTAACCAAGGAAGATCCCTTCATCACACCTTGAATCAAACTTTCCAAGGTCTTCTTCATCTCTTGATATAGCATTTGTTGCCAAAGACTCTAAAGTATCTAATAGTAGGAGGTCTTTCATACCATAGCTCATAAGGGGTCTTAGTGTTATACTTTGTTAAGAAAATAGATAGCAGTGTGAATTGCTTCCTTCCAATACATATCATGCATATCAACATCTTTCAACATAGCTCTAGCCATCTCTTGGATAGTCATATTCTTCCTTTCCACTACCTCATTCTGTTGAGGGGTCCTAGGAGCAAACAAATGTCTCCTAATACCATGATCTTCACAAAACTTTTCAAAATCATTTGAAGAAAATTCACCTCCTCTATCTAACCTTAAGAATTTGATCTTATCATCCATTTCATTCTCAACTTTTTCTTTGAAAATTTTAAACTTATCAATGGATTCTAATTTTTCTCTTAAAAATGTAACCCAAGTCATGAAATACCTTTCACCTTGTTGACTCATTGTTCTTGTAGGTCAGCATAGGTCAGTGTGAATCAACTCCAATAGCATTGTAGAAGAGCACTCTTTTCTCTTGAAACTTGTCTTTGTCTGCTTTCCCATTTGACACATTTGCATAAAGTGTTTGCAAGCTTAGTTATCTTAGGCATATCTCTCACTGCCTAAGTAGAGTTGATCTTTACCATATTATCAAAATCGATGTGTCCCATTCTCTTGTGTCACAACCAACACTCACCAAATTGAGCTAATAAGTAGATTATTCCATTTTCCTCCTTTAGATGGTAGACATTTCCATTTATCCTTGTACCTTATGCAACTAATCTTTTAGATCATGCCTTCTTGATCTCACAACCTCTGGCATGAAATGTAAGATTATATTCTTTGCTGCACATTTGAATAACAATGAGAATATTATGCTTCATTCCTTTAACATAGAGGACATCCTTAGCCTTGTTCTTTCCATCAATTATTATAGCACCCTTTCCACAAAGTTGTGCTCACTCATCATCTCAAAACTTAACAACTCCACCATTACATTTCTTAAGACTGATGAACCTTCCTTTGTCACCAGTCACGTGGTTAGAGAAACCACTATAAATCACCCAAGCATTTTCTTCTTCCTTTGCATGAAAGGTAGTCCACACAACCATTGAATTTTCATTAGCTTTGTTAGCCTACAAAGTACCAAACTTCTTACATTTTTCAATATCACCCTTTTTGTCTTTCACAACCATGAATAGGGTTTCATCATTTGAATCATTATCCTCATCTTCTAAAGACAAATTTCTCTCCTTGGAATAGAAAATATTTTTGAACTTCTCTTTTGGTGTCATCTTTTGATTCTTTATAGGGATATTTAGATGCAAAATGACCAATCTTCCCACAATTGAAACACTTGAAAGGTAACTTACCTTTGTATTTCTTAGTGCCTTTCTTCAATATTCTTATAAATTTTTCTTCTACCTCATCAAAGTCATCATTCTAATCTGTTGGATCACCTTCTATCTTTTTACTGACTTTAAATTTTGCTTCCTTCTTTGGAACATCTTTGTCAAATTCTCTCATTTTAAAGATAGACAGAGCACCAAAAATTTCATCTATTGAATACTTATCCAAGTCCTTAGACTCTTTAATAGTAGATACCTTATGACTATAAGATTTAGGGAGAGATCTTAGAACCTTCTTCACAATCTCATCTTCTTTCACTTCTCCACCAAGACCTCTGATGCCAGTAACTACTTCATCCACCTAAAGCATATAACTAGCAATGTCTTCATCCTCTACCATCCTCAAGGTCTCAAATCTTCTCTTGTAGATTTTCATCTTGGCTTGCTTCACTTTATTATCTCCTTCATAAATGTTGCCCAACTTTTCCCATACATCCTTTGCAGAACTACAACTCATCACCTTCAAAAACTTTATAAATTAGCTAACCCACACATGATAGCATTCTTTGCCTTGGAATTGTTCTCATAAAACCTAATCTCAACTAGATCAATTAGAGGAGGAGTAGGAGCAGTGTAACCATCCTTGATAAATTTCCAAACACCAAACCCTGGAGAGTTTATATGGCCTTCCATTCTTACTTTCCAAAAGGTGTAATTTGTCCCATCAAACCTAGGATCCTTGTAAGATCCATCATGTGCCATCTCAGACCTTTTCTCAAGTAGTTAAGCTTCTTCAAAGGAACTTGGATCTAATACCAATTTTTGAACACACTTGAATACTGAGAGGGGGGTGAATCAGTATCTATCAAAACTTAAACCCTCTAAATCTTAAACCCTTCAATAATATACAAATTCAAACTATTAACAAGATCAACAACTCTTAATCAAATTAGCAACACTTAAATAAATCAACAACAATGAAAGATAAGGAAATGAACACACATGCTCAAGATAACATCAAATTTACATAGAAAACCCAAGAAGGGAAAAACCACATAGAGAAATCTCTTAATATAGGAAGCTCATTGCATACATAATTATAATTTATTTTAAGGATCACTACCTAAGGAAGCGAACTGCTCCCGGAAGGACTTGCAAGCTAAGGCACACAAAATTAGGGAAATATACAACGAAATTGTAGTATTGAGGTGCACAATCCCAAGGTAAGATACAAATTACAAGGACCTATTGAAGAGACTCACTGTCTAATAGAAGGATACATGAAAATATGAAATTACAACATTTGTCAACAATACACTCTATTAACTAAGGCATTAACGTACATATGATTCTTACTTTTCTCAACTCACTTCATCATTCCATGTTCACACACCACACCACTCTCTCACCTTGCAACATTTTTTTTTCATTTATATCATCCACAAGGTCTCAAAACATTAATTAGGTTGATCAAAATAGAAGATAAACAATA
Source organism: Sequoia sempervirens (assembly GCA_007258455.2). Taxonomy (NCBI): domain Eukaryota; kingdom Viridiplantae; phylum Streptophyta; class Pinopsida; order Cupressales; family Cupressaceae; genus Sequoia; species Sequoia sempervirens. The sequence goes on along the minus strand of VDFB02047230.1, from coordinate 193,781,708 downwards.
GCCTCAACAAGTCAACTACAAAAAATAATGTGGTCCTATCTAGAAGATACACAGGACCAAAAAAACTTTATTACATCTTTCAATGTGATCCAAAACAACTCACATGTTGGCACACAACAACCCAAGTTGACAATAAGGAAACATGTAGATGAGATGTGTAACACATTACTAGTCGGCCCAAAAACATACTTTCAATTTAATTTACTCAATGTGGTTCTCAACAAGATAGGTTAGGTCCCAAATACATCTTAGCACAATCTCAAATGGTGGCACAAACCCCAAGTACATAGTGCAAGCAAGAGAACAAGCCCTGTCGGCCAGAAATCCACAAATTTCCTAGAAAACCAACTCAAAACAATATGTGGCACCAAAGAGATCAACCATGATGTGTGGACCACAAATATATGTTCCATGAACATCCAACAACACTTCTAGATACTTATATTTCACATTGTCATACCACAAACAACCTCCACAAAACAACTAGAACTAGAACACTTCATCCCAAAAGCATAGAATACACAACCATGAGATATAACATTAACATACCAACTTGTGGAACACTTCATTACATGAAAATTGAACTAAAAAACTGAACAAACATTGAGAGCACGTTCACCAAGCCATAGGAGAAGAAATGTCAATACATAGAAATGTGAAGCATTTTTCGGACCAGTCCAAATAACCAACAAAATTGCCAAACCATTGCAAATACCAGAAACCTCCTTAGCAACACTGGTGACCAAAAAAATATAGGAGTGCAACATATATAGAACATAAACATCAAAACCCAAACCGCAAGACCATATCTTCAAAGGCAGAGGAATGCAGAGCATTCTCTCAAATATTCTTCAACATAGCTTCCTATAGCTAAAACTTTCACCAACATGTGAAGACCAAAACTTCCTTGCAGTAACACATACTTCCACAAGAGCAATATGAGAGAGCATACAACATACTAAAGATCATCAACACCATCTCTCCAACTTCAACATTACTTCTAATCTTCATCTTAATGCTTTTAATCCTCATATGAATATATCATCATGATATCATCTTTGTTGTCAGCAACCATACACAATACAACTCTAATTGTCATTAAACAAGGCATTACATCCAACCATGAATATCAAAAACTCATCCAAACAAGATATGACTACATCCCACCATGATCATCCATGAACATTTGCAACTCATCCAAACAAGGCATGACTACATCTAATCATGAACATAAACAACTCCATTGTTAGCATAGCATCAATGAAAACCCCAACTAAGTGTTGACATAAATGACAACCAATACCAAACACATGTGCAACAATCTTCCCAAGTGTTGAAATCAATGACAACAAATGCCAACAAATGTACACTTAATTACAATACAAATGTTGAAGTTTATTTGAAAACTTCACAAATTAGTTTTAAAATGGACTAGATAAACTCACTTCATTGATATTATATTATTTTTCTCAAGAAATTTATTCATAATGAAGGTTTCTTAGGAACCTAAAGGCCTTGCTTGTAATATATGTTGACAAGTGAAGAATGAACACCAATTTTTAGTATTAAAAAATATGGATCTAGGTCCACAACTACGAGAACTTGCAAAACTTAATACAAGTTGAGGAAATATTGATAGCATGTGTCAATCTAATATTTCAAGTCACACATGAAATTGGAGGTCAATATAAATATAAAGTTCAAACCATAAGTTTTCCATAAGAAGTAAAATGAATAGCTAACATTGTGCTACATTAAATAAAATATTTATAAATTATTATTGTTTGAAGAATGGATCAACATGGAATAAGTTATAATTTTACAGTTAATAGAGAGACCTGGTACACAAATCACTTAAATAAAAAAATAGAACATGAAAATTTCTATAAAGATGTTCAAATTAATGAAAATATTCATAGTCAACTTACATTCAATTTAGATAAAAATATTTTTGAACAATTGAACTATGTCTATATGGAGATTGATTTTGATACAAATTATGTATATTTGGGTCCAATAATAAAGATGGATGAAGGAATCATTATTGATCACATGAAATCAATGGCCTCCAAGCAACCGAATGCTCCAAGAGAGATGTAACTAATATTTGAATGGGTAAATAGTCCTTATATAGAGCCTTGATTGCTAATTGATTAGCCAAAAATTGGAGCATCTCCAATGGAGTATATCTTAGAAGGGTTACTTGATATGGATTTCTCAACACTATTTACAAATAGATAATGTAATTAGTTAGAACTATGATTAGGGAGAGTCCATCTACATGATTTTTTTCAAAAAGAAAAATTAATATAGAGATCATTATTTTTCAAGACACCCACAATTTAGATATCTTATGATGAATATGATTATGAGACATTATGCACAAAATTCATCTGCAATGTTTTTCTAAAAGATATTTCAAGACATACCAATCACCGTTAATGAGTTATGAGAGCACTGGTGGTGCTTGTTCAAATTTTTGGCCCCCTAAACTATTTTGATCCTTTGGATCTTTTAAAATTCCTATGTTTTTCAAGGTTTTCATTAAGAAAATTCATTAGGGCTTTGGAAAAAACCTAAACCCTCGTTGAAACCCTAGGTTTCACCTGAGCCCTTACACTTTTCTTATATTTTATTGTTGATAGTTTGTTCCAGTGTCCTAGCCTTTTAAGTTATATCTCTAAGGCCTCTGTCTCATTTGTTTACCAGCCCCATTTACTAGAACACCAAATGAGCACGTTATCTTCATGCATTTTTAAATTACCGAATTGATCTTGGATTAATACTTTCTATTTATCTTATTTATTTTATTTACTATTCCTTCATACTTTTATTCTCTCAAATTCTTGAAATTATGCCACATATATTGTCTTGTTTGTTCTTAGTATTTCATGGAGGAAAGCATTGTCAGGGAAACATATAAAGTATTCCTTTTGTTCCCACAAGTCCTCAAAATGATGACACGTGTCTCAATATTGTGCTAAAGAAAGAAAGGTTTTCCTTTGTAGAAATAATTTCAGATCTTCATGATCATCGTCAATCTTCAACAAATCAATGGTCCACATTCAAAAATAAAGAATTGCTAAGTTATTGGTCACACATTCAAGAATGTGAGGATATTAATGGTGGATGTGATTTGTATATACTAAATTATTGAGGATATTGGCTTAATTACATTTATTTTCATCATTCAAGACACAAAGCGAAGACATCAAAGAAAAAATGTTGTTGATTTTTGAGTGAACAAGGATTTTAGCAATATTTTTAGGGTTTCCAACATGCAAAAGAAAAGTAAGTGAATTCAATCTATCTGTGTGTGTTCTAGTATAAAAGAGAAAATATTTCTGGCCTACTATAGTTTCAAACTGAACTAGGGTTTTGAAATAGTGGAAATTATTTAAAATTTTAAATAAATCTTCTTTGAAGTTGTAAAATTTTAAAAGCCCTTATTTATAAACACTAAAACCATAGAAAGGAAACCATGGTTGAAACATCAAGGGTTGTGAAAAGAGTGATGGATGTTGATATTATGGCTTAGTTTCCTAGGTCATACAAGAGTTCTAGAATGGCACAAGGGTTAGGAATTCTAGCAAATAGATTCTTTAATAAGAATGAGAATTGTAGGGACCCCATTATTCTAGTTTAGGGGTATGTGCTTGTAAAGGATGGGATTTTCTACTCTCGAGACTCAAGACAAAGAGAGTCTTCAAGGAACAAATAGCCCTCAATTACCTCAAGGAATAAAGCTCAGGTGATAAGATTGGTTTTTCTACTTTGATGCAATTGTGATAAGAGTATATGGATTCCTAGTTGCACCACATGTGCTTCCCAGGATTGTCCCAAATAGAATTGTCTTTTTAGAGATCATATGATAATTGAATGAGTCTAACAAGACTCATTTTAAGAATTATAAAAAACATGCTATCCTCCATTCCATAATTGTATTTTTAGACTTCTAGGTCACAAAAAGGAAAGGATTGGTTTTGTTGTTGAATAAAATTCTCCCATATAGGATGAGAGTGGATAAGGTCAAAAGGTGTGACCCAGAGAATTTCATTCATGATCATAGAACTAGTTTTAAATTAGCAATGTTCTTGCATGAGCCTAACAATATTGAAGACTTGATTAGGAATTGTTCCTTGGAAAAAGAAGCTACATAGAGAAGAGCATTGTGGGTAAAGATCCAAAATTTTGAATCTAAAAGGAAGCAATTTGACCGTTATTTCAAGGGCTCATACTTAGATGTTAGGAATCCCATCATAAGGATCATGACAATATTGGAAAATTCCAAAAATTTACTTACCAATGTACCTATTCCATCAAAAGATGTGTCTAGACCATCAATTCAAAGGATGGTGCCACAAAGTCCACAATTGGTTACTTCTTTGCAATAGATTACTCCTATTGCAAGACCTTTGGTTGATTACCCCATAGGCCTTGATGAAATTTTGGATGATATTGATGTAGTTCAAATATAATTGAGGCACCTTCTAATGAAAGGATGCTTATAAATTTTGAGACTGGAGGGAAGATAGTGGATGATGTGAGGATCAATCTTGTTAATATTTTATGCAATATGACCAATTCATTACCACCAAATAGCTTAAGAACTTTGTCCTTAAAAATAAAGGAGAAGAGTTGTAGCAAAAAATACAAGATCAAAACTCAGATGAAAATAAAAAGGAGATCATTATAGAATTTTGAACAAGGTCAATGTAGAAATGGAATCCATGATACCTCAAAGGGATAGAGAGCTAGTGATAAATGTTGGATGTATACTCTTTCCAAGGTGGGATATGTTTCCTATAATAGCATTTGACACTATTCAGAGACAAGGAGTAAATGACCTTGTTTTGCAATCAAAAGAGCAAGTTGATACTCTATATTTTGGGTCTAGATTTAACCCAAGGCATGATACCTTAGCTTTAGGGTCAATTTTACCAGAGACCATTAAGCCCCAAGTGATTAATGATTCAAGTGAACACTGGAAATTTAATAGTCAAGATCTATTAGGGGATGCAATTGCCATTAAAGTAACTTCCCTCATAGTTAATACAACCTTATTTACTGAAGTGATAGTGAAAAGTTGTAGGGAGACTTGGATAAGGCCAATGCCATAAATTTAAAACTACATAAACAATTGAACATGGTCATAGGATTACTGCCTCCTCCACAAAAAACTATTGATGATAAGGGATCACAATAAAAGGAGACTTTAACCATTGAGCTTAAGAATTTGAGAGAGAAGCCCAAGAAGAGAAAAGAAGAGGCAAGAATGGCTAAGGAAGGAGAAACCAAGAAGATATCAAACCTAGTAAACAATATTTTGGGCTACAAGTTGTCAAATATTTTGGGCTTTGAAGAAGATTTAGCTAATTAGGTTCATCCTCTGGATTGTCAGTGTGAGAGTTATAATCTATTTTTGACATCATTAAGTACATTCTTGTAATCTAAGAATTATGTTATGTAAATGGAAACCCACCTTGGTTTTGCAAATCCTAAAGTGCAAAGGAGAAAATTTATAAAATCTATCTCTTGTTCATTGGCCACCAATCTAGCATTCTTAAGTATAGGATTTGGCTAATCCTTAGAGAAACCTAGGAAGTTGGTTAAAAACACCAACAAGCACATTGAAAATATCCCAAGCTCATATTTAATTTTATGTGTTTTGGAACTACACTAAGGGGTACAAGGTATTATTGGGTAAAATTTTGAGATAAATTAGCTAACTTCTTGCATCAAATTGGAGCAAACAATTTTCTTTACATTGAGTGCAATGTATATATGCACTGTCTTGACATGCAAACACTAATCTTAGGAACACATCTAATCCACAAGAAGCAAAAAAATGGAGATGAAAAAAAATTATTGAATACCTTCATATTGTGGCATGTTGCATGCACCTATGATATACAATGTTTCAAAAGGAGATACAACAAAAGGGTATAAAGTAAAATAAAAATGGTCTAGATATGAATGGTAGCATAGAGGTTCATGGAATGTGCATGGATTTATATTGTTATATGGAGAATTAAACATGGGTGGCTTTTATTGGAGAAAGGATCATGAAAGAAATAATGCTCATAAATATTTTGATTATATTATTCATACATATAATCTACAAGGAATCTGTATCAATGAAATATACATGTATGATATTAATTTTTAGTTCTATATTTATTTTAAATTACATCATACTTTAAATATCTTTATTTAATTGATAAATTCTAAGCCCTACAAAAGTTCACAATATTCATATCTTCAAAATACACAACTTATTTGGATTGATTTGCAACATGACTATGAAGACTTATTTAATTATGTTCAACCTCATACAATGTGCAAAGAGGTTTCTTATCCATGGAAGAAAAATGAAATGATGGTTTGTATATAAGGTGCTCATATATATTCAAATATTTTGTAACTAGAAATTATAAAATGTCTATATAAAAACTAACATGCTAGTTTTTGTTTATAGGAACAATGCACCATGGTCATTACATTTGGATGGATCAAAAATATTTGAACACATAGAAACAAAAGATAAAATATGTTAACTTGCTAGAAATGATGATCAACTAAATACACATAATCATTGCATGCTTCAATTATAAAGAGCAAATGCATGCTGACAACCAATTCTTTTAAGGCGTGTAATTTAATTATATTAAAATGTATGCAATAAAAGAATAAAAGAGTTTAGAAATATATCATAAAATGTTAGTGTGGCTTGCAAACATTAAAAACCCAAATGAATTAGCATCCAGACAATATAGGATAATTTTAACATAAACCCTCATTAAAATAGACACTAGAGCACAAGAAACATGTCATATATTATTCGAGTGGTCGTTGGTATAAATTACTAGAGTATTTATCACATTAAATGTTTTAAGAGAGGTGTTCAAGTTAGTAACAAAAAATGAATAACATGACAATGAAAGTGACCTAAAACATTTTATTGAAGGATATTTGGATAGATCGTATGCAATGGGAAGTGTTTCACTTATAGATGCATCTAGGTCTTAGACATATAATCTTGAGAAAATAAGAGATAAAAATGGGAAGAAAGGGTTATGGTAACAATTGTGAGATACTTTCCAATATTTAACACTATGTATGCACATCAATCAAAAAATGGGTTGATTTTTGTTAGGCGGAGTTATTTCTTTACAAGTTAGTTTATAATATACAAAGAGATATCAAGCTTGATGATATTACAATTATGTCAAATTTGATCCACTTAATTATAATCCGTGGAATCTAGAATAAAATATTGTTTTATTTAGTGAAAATATAATAATTCTAGAAATGTAAATGTTCTACTTATTCGTCAAAATATAAGTAAACACGAGAGGGAAATTGTCTCAAGACTACATGAAAAAATTATAGATTTAATAGAAATAGATATGCTAGGTACTAGAGATTTTGATAGAAGAACTCTATGGATTAGTGAATATCAAGGAGAATATTACACAACTAAAGCACTAAATTTCATCAACACCATGAAAGAGAATGGGTTACTAATATATGATGACATAATATCAAATATCATATGGAAATTTGGATCTGAAGAAAAAAGAAGCACTCAATAATATCATGTCATATAATTATGAACATCAAAATTTCATGTCATTATGCATTAATTCAAGGAACAATAGAAATAGGTGAATCTTATATAATACATGTAATTCGTCAAGATCTTCAAGTTGCATCAATACCACAATGGTGTCCCCTATTATTACTTGCACCAACTAGAGTTATAGATTTCAATATTGGTGCATCAACAATCCATTTAACACTAAGAAGTCCACTTACATATTTTGTTGGATTAGAAGGAAAAAGAATCATAAGTTTCCAAGAAGAAATTCAACATAAAAAATGCATATTTATTAATGAAATGAGCTTTATTAGATAAAAATTACTATAAAATATAGATTCATGACTATGCCAAACATTTCCTAGAAAAGGAAAAATGAGTTTTGGAGGAAGATAAATCCTTTTGATAGGATAATTAGGGAAATTGCCTCATGTTCTAAGTGATAAACCACCATATGATAGTAACATGTGTGAAAATTTACTATGGTAAGAAATCAAAATAGGCATCTTTGGATGAGGTATTTGGATAGGAAGATGAAAGTGAGAACCAACAAAGGTTTTTCCAAAGTTACTCACAAATAGTAGAGATGCACATCCACAAATTGGTGATTTAAAATTATCGATCTGACAAGGATTGATGTTGTAGTGCATCTAATAGTTAGGGAATATTTTGATAATAATATTCATCTATTTGTAACAAATGATAATGTACTAACCATAATTGAAGAAAATTATATTCTTTGAGAAGACTCATCCTTGATTCTTATCCATCTCCATTTACTCTCAACACCATACCTTTACATACATTGGATATTGGCCTATATCCACTTATACTTATTTTCACACATTCATCCTATTATTAGCCCAAACTTTCATGTATCAATTCCTAATCTTGAGACTTGAAATTCTATATTTTGGTTCAATCTCAAAACACTCAAGATTGATCCCAAGCTACTTAGGATTATCCTCCAACTTTATTTTTCTATTTTTTTACTTCTACACTTATCCTTAGTCACCAAGAGTCAACTTGGTACAAATTTGTGTAACTATTTATTGCATCTTTGTATTTAAATATATTTGTTTATACATTTAAATATACAAATAATAACATGAAACATTCAAATTACAAGGAGAATTCATTCTAAGATCACTTGGATATATGTAATGCTTAAAATAATCAACTACACTAGAATTAGCTATAGACCATTAGTGTGTTTTATTGTTATCTTTCAACATTATCCCAAGGTTATAAAGATGGTCTGACAAGGGGATTAGCTGAGAAATGTTGCAAGTACATTGTTGGTGTTGAAATTGATGTCAACAGTTGGTCATTGATGTCAATAGTATGGGGATTGTTGGAGATTGCTAGTGTTGGAGTTGTTGATGGTGCTATCATTAGTATTTTCAATGCTGATGTTAGTATGGATATGTTGTGGTTTGATAGGAAGGTGTTGTGGTGTTTTCATCAATGTTGTCATTGATGTCTTGTATGGTTGTGATGGATAAGTGTTGCAATTGCAATAAGTTCACTTGGTTTCCTAGTGCTTTTGAGAAAATTTGAATAAAAGGGTGTGCAATGAGGCAAAGGTGTGTTCAGTGTTATGCTCTGCATTTCTTCATGGTTGAATATATGCTTGTGCAGTTTGGATATTATGATCAGAGGTGTTTAGAGGTTCTATACCCAAAGTTTCAAGTTTTGAATTATGAGGTAGTGGAAGTTTTGTTTGAGAGTGTGTTTGTTTGTATAGAAGGTTGTTTGGGAGAAATGAGACTGCTTCACATTTCTCTGCAGTGATATTTCTTGTCTTATTGATTTGGGAACATGCTTATATTGTCTATATTTATCTTCTCTTGGATTTTTTGGTGTTGAGTTTCTCCGCAAGTTCAGTTCTTATGTTGGAGTTTACTGGTAGTGCATCTTGATGTGCAAGATGAAAGTACTCTTTATTTTAGGTGGTCATGGCAGTGTTGTAGAATATTTTGATGATGCTAGAATATTCTAAGATGTTGTGAAGTGTTGAATTGTGTGGTCTACATGTTGTTTTTAGGCATAGAGAAGTGTGTATGTGATTGCTTGTAGTGTTAGTTCAAGTTTGGTTGACCTGGAATGCCAACACTATTTGTGGAGGTACCTCATGGATTGTGGAAGTGTTGAGTGGTGTGGTGATGTAGATTTAGGTCCTAGTTGTGTGATCTTCCTTCACTTCCTTACATCACAAAAGAGTTTGGTGCCTACCTATTTTGTGTTGCACATTTGAGGTGCATACGTTTCATTAAGGCCAACCTAATTGAGATTGTTTAGCTCACAGATGGTATAAATAAAAGGTGAGTTGTTCAATATGTGGTGTAGAGTGAATGATGCAAATGTGATCGAGTGTGGTGATCTGATTGTAAGCTTTAATGCCTATGACTCTAGATGCAATGAGTAGAAGATGTCTACATTTCCAGTGTGATTAAAGTTGTTGGAGGGGGTGAGCCAAAGGTTATGGATGACATAGAGTTGCAGTGGTGGAATTTCCTATTGCTCTGAGATAGTGAATCTTTGTGTAACAATTTCTCCTATTCTTCTTTCTTCTTGGAAGTGAGCCACCCAACAGTGAGCCTTTCTTCTTTTTCTAGGCAATGAGCCTAATTATATTTGGTGTTGTTATTCATATATGTGAGTCAATCCTCACTGTGGTTTTTCCCTACTTAGGGTTTTCCACATAAATCTAGTGTTCTCTTGTGTATAGTTGTGTTTGCATTGTTGTTTCACATGTTTACATTCTTCCAAGACTTAATGAGGGTTTAAATTTTGATAAGATTTTGAAAGTTAATGAAGGATTGAATGTTTTAATGTACAATTGATTCACCCCCCCCTCTCAATTGTCTTGTGCATCTAACAAGAACTTGACCCTCAATATTTAACAAAATCCCTAAGATAATTCTAAATACCACTATTACTTATGAATCATCAAATACTAAAGATTATAACAAAATACGTTGCATAAGTTTGCCATCTTTGATGTTAGATTTGTACCCTAGAGATCAGTTCAACATTGGTCAATCTCAACTCCCAAGCCACTCAAGATTGATCCATAAAATTTATCTTGTAAATCTTGTAAATCTATATTTCTTTATTGATTTGAGAGCTAAATACACTATCTTTAACTTAGATCTATGACCTTAATGCATAAGGAATAAACCCTAAGGCCAAACCCTAAGGGGAGTAAGAATGGATGGTTTCACCAAAATTTAAGGGAGCTAAAATCCCTTTTACACAACTTTAGGCTAATTAAATAAATGTAAGCAGTAAAATCATAACTAAAATATATTTAAATAATTTGAAAGAGCTAGGAATTTAAGGTGTTGTAAGGGATCTTTATATAGTATTTTGGTATCTATTAATTTTATTGGCTCTAGAGGAATCAAGGAAATCAGGGATAATGCTTAACAAGTTTAATACTATGCATATTGCCATTATTCTGAAGGTGAAGGAGCCAAAAACATTTGCAAATTTTAGGCCAATATCATTATGCAACATGATATATAAAATCTTTACAAAAGCCATTTACCTCAGAATTCAACCCTTCATATCAAGAGTAATTTCATAAGAACAAGGAGGATTTGTGTCTAGGAGGGAAACTTTGGAAGGAGCAATAGTAGCTCATGAAGCATTATCATATTCAGAATGGAGTGCCCCAAGGTTGCAGAGTGCATTCGATCTGTAATTGGCATCGATGTAATTAATCCTAATGTGCGGCGAATCTTGATTCCGTCTCAGGTGCACTATCTATTTTCTTATCAAATTTGTTGGGTATTTTCCAAATTTTTAGGGATTTGGAAGGTATTGCTTAGAGATATGTTAAGAATCAATTTCTTCAGGATAATGCATTGTTAGCAGTAGTACAAGGTTATAATTTGTTTAAAGGGAAAGGGCTTGTAGGTGGTTTGTTTGAATGAAAAATTCTTAAACAATGCCAAGGTCTTCATGAAATTTTTGATGCAATGAAATTGGGTCTTTAGTTTAGCAATGATAGGATTTTTTTAAAGACGTTACGAAAGAACTACAAATGTTTATGTTTTGGTCTAGAGTCGGATATAAAAGCTAAGTATTTTGCAGTTTTTTTTTTAAGTCTCATGCTTGTTTACTTTATGATCAAAAACCTAATTTGGAAAAACTACAAATTGCTTCTCGGACATATATAGCTTTTGGGTACGACCTTTGCTAGAGTGTGTTGAGAGGAAGAGATTCTCTTTGTTTTCTACTCCTAAGAAGGAAGAAGGTGCATGGTCTATTCCTGAGGAACATGATAAGAAGTCTCCAGAGAGGAAAAGGGTTTGTTTTCTATATGTTCATGATACAAAAGAGGGTCAAATTGAAAACAGTCCAGTGTTTATGGAAGAATAAGTGCTACAATCGTTGACTCCTGAGAAATATTGTCAAAAAATAATTTTTACTGTTATTTGTTTCCTTGTTAATTTGGAGTTTTGTAATCTATAATGATATAATACTATTATCTTTGGCCTATATGTTCAGTCTAAGGCCTTTATTAGGGGATAGAAAACTTTAATTTTGTAATCACGTGTAAAGCAGTGGTGCTAATGGGGTTAGGGGATTATATCTCATATATGACTATAGAATGTATAAGCTTCTAAAATGCATTGCCGGTCTTAGGTGGAAATCAAAGACAAATTTTGTAATTTCATCCTTTATATTAATATATATATATAGGCATCTCCTGGCTCTTTTTTTTTTTTTTAAATGAATTTATAAATAACCTACAAAAATATTATCATATATAATATTTGAAGTTGGAGTGAGAGAGAACATGAAAATATTCATGCAAGAGCCATAATTTATTTTTTAATTCTAAGAGATACTAGAGCCAAGTGAAAGATTGTGGGTGCTCTCTCTTTCATTCTCATATTTTTTGTTATGTTCATAGTAGGAATTTTGTCCAAACATTTGTAATGTCAAAAATCACATACCTTACAATTTACAATTATAAATTGTACATTTTTTAGTGTTCATTCTCATCGTGTATTTTAGGACTCATTTTATCCAATCCTTAACCTTTTCTCTAGTTCAAATGCCAAGAATTGTACACATTTTATGTGATTATGTTTCATGTCATGCATTTTTAATGTTTATTTATTTTTATCATGTGACTATTTTATGATGTTTAAGTTTGATTTTTTAAGACTTAAATTTGATCATGTAGATATTTTTGTAGTTGTGATTTTGTCTTGTAATAGTATAGTTGTACAAACAATTTCCAACACCTCTATTAATATATTTTAACTATTTTTTATTGTAACATTTTCTATGTCTAGTGTCTCTTGGCCTCATAGCTACTCTTTTATAATTCCCTTGCCTAAAATATAAAAGGGATGATTTGGGATTTCAAATGGTTTTAATTTTTAATATTCAATAATTGATTTTATTTGTCAATTTTCCAATTTTCTCCTATTTCCATATTCTTTCAGCACTATAGAGCACAAAACATCTCACAAAAATATTTTAATATTTTAAGCATTTGGACATCTTCATTATTAAGTTTATACTCCATGTTTATACATTTATTTGTTCTTTTGGGATATTTGTATTCTTAAAGTGAGCCTTAAGCTATTCTCTCTTGAGCATTGAGGTATATTTGTAAGAACTTTCTCTTTCTCTCCAAGATATTCTTCTTAATATTTGTAGGTCTCTTGTATCATTGAATACTTGAGTTTTTTTTTATGTTTTCCCTCTTCTTTGAAAAGGCTACAGAGCCCATTTCGTTTCCTTACTATTTTGCATTGCAATCTATTTTCATTCTCTATTATTGTAGTATATTATTGATATTTCCATATATTGACATCACCTTACTTTCTCCCCACACACTAGAGTAGAGATAGATAGTAGTGAACCTTAATCTATTCTCTTTTAAGCATTGAGGTATATTTGCAATAACTTTCTCTTTCTCTCTAAGTTAATAATTGGAAGTCTCTAATATATTTAAATAGTTGACATTTTGGATTTTCATTGTGTTTCCCCTCTTCTTTGAAAATGCTATAAAGCCCATTTCCTTTCCTTAATATTTTGTATTACAATTTAATTTCATTCTCTACTATTCTATTATCTTATTGAAATCTTATATCTTTACATCACCTTGCTTTCTCCCTACATACTAGAGTAGAGATAGATACTATTATTGATATTCTTGATGTCATTATATCACACAATAGAAAAATGATAGATTTATAGACCTAGTTTATTTTTATTCACATTTTTAGTTTAGCCCTAGACACACTTTGTTTAAGCGCACACATATGTAGCTTTTAGTCCTAGACATACTTCTAGGATAAGCACACACAAGTTTCAACTTTATCTTGACTACTCATTGAAGTCAAAAAATAGAAATAGGGACTTGACCATTTTAGCAAGATCTTATGCAATCACCCCCTTGCTCCTATCCTAGACATAAGTTACCTTGTGGAGCTTCTTTTGTGATTTAGTCTTTTACATAGTGGTTTCTTATTTCTATCATTCCCTTGCATTTTAGTTATTTCATTTTATTGTCTAATATAAATATTTTATAGTATTTTATTATTTTAGTATTCTCATTTATTATCTTTGTGTTCTCACCATTTATATTTACAAGATTCCTAATCATTTTACATGTTTTTTTTAACTTTTTGTTTGCTTCAAATAATAACACATTTGTGCATATGTCAACATGATCACAATTTAGTCGATGATTGTGATATAATCTTGAGTTTGTATATTGTTCAAGATTCTTCACATTTCCAATGTTGCAAACCTATTGTCTTTATGCAATCAAATTTTGAGTATCTTAATCCATTTTCCATTTGTATAAAACCTAACTCTCTATTGGGTGATTAAAATAAAGTTAATCTTATATTCTTTATTATCTTAATTAACACGTTAAAAGAAAAAAATGTCTACTTTTAGGATTAAGGTAGATTAAATTTTGTCATGTGTGGGATCATATCAAGGATGTGGATTTAAGTATATCACACATGTCCACTATTTTTAACTACATTAACTTGCCATGCTATTAACATAGATCAAATATACACTACCTTGTTACAATTGAGTATTTGAACCCCAATTACTCATACATGAATGCATCTCATTTATCATGACACCATAACCCAATAGAATTCTCATTTCCTTTTTATTGTTTGTATTTATCATGTCATTTTTTCTAAATCACATACCAATAACTACCATATCTAATCACAATAATTTAAAAATAATATTAAATAAAAATTTAACAATCATTTTAATAAAGCCATACCTAGGAGACTCCCATAATAGTGACTAACATTAATATTTAAAAGATAAAATATAATAATTATATTTAAAATTGATAAAATCTCATTAGAAAATACACAATTAGAATGAAAAATCATAATTGGAAACTCAATTAAGAGTAGAAAATTAGATTAGAATAAAAAAAAAACTTAGGATTTTTGTTTCCAAGGTGGCTACTTCAACTCTAACACTAATCTCCATCTTTTACATTAAATTTATTGTATCAAGATTCATTAATGCTATGTTAACTCTACATCGGGGATACATCAAGAACACATCATAGTTATGTCATGATTATGTTAGGGCTTCATCAAGATTTTTATTTCAAATTTGAACTTTAGTTGGGCAATAGTTTTGACTATAAAAATCACTATCACATGGAAATCATTTTTAGCTCAAAACTAGAATTCAAAACTAAATTTACATTTTATATAATTTAAAGCTTATCTTTATTCCACCACTCTTTACGCTACATCCTCTTCCATGAGCATCTCACTCATGTTAAAAAAATGTGTTCTATTTTGAGACAAATATCCCACATGAACTACATGTTTTCTTGCTCTATAATGTGCATGAATTAATCATGTGTTAGTACAATACAAAATATAGTAAAATGACATATTTAGTGGTTAGCATGGTTTGAATGAAGGCAAATAACATCAAAATAAAAAATAGTTTATTACTCATTTTTTTACTGAATAAAATAATAAGAATTGTTTGAGAGGTATTTATTTTTAGAATTAAAATGAGATTTAAATTGAGTCATAAAATTTTCAACACAAAATTAGATGTAAGTACATCATATTGTCAAATTTTGTTTTTAATAAATCTGGTAGGTATCTAGATATTTCGATAGATGATATATATCTAGATATTTCTTCTCAAGTTAATGACATCAATTTAGAAGCTACTTGATTAAAATGTAGATCTAAATTTAGTGACTTCTTCATTTATTATAATTTTACAAAAATAACATTAATGACCACCACTCTTTCTTTTGTTACAATTACATAAATAAACAAAAAAGACTAATCTAAATTTGTAGTATATTTAAAAAAATCAAGTCCAAAATAATATGCCATTTTCAAAGTGTTGTGATGATTTTATTATTATTTAATTTTATAAATTATATTTTAATTAATTTTATAAGTTAAATTTTAATTGATTTTATAAATTCAATTTTAATTAATTTTAAAATTCCCATAGTAAAATGTCCCACCCTATAATTAAACATATTAACTATTAGAAATATCGAAAATAAAATTAATAATAAAAAATTATAAAACACTTAATCAAGACCCTTTTTCATGTATGGAATTAGTGTGTTATAAATAAAACAAAATATTTAGACACATAATCACAAGATTTATGACCACCTCTATTATATACTAGTAATCACATTTATAAGTGCTTATGAAAGGTTGATACATCCAACATTTAAAAATCCATTATATGTTCTTTTACATAATTTAGTTGGGGTTATATTAGGGTTCCACCATTAAAATTCATTCCACAATTATATAAAAAAGTCTTATAATAACAACTCAAAAAACTTTTTAGAATGTAACATTATATATTTCCAAAGCATTAGATTAACCCTCATTAGATTAACCCTCAGATCTTAAAATTGTTTGAGAGGAAAAACTATTTTTATACTTAGATTTTTGGTTGGCTACCATGGTCCAACCTCCATTCTTGAAAGAAATCTTCTACATCACCTCCTCATCTTCTTCTACTCCTTCCTCCAAAATTAAACAGGATCAAATTTTTGAAAAAATTAGAAACATTCAACATCATTAATTGAGGAGACAACTATAATTAAGGAAGGTGAGCTAAAATAAAATTTGAAAGTTATACAAGATTTGTTCAAAATGATGAAGGTTACAAATATTTATATTACGGGGGATCCTCTATGGTAGTGAGGATATTCTAAGCTAATAATTAAGCTTGTACATCAATTCTGGATTTTCAAATGGAAAGTCTAAGTTTGTTTTATTTTGAGGCAAGGAGGCTACACTTTCATTTTGCATTTACAATCAAGTCTATTTGAATGGATTAAATAAGTCTTTTGTAGACAACTTTTAAAGGAAATAATGTTCGTGTACTTTAAGTGAACAATCATCAATATTTAAAGAAATTGAATTAGAAATCGAATTCTTCATTAAAAGAGTTCAATTTACAAGTTTTGTAACAAAAATAAATACATTGAATAGATAGTTTTAATCTAGAAACTAATCAAATGGAACTTGCTCATTTATCTTATATTACTCTCAATCTTATTTGTATACTAAAATAATACCATCATAAACTCTTTTAATAATTTTGCTTATTCTTCTTCTTTGAAAAATTAATATGTGAGATCACAATAAACCTAATATTTAAAAAATCTTCTCAAATAAATTAAAAAACCCAAATCTAAAAGCTCCATAATTTAAATTATTATTATAATAAATAAATCTATAAATAATATAATTTTTAATTAAATATTAAGAAAAATAATTTTCCTTCTAACTACTAAAAATTTGAAGGCTTTGAATGCTACAAATCTATAAGAGAAAATGCCTCAACCAAAAATCTATAATTTTATAAAAAAATATATACACTAAGAAAAACAACAAATCATGAAAATAGAGGTATTAATGTATTGCATTTAAATAAAATCATTACAATAAACTCAAAAAATTAATCATGATAAATAAAATATTAAAATAATTAATTTTAAATGTTTGTAAACAAAGTAATCATAATAATCACTATTAGAAATCATAATTGATTAATTTTTCCTAAAGAAAAGAGAATGAGAGCATAACTATAAGGATCAAAGTGTGCAAAGAGGAAAAACATAAAGCAATAAATTTAATAATTGAAATTGGCAACATGAATTATGGGTGAAGGTTGGAAAAAAGACAGGGGAATCCATGGTTTTTTAATGAGTTGTGGAATAGTTTCAAGAAGATTGCTAGAGAAATTACCCTAAAAATAGGAATCACTACCATAGAATAGGACAAAACTCGAAGTTTCAATGGTGTGAAGGAAAGATTGAAGAAAACCAACATAATGGCCAAGGAAAAAAACCCCAAAGAAGGATCATGATCAAAGGGGAAAAAGGAAAAAGTATAATGAATGATTGATGGATATTGAAATAAGAAAAAAATATAGGAGGTGGAATCAAGAAATAATAATGAAGAAATTTTGGGCACCAAAATGAATAACCCAGCTACTGGAGTGAACAAGATCCCTCTAAACCATAGACCCTTAATGAATTGCATATTGATTTATTCAGCTATTATAGATTTGAAGAACTCTTTGGATCATCTTTGGACTTGTGTTGTCTTTATCAAATGGTCAAGTTATTGGCCTTCTAGGGAAAGAGTGCAACTTTGGTAAAAATACTTGTGGGGCAATAATATTAAAATTTAAATTACTTCCCATTTTTTTAGTAGAGTGCAAAAATGGAAAGAGAAAGGTAGAGATCCTAAACAATGACCCTTTCCCGATAGATGAGGCAGGATTCTATGTGAAGGACTAAACTCCAAACTTTAATCAAGTTACATATAATATCACAAGCACACCTATGTGAATTGGATTATATAACTTTCCAATATAATATTGGGAAACTAACGCCCTAAGAAAGATAGGTGATGCTTTGAGAACCTCCATAAACATGGAGGATCCCATTAGGAACATATATAGGCATGCATGTAAGAATATGCAACAATCGAATTGGGATATCCTCCCTTGCCAAAGATAAAATTAAAATTGAAATCCAAGATTTGGAAACAAAAAAATTGAGATTAAAATAATTCCAATAAAATAAAAATTGTCAATTGGTCAAGAATTTCGTGGAGGAATGCAAAAAGAGAAAAATGAAAAATATAAAAAAAGAGCATGCCCTTGCAACTTCTAAGGAATTAACTAGTGGTGGTGAGCTGAAGACTAGCCTGGTGCAACTAGATTTTATTTCTCCATCACGCAACCCACTTCAAAAGACACTTGTAATACCACAAGATTCTCCAAAGGTGGCTATTGAAGTAATCTGGAAGATAAAACCTTTGATAGAGATGACCCTAAACACCTCTACCAATAATAGGGCTCTAGAAAATAACAATCCTTATCTTCTAACAAAAAAAATGACAACAATCTCTCTTTGGTGGTTCTCATTCTTGAAGATGGGGTAGCACACCCAAGGACGGATTTATGAGGGAATCAAGTAGGGAAATCAACCTTTGATATGGAATTGGACTTATTTGGTTATAATACAAATTAGAAATATTGAAACATACATAACCATTCCCCATTCCCCTAGAGGAGGTACCCAACGTTGGGAGTGACTAAGAGTTAATATACAAATGGTGAATTAGAAATTCTAGAAGAGTGAACGTTATGGAAATTTTCATCAAAGATAATTAAGGTCAAGTGTGGATAAAATATCCTAAGATGCAAAGAAGCCAAAAAGGCCAAGCTGGAGATTGCAATAAATATGAAAGAATAAGTCAACAAATTGGGAAGCCTTGAAATTAGAGGATAAGACATAAACATATTCATACTTAATAAGTTTATCTACTAAAAAAATGTTTTTTTTCCATACATTGGGTAACTCCGTGATAAAATTCAATAAGTATAAGTCCCCTTTTGTTGAAGGATGGGTAAGGTATGAAGTAGTCAAAATAGACTTGTTTGACCTTTTTTTTGGCAAGATGAGCATTCCTTAGTGTGCTTAAGCACATCCTCTTTTATTCCTTTTCAGGAGAATCTCTCTCTAATCCATTTATATGTCTTGAAATACCCTAGATGCCTAGCCAATGGAGTGTCATGTATGGCTCTTAAAATCTTCTCATTCATCTTTGATTATGGGACTAAATATATCCTCTCCTTATACAAAATGAGACCCCCCACCATTTTGAACCTTTCATCCAAAAGATTAGTAGAAAAATTATGGTATATCTATTTATGATGGCGGTGACCCAATCAATAGATATAAAAAAATGAAACATAAAGTGGGTCTTCAAGATAATGCATCAAAAATTACATTATGCCTACCCTTCATATATTTAATATAAAAATAATATTCCTACAACTTTCTTATCTTATTTTTATGTTTTTTATTTAAGTCTTTCTAATTGAGGAAGTATTTAAGACTATTATAATATCTCTTGACCATAAACTTTCCATACACCATTTGAATATTTTTGAACTTCACTTGCCAATGCATGAATTCTTGCATCTCCTTATCATAAACAAAAAAATTATTTTCTACTTATATTAGTTTAATACTTTCAAAAGCAATGGGATGTTTTTGTTGCATCAAAATAGCTCCAATATCTTCACCAAGGGCACCACATTCCAAAACAAAAGGAAGTGAGAAATTATGAAAAAAATGCAAGACATGAACATATTACTTCTTTCACTTTATTAAAATTCTACCTTGTTGTATATATCCACTTAAATGTTGCTTTCATATTCAGGTCTTTGAGTGGTACTATTGGTTGAGAGAATATTCTTACAAACCTTCGATAATAGTTGCATGGTCTTAAGAACCCTCTTAACTATGACACATTTTTAGGGGGTGGACAATCCCTAAATACTTGGATCTTTTTCTAGTCCATAAGGTCTCGTTGTTCACTAATTATATGACCCAAACATAAAATCTCCTTAAGCCCAAACTCTCTCTTTGATTTCTTGGAAAAAAATGAGTGTTGCTCTAATATACTCAAGATTTCATCTAAGTGCTTCATAGGTGCTCCTCCCAAGTCTTATTGTATATCAAAATATCATCAAAGAAAACTAAGAATTTTTTTTAATTTATTTCTAAATAACATGTTCATGCATGATTATAATGTTGTCAAGGCATTAGTCAAGCCAAAGGGCATGACTAAAAATTGGAAGTGTCTATAATGATACTTGAAAACAGTCTTGTGAACATCTTTATTCCTCATATGTATTTGATGGTAACTCAAGCACAAAAAAATCTTTGGGAAGTATACAAATCCATGCAAGTCATCCATAAATTCATCAATCCTAGGGATATGATATCTATTTTTTATTGTTCTATTACTTAATCCTTGATAGTAAATTATGCATATCCTCATGGTGTCATCCTTTTTCTTCATTAGCACTATTGAAGTGGAAAATGGGATAGAAATTGACCTAATGTGTCTCATATCCAAAATCTCATTTATTTCCTTCTTGATTTATTCCTTTTGGAACTTAGAGTGATAGTAATGAGTGGTTGTCATCAACTTTGTACCTATTTCTAACTTAATAATTTGTTTGAACCCTTGGTCAAGTGGTAATCCTAGGAAAATATCTTAAGAAACCTTGTTATTCTTTGCCAACACAACATGTACAACAATATGATAAGCACCCTTTATTCTTATAGATGAATTTTTAGGTGTGATCATGTAACTAGTCACTTAAGCATCTCATCATCTTCTAAATATTTTTTATATCCTTTTATTAAAAATCATTCAAGATGATCCATTATTGATTCCATTGAGAACTACTTCCATTCATTTATTTTATAAGTTCAATTCGGAAACTAGTAGTTCTATGAGAATTATTTAAGATATTGCAACCATTTTACTCCAAGCACCATGTCAATATCTCCCAATATGACTACATAGGAATATCCATAGGTTAAATAATCTCTAATATTCATTTTTAGTTATTGAATTCTTTGTGTACATGGTGTGGTAAAACCATCAACCATTCTCACATTGAATCCATTGAAATCTTCAATGACTAAGCCCCTTATTGCCACAAGGCATTCATCAATAAAATTATGGGTTGCCCCACTACTTATCAAAATGGTGATCCTTTGTCCTACTAACACTCCATGAATCCTAAATGGATTGTACCTTTTTTTTATATATAGTCATGAGTGTTCCTCCACCTATGTCTTCTCCTTCTTCATCAAATTCTTCATTCACTTTCTCAAACTAAATTCCTTCTATTTATCCATAAAAATGACTTCAACATAATGCACCTACCCTTTTCTAAGGTATTTGTGTCCTTTCTCCCAAGGTTCCTTACAATGGAAATGTGGTTTCTTTATTCTTAGTTCATTTTGATAGTCTTCATTTATTTTATTGGTGGCAATATCTCATGTGTGCTTAAATCTCCATTTGGGAACTTCTTTTAGTTTATATGAGGAGTATTAAAATAATTTTTATTCCAAGGCTAATAATACTCCAAGGTGAGGACTCTTTCGATTGCCTCTTGTATAGTGGAAGGCTCTAATATCTTGACCAAACCCCTCAATAGCTTAACTAGTCCTATAAAAAATGATGATTCTCCTCTCATACGCATCAAAAAAATTGACCAAGATCCTCTAAAATTCTCTTATATAGTGCTCCACCAATCCATAGTGTTTTAGTTAGGCCAATTCTCAAAAATAAGTCTTTGGATCAACCTTATCGAATATTTCAATCAATATTTTGATAAATTCTTCGAAATTAGTGATTAGACTATGCCCTTGTGTTTTTATTTCATTATACTACCATTCATGGGCTATCCCTTCCAAGCACAAATAATCAAAATTGATAGGTTCTTCTTCATACATTAAATTTAGAGATAGGTAGTTATTGATTTTCTATATCCATATATGGGATAAACACTTTTGTGTCCCATCAAACATAAGTATAGGAACCTTGCCCAAGCATTATTGCAATTTCTTGTTAAACTTACTTTGAGTTGGTTTCTTCTAGGTTCAAGGACCATTTTAAATAGTTATGATATAAAAAGTAGTGAATGATAGATCATCATAACATTCTAGCTCAAGAGTTCTTTACCGAACAAGAAGGGCTAAAAAATATTATATCAAATTAGTTTCTCTTCTTTTAGTGGATTTTATTTTTTTTACAAGAATTTGGGTTGGAATAAATTAGGTTAAGACCCAATGGTTTACCCCTAATGCACTTCCTCTTTTAATATTTAATTCTAGATTTATAGGAGATTTCTAACCTTGCATGACTTGCATCGACATTATCATCATGTCTTTGAGTGCTCAGGCCATTTATTTTTGCCATGCATCCAAATTGATCATTTATTCAAATAGTGCTTGAGACTTTTATTCTTCTATCAAATCATGCCTCTTTTTGTCTACCATCATATTCCCCAAATTGCATCAACCTTTGTTCCACAAAGTTGGAAAGATCAAGACTTTAATACCATTGTAATATCCCCATTAGGAAAATTATATGATTTATACTTGATTTAATTCCAATAAACACAAATGTCTATATTTACTACAAAATTTGATCTAATACAAAAAATATTATTCTTAGTTGAACGCGAAAAAATGGATAATAATTCCCTTTGAATACGAATAATTAGCACAATAGTTGCATTAATCGACTACTCAATAATTCAATGTGAAGTTTCAACTTATAATCAATTTAGGCTTTACCAAATCTTCTAGAACAACTACAATAATTATTATTAGAAAATGTAATATATGAAAAAAATTTGGCACTAAAGGAGCCACCATATACTTACAAACCCTAAGTGCCAAGGGAGTCACCTATCACCCAAATAAACAAGCATTATAGAAGTCATCCAAACAACAAATCATTGAAGCTCAAATAATTATATATCTAATGATAGATTAACAAGATGTTTGATTTATTTGAGGGAATGGATTCATAAAAAAATATGCTACCTTTGATCCTTGGATCTGATTAAATATGCACATGGGGCAATGATAAGAAAAATTCAAATTCTACTCCTTTCCCTCCAAAATAAACCCCCTCACTTATTACATAACACAAAAGCCCCCATTATCCAAGTGTTCATAAAACAAGACACATTTAAGTATTGCAAATCCATTTCCCAAATGTATCCCCAAGCCTATAGGAAATGAAACATAGGATTAAGGAACATCCTAGAGTCTTATGAAAAAGGAGCATGAAATCCTAACAAAAGGTGTTTATTCAAGTCCCAAATGGACATAACCAAACACGAAATTTGACTAATATAGAAGATAAATACAAATAACTCAAATAATTCAACACTAATGGCCAGATGGTGGTAGTGGAAATGGCTATTCATGGCTACTTAGGGACCTGTATGGCTTTAAGAACTATATGGAATCCTAATGAGTTGAAGGTGTATTATATTCAATCGTGTCATTCCCAAAATGTATATAAAATCAAACATATTCCTCTTAATTACAACCATATTTTGGACAACATATATGGCCCCACAAGTAACCCCCAAAAGAAGGAGGTGTGGGAACAAATTTTAACTTTGATATAGTCTATAAAAAATGAACATATAATAGTTAGGGGGGATTTTAATGCCACCTTGGATACTTTTAAGAAAAGGGGGTATAACAAAACCAACATAAACTTAGATTGACTTCCAACATTTCACATTTGGAAACCATCTTTAAGATGGTTTTCCAAAAAATGGAAGTTTCACTTGGACCAATAGTAGACAAGGCCTTACAAATATTG
This sequence comes from Sequoia sempervirens, assembly GCA_007258455.2. Taxonomy (NCBI): domain Eukaryota; kingdom Viridiplantae; phylum Streptophyta; class Pinopsida; order Cupressales; family Cupressaceae; genus Sequoia; species Sequoia sempervirens. The sequence goes on along the minus strand of VDFB02047230.1, from coordinate 193,757,351 downwards.
TTGAAAGATTCAATAGGTTCTTCTTTCATAGGGATTGGTCACACCTTGCCTTCCAAAATGAGTGATCAATTCTCCCCATTTTAGGTTCAGGTCATTTCTCCCTTCTCAAATTCCTCCACCCAATTTTTTATATGGTTTTTATGAATAGTGTGTATATTACCATTTATAAAATAATGTTACACATATTCATAAAAATTGTGGGAAAAACAATCACATCCCTAAAGTCCAATTAGGACTATAACTCAAAGCATAAAATATTAGAACAATAAAAACTATCCACTAAGAAGTGAGTAAGAGTAGAGGGAGGAGGAGGCGGATCTCAATCATCAAGTTTACCCCATGTAATAGTTGGGTCCAAAGTGTTCATGGGAAGGTACCATCCATCATTATCATCTTGATTATCTTCATTAGGAACATGAACAAGAGAAATTCCAAGAGCTAACTGGGGGAATTTTCCAAAATCTAGCTAGCATGTATTCCCACCACCTCTTGGTGGTGGGAACGTAAAGTAGTTTAAGTGGCCACAACCAACCTTGATGCATAATATCTTATTATAAGAGGCAGAGAGGCCTATGGATGAGCATCTTGATTTCTACAAGATTACTGAATACATCTTCAATGGTACCCACAAGGTGGGCATCAACCTCGAGAGGAGGTGGGAGTTGGAGGAACCCTAGAAACAACACAAGGGGAATTACCCTAGTGATCCAACAAAATTTATAAGTGAGAATCTAAAGTGCAAATTTATTTTCTTTCACTTGAATCTACATAAACACATTAGAACATATCATAGTTTTAATGTAAAGTGAGATTATTATGATAAACAAAACTAGTAAAAATAGTATTTTTTTAAATCTTTCTAGATGCTAAAAATAATGTCCACCTTGAAAGAATTCCAAATTTGATTATATCTAGAGGGGATACAAGCTTATTCCCATAATAACACCATATTCCAAGAATAGAGCTCAAGCCTAAAAGGCTTGAAGAAATCATGAATCTAAGTCCAAGCATCCTAAGCTTTGGGACAACACCAAAAGAGATGCTTGAAATAATCCTAATGACCACAAAAAGGACATCATCGATTTGGAATCTCTAAGTGGGTTAACCTAGAATAAATGGGGAGGCCTTATAAAATAATATTCCAAGCAAAGTGAGTAAGCTTTGGTTCAAACACAACTAACTAAATGATGGAGAATCTATACTAACAAATTGATAATGGGGGTCATAGAAGACATATATTATTTAAAGTAGGTACCATGGCAAAATAAGGTGAATGCCAACAATAGACTTTGTGAGGCTTATAATTCTAGAATTTTCTATCATGATACCACTTTTAATCCTTTCACCAAGGTTTCAAATATTGAATGCCAATTTTTTGAACCATATTAGTAGGGATGTCTTCAATTACAATATCAAATGTTTCACAATTTTGAATGGAAAGATGAGATTTATAGAATATTCTTGGTAAATTTAAGAGATTATGGAGGGTTTTAACCTCCTTTTTGAAAAACCTCAAAGCACACACCTAAGGGTCTTAGCAAGATGATAATTTTGAAATTGTGTAATAGGGGACCACCAAGTAGTTTAATGGTTGTGTTGGGAAATGTGTCAACTTTTCTCTTAATGTTAAGATTACAAAAGGTGTGATTTTTGGATATAGAAAAACTCAATTTTTTGGTTATAGGGTTATTTTTTGGATAAAATAAAAAATTATTAGTTGCTCAACACCACCTACAGGAGTGTTTTTTTGCAAATATCTCTTTTAGTACTTCAAAAATTTAAAAAGTGGGCCCAATTGGCCCACTAGATCAAAAGTTATGGCCTTCAAAAGTTTGCATAGACAATGTAAAAAGTTATTGGACACATAAAAAAGGTGTAAATGGGAGTTACACTTATTGCCAAATTTTATGATGTGTGTTATGACACATTATAATTCATATTTTATTAAGGGATAATTTGGGTGCCACTTTTGGGTGGTTTTAGCTCATGGGTTTCTAATTACCATTTGATGGTTTTGGGTTTTGTATCTCCTATATATTAGGTTCTTGAGATGGAGGTTGTGTAGAGTTTTATAAATACTATTAAGTTGTAAGAATTCTTCCATATCTTTGGTTGGTGATACTCTTGTGAAGGATTTCTCTACAAGTGTATTGTAATTATGGTTTATTGAATAACATATTGAGCTATTTTGGAGTGTGGGGTTTTTCTATTGAAAGGTTTTTCTCCATGTACACCTATATTATGGTATTTATTATTATTATTATTTTTAAATGTGTTTATGCTTTCTGCAATTGTTAAAAGACTAGAATTCAATACTCTCCTTAGAATATTAGTGTAGTAGGTTTTATTGTTACCCTGCTTCCTTTCATTTGGTATAAAAAACTTGATTACCTCAAATTCTCAGTGTTGGCTAGAGGATTTTTTATACTAATATTCATTTGAGTGAGAGCTTGCATATACAGGGTTTTGATCTTATTGTAGGAAGAGATGGAAATCACATCAAGGATAGAGAGAGATAATTTCTCAAGTAAAATCTTTGAGTTGTGTAAGCTCGAGATGGACAATGTACTCATAGACTAACATTTATGAGCTATAGTATCTAGATCCAAATCTATAGCTACATAAAAATAATACTAGGATGAGATGAATAGATAATTAAATGGTCTTATTATACTTAGTTTGGGCAATTCAATGTTGTTATTTATGTGCATGAAAAGACTATAAAATGAATCTTTGGAATAAGATTTGAGAAATTTATCAAGCTAAATCCCTTGTGAATAGTATTATCTTGAGAAAGAAGCTATAAATTTTAAGGATGGAGGATGGTGGATCTTTCTTCAAACATCTAAATACCTGCAATGTATGAATTCTCTATGTTCTTTTCCAAATTTATGGGATTGGACCTTGTTTTTTCCATTGGGAGCACTACCATCAAGTTCAATATGAATGAAGTGGTTGCATATTTTCTTTTAGAATAAATATGAAGGAAGAGTTCTAAGTTAGCTAAGGAGGCCCTAATTGTTCATGGAAGATCCAAAGAAAAAGGAAAGAAAGACAAGAAGCAAGATAAGTCTAGATCCAAATCTCCTAGTAAGTTAAAGGTGAAATGAAATTGGGAAAAAAAATGGACATCTAAGAAGAGACTGTAAGGAGGAGGAGAAGAAGAAAAATGTGGATTTTGATGATGATTATGAGAGATCCTTCTAGGATGAAAGTGGTGCATTTGTTGTTGTCTTGGCTACTCATGTATTATAAGGTGTGTGGTTGATAGAGTTTGGTGCCTCTTTCCGCATTACCTCACATTGAGTTTGGTTTACAAAATATGAATAATATGATGGTGGGAAGGTGTGCCTAGGAGATGATTCTCATCTAAAGATTGTTGGTTGTGGTAGAGTCCTAAATCGATTCCTTGATGGATGAGTAAAGGGGGTCAATGGTGTATTACATATCCTTGGTTTGTCACAAAACCTACTTTCTATAGGTAAATTGAATGATTTAGGTATGTGTGTTGTTTTCTCGAGTGGAGAGTGCAAGATAGTTAGATGAGCTATGGTTCTTACTAAGGGAATTTGGATTGGAACTCTATTTTAGCTAGATGCATGAAAATTTTAGTGTAATAATTATTCAATTCCTATAATGAAGAGATCTATATAATCTTCACCTTCACCATTGGAACCAAAAATGAAGAGATTTTTTGTGTCTTCTTTTGATGTTCATACTTTCTATGTACCTAAGGGTGCTCATACTTTGGAGACTAAGCTGCCAAAAAAGAAAATAATGTTATGGCACCAAAGGATGGGTAATATAGGTGATATGGTTTAAGTACCCTAAAAAATAAAAACCTTATTGAGGGTTTAAATGATTGTAATCTTGAATTTGATTTATGTGAACATTGAGTATATGGAAAACCAAATTATGTTCAATTTTACTCTAGTTCTCATTAATCTTATAGGGTGTTGGATTTAATCCATTCTAATATATTTTGTCCTATTAATGTTCCTTCAATTTCCAAATCCATATATTTTATTTCTTTCATTGATGCTTACAGTACAAGAACATTGATATATTTCCTTAGAAGTAAATTTGACATCTTTAAAGTTGTTTTAAAGAGTTTAAGGCTCTTGTAGTTAATCAAACTAGTAGGAAGATTAAGATTTTGAGGGCTCGATGAGTTTTATTTAGAAAATTTTGATAGATTCTATAAGGACAATGAAATAGGAAGACATGAGATAGCTCTATACAATCCTCAATAGAACAGAGTTACAAAAAGAATGAATATAATGTTGATGGAGAGGGTTAGGATTATGCTAAGTGGGGCTATTTTGGAATAAATTTTATAGGAAGAAGTAGTTGCGAAAAATTTCTACCTGGTTAATAGGTCTCCTACATGAGCTCTTATTAATAAGACACCTATGGAGGTGTAGTTAAGAAAAATACTTCATTGAGACATCTTTGAGTCTATGGTTGTGAAGCATATACACGTGTGCCTAGAGAGAAGTGGTCAAAGATGGAGAACAATGCTACATAATGTATCTTCATTGGCTATGGTGCTAGTGTGAAAGGATACAAGCTTTGGGACCTTGTGGCTGAGAGAGTTTTGTATATAAAAAATATTATATTTAAAGAAGTTAAATCTTGTTCCATGGTATTGTATCCAAAGAAGAATGGAAAGCAATATGTGATTCAACCAACCCCAAATATTGAGAATGTTGAACCAAAATCCCATGATGGACTCAAAGAGGAAGAGAGCTCAAGTAGTTTTGAAGAAGAGATAAGAATTCCACCTCAATCATTGAGGATTTCTACTTGGAAAAGATAATAACTAGAAGGGTGATCCCACAAAATTGGTTTACAATTTCGTTGAGGAAGGAAAATTGCCAAAATGCTCCCATGAATTTTTTTTTAGGTTTTTAGGGGTTCGCTCGAAGGGGGGTTCAAGTGAACCCAAAAAAGAGGTTCACTCGAACCCCCCCTTCGAGCGAACCCCATTTGATGATGTCATCCCTTTTTGTGCCATTTTTTAAGGAAAGCAAAGGAAAAATTGCAAAACAAGGGGGGTTTGAGTGAACCCCCCTTCACTCAAAGGGGTCAAGGGGGGGTTCGCTCAAACCCCCCTTTTTTTCCCTTTTCCCCCTCTTCTACCAATTTTTTGCAAATTTTTGCCTTTCAAAGCTTTGGTTGAGGATGAAAATGGAGGAAACTTCATAGAACCAACTAGATGATGGTAGTCCTCAGAACGAGCTATCCATCAAATATAATTTTAATATGTTTTGGCTTTATTATTATTTTTGTTTAGTTTAATTAAACATAGGTTTTTCACTGAAAATCAAGCTCTTTGTTTTGCACATGTGGAAAAATAGTAGGTTATCATTTTTTTTGAAAAATATCTATGCACTAGATATTGATGTCCCTGATCCAACAAAAAAAAAGTTATGTGCTAGCAAGTACACATCACTCTTTAAAAATGGTGTTTACTATTAAAAACTAGTTTTCGAAGGAGATGGAAAAAGAAATGCAATCTAATTCCAATTTTTTTGAAAAAAATATAGTTAGAATCTACATAAAAAATGTCACAAATCACTAGTTTGCATCATCTTCAAATTCCTCATGGTTTAGAAGCTATAGGTGCTCGAAAGTGAAGATTTAGTTAAAAAAATTCAATTCAATGTCCAGTTTGGCCAAAAATTGTAAACCAGTATTGTGGGATCACCTAGAAAGGTATACTCCCTCTAATTTGAGATGTATTTCTTTTTATCACTAACACTAATGGTTCTAGGATTATAAATGAGGCTATGGTTATGGATGATGCAAAATCTTGGAAGTTGGCCATGGATGAGGAGAAGGTTGCTTTGAAGAAAAATAACACATGGGACCTAGTAACTTTGCTTGATGGATGTAATGGGTGTTCAAAAGGAAAATAGGATCTGATGGTGATGTTGACAAGTACAAAGCAATATTTTTTGCCAAAGGTTATTCTTGGGTTGAGGGAATAGATTATGGTGAGATTTTCTCTCTGGTAACAAAGCTACTATCCATTCAACTTCTATTATCTCTTGTTGCAACATGTGATCTTGATATTGAGAAGATAGATGTAAAGACATCATTCCTTCATGGTTATTTGAAGGAAAAGATTTATATGACATAGTCAAAGCACTACATTAAGAAAGATAAATAACATTTGGTCTATAATTTGAAAATTTATTTGAATGGTCTTAAGAAATATCTTAAAATGTGATACCAAAAATTTGATTACTTTTTGTTAAGATTAGAATTTTTGAGAACCAAATAGAATTTTTTTTATCTATTATAAGATGGATGGTGATCTTATTCTAATTATTGTGTTATATGTTATTTTTTGGTAATGGGAAAGGTTTGATTTGTGATTTGAAATCTCAAACTTCAACATAGTTTCAAATGGACTTAGGGGCATCAAGGTAAATCTCGGGATGGAGATAAGAAGGGATATAATGAATATAATTTTTTTGTTGGGCTAGAGTAAGCATGTGAACTTAGTGTTAGAGAGGTTTAATATGACAAATTGTAGGCCATTGTGTGTTACTATTATGATAGGGACAAAGTTATCTATTGGGCAATGTCCAACTTATCCTAATGAGATGGAGGATATTTGAAGAGTACCTTATGCTAGTGAAGTTGATATTTTTATGTATTTTATGGTTTGTATAAGACTAGACATTGCCAAACTAGTAGGAATCCTTAACTAATTTATGGCTAATCCTAGATGAGTATATTGGGATGCAATGAAGAGGGTCTTTAGGTATTTGTGGGGTACCTCTAAGTATTCCTTATGCTATCATGGTTATCTTATAGGGGACATACATTATGTTTTTATTCATGGAGTTATGGATTCAGATTGGGCTAGAGATATTAACAACAGAAGATCCACTAGTGGATACAATTTCACTATGTTTGGTGGTGCAATCAATTGGATGAGTAAGCGACAATCTATGGTTTCTTTTTCTACTACAAATTTTGAGTACATGGAAACAACTCATGCTTGTAAGAAAGCAATTTGACTTAAGATATTATGTTCAGATGTCAGCCTAGAGGCAAGAGCCATAATGGTTCATTGTGATAGTCAAAGTGTCACATGTCTAGCAAAGAACCCAACCTTTCATGTAATGACAAAGAATATTGATATCTAGTGCCTTTTTTTTGAGATATGGTAGAGGATGGGAGGGTCATGCTATAAAAATTTGACACTTTGTAAAGTGTTGCAAATGCACTAACAAAGTCAATGAGCACATAAAAATAGATGGTGTTATGAGTGTATTGGCCTCTTGACCCCTAACAATTAGATAAATGGTGTTGATACTCATTTTTATCTAGAAAGGTGTTTGAAAAGTGGGATAATATTGGGAAAGGTGTCTCAACATTGCTCCTAATGTTAAGATTACAAAGGGTATAGTTTTTTGATATAAAATGGAAAAACTCAATTTTGAGTCTATAAGGTCATTTTTCTGTCAAAATAAAAAAGAATATTGGTTGCTCGACACTACCTATGGGGGTACCTATTGTGTAGATATCTTTGATTACTTTTGTTTCAAAAAGAGCCCAAACACCCCACTAGGTCAATAGTTATGGGCTCCAAAGTTTGCATAAGAAACGTAAAAAGTTGTTCGACACAAAACAACTATAAAGGGGAGTAACACATGTTGACCAACTTATAATGCATATTATGACACATCGTAAGACATATTTTATTGGGGGATAATTTGGGTACCACTTTTGGGTGGTTTTATCTCATGGGTTTCTAAGTACCATTTGATGGTTCCAGGTTTTGTATCTCCTATATATAAGGTGCTTGAGATGAAGGTTATGTGTAGAATTTTGTAGATATTGTTAAGCTATAAAAAATCCTCTAGATATTTGGTTGGTGATACTCCTATAAAGGCTTGCTCTATAAGTGCATTATAATCATGGTTTACTGAATATGTATTGAGATATTTTGGATTGTCGGATTTTTCTCTTCAAATGGTTTTCCCCACATACACTTATGTTATTGTATTTATTCTTTATTTTTTGTTTACATGTGTTTATACTTTTTATAATCATTAAAAGATTGAAATATGTACAACACTCTTCTCACATTACTAGTGTAGGAAGTGTTTCCTCATACCCTACTTCCTTTCAAATTGATAGAAAGATTGCTGCAAAAAATAATTACATTTAAAGAAACCAAGGCTTAATAGCCTCCCAAGCTTACTGAATCCATTTTATCATAAAATTACCTTGAACTTGAATAGGCTCTTTCATTATAAGGAGGATGTGAAGACCAATCCCCATCCAATTTGGTCTCCCAATAGGATGACCAAAAGAAATACAATGCCACACCAAATTTTTCCAAGCCTCATTTTCATCTAAGGTACAAATAATCCACTTGGTGCATAGAGAAAAACCTTGACACTAAGTGGAAATTAAGCCTACCTCACTTGAATCATAAGGGAGACAACATTACTCCCAATCCACTCAATAAAAACCTCGATGATTCTCTAAGGAGACCCCAACAAAATCTCTAAGAATATTTCCTAGCTTCAAATATGAGGCTTTAAATGATACCCAAGGAGAAGAATAATAAACATGAGTAGCTACAAGAATATTAGAATAAATCAAAAACTTCTCTGCCAAAGATGGAGGTTTAGTAACCCAATATGCTAGCTTCCTCTCAATTCTAGTAAGCACAACTTGACACCAATTTTTCAAAGAAACTTGAAAAGAAAAAGTGATGCCTAAAAATCTAAAAATCTCACCATTCTCACTCCACTTCCACCCATAAGAGTTGAGCCATGAAGGCTTGGGTAATAAAGACTATTTATAACGTTAAATTTTTTGTCATTGAGTTTTTGAATCCAAGACTACAAAAAAAATTTCAAGAAAGGGAGAGCCTATTTAACATTATTTTCCTCTTCCAGAAGAAAATAGTCATCAACAAAATAACCATTAATAAGAGTCATCAACAAAATGACCATTAATAATTTGAGTTGAGGAATTAGGTAAAGAAATATCTTTAACCATCCCCCAAGAAACTAAATGATCTTGGAAGTATCTAAACCCTTCAATAGCAAACACATACAGTGTTGGAGCTAAAGGGAATTCCTAGTGAATAGACTTGAAAAGACTAAAAACACTAGATTGTTGGTCATTGATAGTCAAACGAGATGATCCATAAGAATAAATGTAAACTAGAGTATCACACAATCAATCTGTCAATTTTATAACACTTATTTAATTGAATTCTAATTTTTTAAAATTTTAATAAATTAATTCTTAACATCTTTTAACATCATTTTTCATGTCTCAATAATCTAATTAAATATCATATTAACTCATTTATGAAAAGGATGTATATATTTCTAGATAATGTATATATTTCTAGATAATAGTAGAGGCTTTTCTTAACTAAACTAAAAAGAACCTCCCAACAAATTGCCCCACAATCACCAAATGTTAGAAGAGTGTCCTCTCCAAACTCCCAAGTTCCCATCCACCAAGGTTGATTGCATAGGTATCCATGAAATACGAAAAAGCACAAACCATAAAAGCATTTGAAGCACTGAAATTATAACCAAAAGGCCAACATTTATCCCAATATTATTGTGTTTTTCATATCTTTCCAAAGGGACAAATTTGCTTGTTAAAAGTCGTCGGCCTAACATATCATCGACCTCGGATCGAATTACAGAGAGGCTGTCTCTCTGCTGTTTGCGGTTGTGCTGCCCATAATATACTGCCTTCTCTCGGAATTTCTCGTAACAACCCAAGAAGAAGACAACAAAAAATAGAACAACTCAGTTCAACTCAACTCAATGGGGGACAACCAAAATGGTATTCAGAAACCATCTTTGAGCCTCGGTGATCCGGAAAACCAGCATACGAAACAACTGGGTGCAGAAAATTCCAATCTTTCCATGGTAGAAAGCGCCGCCAATTGTCGTACTGCCTACCCATTTGAAGAAAATGGTGATAGGACAGGATCTGGTACGCCGACGTCCGGTGGTTTTAATAGCAGGAAAATTGGGGGTAGTTTTGCTGAGAGGTTAGCTGCCAGGACAGGTGGGGATAATCCCAGGCTGAATACTAATAGCAATAGCAATACCGCCCGGTTTAAGGCCTTGCCGCCGTCAAGCTTGCCGATACCGCGGTCCCCTTGCCTGACAATACCGCCTGGTTTGAGCCCCACCACTTTGTTGGACTCTCCTGTTCTTCTCTCTAACTCTCTGGTATGTTCATTACAGGTTTCCATAATTTTCTGTTTTTGAAGGGAACAAAATTCTATGCTCTTTTACTTTGTTTTAGATAAATTTGGGTTTTTGACTGTGATTTTATTTTTTTTCCGTTGGAAACTGGGTTGCTGGCCATGTTGGAATTGTTTTGGTTTGATCACCGAAAGTTGCGTTTTTTGAATCACTTTCAGACCCAAGTAAACCAGTAAAATGCATGCCTAGTTGTGTTAGACAATGCCCTTCCACCCCAGGGGGTAAACTTTTGCCAGTTGTACTTGCCACGACTCAGGGGTTCTCTTCAGGTAAATTCACTGGAGACTTGCATCCCCATTGGGTTGCACTGCGATTTGCTTGGGGTATTTTACCTAAACAATTTATCATGTCTCATGGGATCGGAATCTTGAGCTTCGTTATGAAATCCTGATACTTTTTTCACTTGCTTCAATCCTATCCGACATTTGAACAGGTTCTGTTCTCCACAGAATAAAGGATTATTTTGAAGAGGGTGCTTGAAAACCTATTATAATAAGGGTGCTTGAAAACCTATCATAATAATAGCTGGGTCAGCAGAATAAGGTCTGTAACTCATCAGGGAAATCTTGGTTTCTGTTTTTTAATCTCCATGGGTGGAAAAATGAAATGAAATGATTCTAGTTATATCTACGAGAGTGAGCTGTCTATGGCACCACAAAATGTGAAGCCGCATCGGCTGCCAATTAAAGGTACGAAGTTTAATAAATAGTTGCTTTCTTCTAAGGATAGATCTTCATCTACTGATTCTGATCAGAAATTTCCCAGTATTCCTTATTCCTGCCTCGTGCAAGAGCTCAAACATGGAGTTCCTTTGCAACTCTTCTGTTAGCTCAATCATGGAGTTACTTTATTCTTGCCTCTTCGGAGAGCTCAAACATGGAGTTCATGTATTCTTGCCTCTTCAAAGAGCTCAAACACGGAGTTCGAGTATTCTTGCCTCTTCCGTTTGATTTCAAGGAATGAGAACCAGTAGTGGTAAATTGATAGGGAAAACTGGGTGTGGAGACTTTTAACCTCGAGCTGGTGAAGCCAAGGGATCAGAGTGTTAAAACTTAAAAGACTAACACAGGAAAGACATCATCCATCTCAATATTACACTGGCTCAAGTGTGGCAACTTGCTGGGTTTTTGTGGGATCTGGTGCACTGATGCTGGTATCCAGATTACAATTTCCGTGCTGGGTACATATTAAATGGTCACTTAATTAGGGTTGCACTTAGTGGGCTGATGAATAGTTCCATGGGATATATTTCAAAGGCTACCATGGCTCATACATGATCAATTGAAAAATTCTCATGGGATCTGGTAATCTAATGTCATAACTGGATTATAATGCTTGAATTGGCTCGATGTTGGATGGTCAATATCAAATATGCACCTACTATTGGTTGAGGGATTAGTTCCAAACTTCCATGAGATATGTTACAAAGGCGAGTGACTTTCTGAGAATTGCCAATTGCAATTCTACTCTACCTCATGCAACCTTAACTGCTGAGTTTATATAAGATTTGGTGCATGGTTAGTATCCACATTGCAATACCTGAGTGTTTTGTATATTGAGTGGTCATCATTAGGTATTGATCTGGTATGGGCTGAGAGGTTTTTTCCATGGAATATTTTATAATGGTTTGGGAGGTTCATTTTAGAAATTACAGACTCTAACTCTTTGCCAATGGGGTGCCAGGCTTTGAAATGCAAATGCTTAGTTCTTCAGACAGAAAAATGTGCAAGAACTCTGAGCTGAGCTGTCATCCTTGTCTTTGTAGCAAGACTTATGTTTTGCTGTTGTGTGCAGAGGCTTTTGATGGTTGCTATGTGACATCATCCTAAGCTTTGCTGGCTTTGTGTTTTGATGTTAAAATTATACTTATTTTGTTTATGTGTCTTTTACCCTATCTATGCTATTTTGCAAAGGCTTTGCAGGTTCATGTTAAGCATCATGAGCCCTAACTCTTCGCCAATAAGCCAGCAGGATTTCATGTGCAGGGACCTTAGATCTTCTGTCTGATGGATCCCTCACCTCATTTTAAATTGAGCTGCATCTTTGAGCCTAGGGAATCTATTGCATTTGCAGCTTGTTCCCTCCATGTATATGTATTGGTTTTGGGATATTATATTGTTACATTAAACAGTCTGATGGGTTGCTGGATTTGTGTACTAACATTAATGCGTATTGATCTCTCTTCTCTCTCATGGATATAGTATACTGACAATGAATCTCACTTTGTCCCTCAGCTTAAAGTCAAAAGGAAAAACATTCAATCACATTCTTCACACTGCAGGAACTAGTTAACTTTGTTCCTTTCTCGCAAAGTGTTGAAATAGAACTTGACTTATGATTATGAGATGACATGCTTTTAAAATATTTTATTGTCACCTTGGTAATGTAGTAGAATGGGTTTCGTGTTTCCTTTGTAACCAAAGAAAGAGGGCAAATAAAATTGAAGAGAGATGCCTGTCTTAATTTAGATTTGTCTTGTTATTCTTGTTGAAACTCAAAAAGATTGGATCTAGTCCATTGGGGAAGCCCATATCAGGCTTATAATAAAGTCACAAGTCTTGTTTTTAATATTTTATAGAACCACAATATAGAATTGAAGTTTTGTGATATAGATGAAATTTTGAGAAACTTTGCTCTGAGGTTACCTTGATCTGTATGAGTAGATTCTATAATAATACTTTACTTTCTTTCCAATTATTTGCTTTGAAACCATGCCAAGAATGCAAATTACTATAGCAATAGATTTCATCTGGATATTGCACAAGGGCACCTTTTTTCCCTTAAAACATAGCTCAAGAAAATAATTTTAGTGGTAATATTTTCCATCTATTGAACATTAAAAACTTGATAAAGTTGTGGATTGTGTATATGAACAGGCTGAGCCATCTCCTACAACTGGCACTTTTTTATTGCCACCTTTTTTCTTTGAGGGTGTTACTGGATGTGATTCACCATCATTTTCATCAGATGTTTCTAAGAACAGTGGGATTGAAGATGGAAAGTCTTCCAGCTTTGTATTTAAACAATTTGCCAAATCTGGGAGCAGTTCGAGCCTGTCACCTCTTGGGGGCATGGTAATCTCAATATTTCTTTGCTTATACTCATTCAGTATGCATATTTGCTTGTTTATATCTTTATTTTCTGCTGGTCTTCAGGTACTGGTTTTAGTTATTGGGTGCATTGGTATTGACAATGGGGCCTCAATTGTTTGTTCAATCAATGAAGATGGGCATGTGAAAATTTGCAAGTGTCTGCAACACAACCATCTATTTATTGACAAGCACTGCCTTTCAACAATTAGAGAAAACATGATTTGCCTTAACAGTTGTCTTTTATGCAAGCAATGGGAATTCTTGTTTCTGATCATATCATTGTTCATGATTTGTTTTACTTTAAAGTTTTAACTATTTAAGGACTTCTTAATAAATTAGAAGACAAAAGACTTGAACGAGAAATTTCAGCCATTTTGTTGGACAGAATAGTTTATGGATGATTTTTTTTCTCCTCTATGATGAAGTATGATATGAAGAAGTTCTGAAGTAGTAATTTGTTCTTGTCATAAGTACGCACATAGAAACACTAACAGTGGGGTGTTATTTCTTTGAAGGCTACTTTTGGTTCCAGTTACGAGCAAGGTCAAAATCAATATCAACCTCAAGTTCAGTCTCAATCACAATCTCAAACTCAGTCATGGACCACAAGTGTATCTGCTATTGAAAAAGAGTTTGTTTTGAATCGTCCACCTGAACATCCAGCAACTAGCACTAGTGCAGATGGTCCATTGTATGCTGTTCCTTTGCGGGCCATTCCTTCTCATGTTACCACTGCACAGTCTACTTCTTTTCAAGAACAGCAGATGCAGAACTCAGAAGTTGATCAAAATGTGTCAGTTCCTTTGGCAGTGGCAGAGAAACCTTCTGAAGATGGATACAATTGGCGGAAATACGGGCAAAAGCATGTGAAAGGCAGTGAATACCCTCGGAGTTATTATAAATGCACTCACCCAAATTGTCAAATGAGAAAGAAGTTGGAACGCTCTCATGATGGACAAATAACAGAGATTATCTATAAGGGTGTCCATGATCACCCTAAACCTCAGCCCAGCCGTAGATCAGCAATAGGTGCTGCTCATGTAAGCCAGGATGAAGAAGAGATAAATGAAGGCTTTGGAAGTATTGTGAAAATTGAAGGTATGCTTAGTTATTATTCTATATTGAAATGTAGGGATGCCACAAATGTTAATATCCTACTTTGAAAGGAAATTTATTAAACCCCCTTATCTGCTTTTGTGGCTATTTAACTGTCAGATCCATCATCAACGATGCAAGGACAAACTTCGAACCACCCAGAGTCAACAGGCACCCCAGAATTTTCATCAATTTCAGCTAGTGATGATGATGGGGAGGGTGGAGGTAAATCATTGGGGGAGGATGCTGATGAAGATGAGTCTGATTCAAAGCGCAGGTGGGTTATCATAGAAAACTAGCTCATATTGAAACTTTTATTGGTCACATAATTTAGCTGATATACATATAAATACTGATCGGTAAAAGGGTATATTATGCATGGCTTTTAAAAAAATTACAGGAAGAAAGAAAACAGTTCAGCAGATGTCATCACAACCAATAGAACCATACGTGAGCCACGTGTTGTTGTACAGACAACTAGTGAGATTGATATCCTTGATGATGGATATCGATGGCGTAAATATGGACAAAAAGTGGTGAAGGGTAATCCTAATCCAAGGTATGCCCATGTTTGGCTTTTCTGAAACATGTTTGATTCAGACAGAGTCTATTAAGAACCAGATTATTCTTGAATATTTTCTTGCATGTAAAGCTAGAAATATTATTAGTAAAGATCAGAATTGTCTAAACAATTTACCATGCCTTGACAACTGCAAGTCTGAAATAAGTCACTAGAAACATTCCAATGATGTGTTAGAATATTCTCCTGTATTTACTCAAGATTCAATTTTCTGTTTCAAGTGTCTTTTTAACATCTAAATATTAATGCACCCATATTTCTTAGCAAAGCATTGATGAATGTATGGTCACTCAAGTTTTAGTAGCAACTTTGAATAGATAAGAAATTGAATTCTCAATAGTCGTAATCTGTTTAACTTGTGGACATTTGTATAATGAACATACTCGAGGGGATTACATTTGTGCTAGGTTAAGGGTTTCAATGCTCAGCTGGTGACAGTAAGCTAAGTTGAATAAAACTCCATTCAAGAAGCAAATTTATTTTTTCTGGCTCTGGGATGAGTGTACCAGTACAAGTGGCAAACTTGCCTTTTCCTTCAAACAACTGATTAGAGATTAGTGATCCATTCCAGTTCGATTATTGACCTAAGAAGCATCTGCTAGCTGCACTATAGTAAGGGCAATGTGGATTAGTTTTAAAATAAAAAAATGGATCAAATACATTTCCGCAGAAGAGGCAGATTGAGATTGCCTTAACAAAGTTGTGAATATGGCTTCATCTGTGATGCCCAAAGCACAGAAATTCTGCCATCGTATATAGCTACTTACAAAGAGACATTTCCTGGGCAAGAAGAAATTCTACACAATGTAGTGGCAAGAAAAAATTCTACATGATGTAGACTTGATAAGACCTTAAATTTATGGTACACACAGAAAGTTTTAGGGACTTCTACACAACAGTAGAATTATGTTGTTTTCAGGTAAGTTTTGACATATTAATGACAATGAATCACTTTAATTTGGGTGTCCATGATGAATTGTTTGTTTATTTTGATTGGCCATAAGATTTTTTACAGTAATTTACAGGGCAAAACTCTAAAGCAAGAATACACTTTACATATTTGCAAAGAGGTCCTGCAGTCTATAATTGGGCAGATTAGATTGTAAGACTCCTAGTAGAGAACTCATGCTACAATTAGCAGAATATGCTTTTCGATATAAATCAAACATATACATTTTATAACAGGCTGAAGGAGAATAAAGATACTTGAGGATAAATTATAATGCTAACATACACTTAATTTCCATTATTAATAAACAGTTGTGACAAAAAACAAATTTGCTAATAATGGTTAAGTACTAAGTTACTGGTTCACTCAGATTGGCCCTCTGATCTGGGTATGGTTCATACCTGGTCAAAGTACACAGCCTGATCAGCTGTGGATGTGCACTGGGTTTTTCAGTGTCCGCCTGGGTTCATCAGAGTATGCTCTGCAGCATGCTTGTGTTGGCTTTGCCACGGCTAGCCTGCACCAACTGCGAACATTCTGTCCTTTTTTAATTGATTTTTGCTCTTTTTTCTTCCTCTTCATACCTTTTCTATTCCATCACATTTCACAGAAAGGAAAAACAAAATGAAACTCTTCCAAACCTTGCTGCTACAAAACCGTTTCATTGTTAATGGCGGGGGACTTGTACAAATGGCGCCATTACGGTAAAGAAGCCAAGAAGACCATGTTAAGAAGGCCATTGTTCCCTGAAGCTTCTCCTTCCAGTTCTCTGTCCAATGATGGCCGATGTATATGTACCTAAAAATGGCGGTGTTTTGGAGGTGTTGTAATTATTGTTGATGCTACTGCTGTTTTAAATTCGTATTCTGCTCCTTTTTTTAAAGTTTTGGAGAACTGTCCTTATGGTAAGTCTTGGAATATTATCTTCTGCATTTCTCTTGAAAACAATAATTACTTGCTTCACATTTTTACAACAATGCATACCTTACTTTTGTACCACCTTTTCTTTAGCATCATGGGTTTTCTTTTTAATTTTTATGCTCTTGGTGGGGTCCACGCAAAGGGAGTTACGGCTTTTAATATTAAGGTACATATAGTCTAATAATTTTTTTTATTGTTGTTTTGTTTATTAAATGTATGTTATGTGGTTATCCCCATTTTTAGGCTAAAGTATGTATATATTTATGATTTTTTACATATATTTTTATGGATGTACCCAGATGTATCAAACACCAATTGTATTTTGCTGTACCCATGCACCTGAACCCAACACTGATCCCCAACCCAAACTGGTAACTTGGTTAATTGTCCAGTCCCCTAAAGCAGGAGCTATATAATATATTCTGAAGAAGCAAACTTATCTGCCATGCTACCATGGAAATTGGCCAAGACATATAAAAAGATCAATGGGAAACCATTAGCCATCATATACCATGAGAATAATGTCTTGATCTCGAGCTACCATTGCTGCTCTGGAAGCACAATCATTGGGGATCATTACCATAGTTTCCATCAGGACTGTCTTCATCATCTTTGAGAACTTGTAACCCGGGACAGAGAAGAGCAGATCCTTCTTCCCAATCAGGAAGTTGAGTTTAAACTTTATATGTGAGGTTGCTTATGTGATTTTGAGTTTCACCGTGGAATGAATTGCCTGAGGAGATGTGTAATACAAAGAATCTTTCCACCCCACTCCATATTCTGTTTCATCCATTCAAAGTGCTTTTCCTTCCAAATGTTTTGTGACTTGATTTCTGCCCTTAAAGCTTTAGCAGTCAGGTGATTCCAACCTCTTTGCTTAGGCTCATCCTCTTCCTCTTCCTGCATTGAGTCTCCTCCAACTTAGTCTTTGTGCTCCTAGCATGTTCGCTCTTTCAACGTTTTTCTTTTGGCAAGGTTATCGCCAGGAATTCTTCCCCTGCATTCTAGCACTTCCTTTCTGAAGCTTTTATGACTTCATGCTATATTTCTTATTTAGACATGACTGAGAAATAGGGACATTGAAGCCATCCAGAAAAAATATGTAGGCATTGCTAAAAGCACCGGACAAGATTGGGCATGATAAGATTTTTCATGTATGAACTTCTACCCAGGATCATAATAAATAAGATTATCATCAGTGCCTCCATTGCTACCTTTAACTTGATGAATTACATGGAGGAGCCACGAGTAGTTTTATGTGAGCCTTGGTCCTTGGTCACAGTCTAGCTCTATACTAATGAAGCCAAGAAGACTGGCTAGGCTTCTCTCTCTTCTTCCACTAACTCTGCCTTATACCTTCAAGAGTTTTTAAATCAACTCTATGTTTGGCTGAGAAATCTGCCATCTTATTTAAATTTTTACAGGAATGCTGAATTTCGCATAGGCCAAGCTACTTCCTTTTGCCTCCTCTATTTAACTGTCAAGATTCCCAGTCCTGGAATTGATGCTAATTTATGGCATCTATGATGACCATAGAATCTCTTTCCTCCTTGAAGAGACAATAATCATGCTCAAAGGCTAACTTAGTGGCTCAATAAGGTCTTCTATTTCTACCATTAGTGGTGGACCAAATATCTAGATTCTAAATCATTGAAAATCCTGACTTTTCCTTGAGAGTGTTGGAGGATCCTGTCTCCCCTTTATAAATAAGTATAACTTATGCCACCCTTGGGAGTTCTTTAATTCATGCATCCCTCTCGACTTCAAATACTAACACCATTATCGAGGAACCAAACATACAATATTGAACATCCATCCACAGCCCTCTTCTTCTGCTTATATGCCTAATGTCAACATCCATCCAAGTCCTGTTCTTTTACTTTTGCATATGTGCCTAATGTTCAACATCTATACACACTTCTGGTCTTCTTTTGCATATGTGCCTATGTTATTAAATGGCTCTGATGTTATCCTAATTTTGGGTTACATGCAGGCAGAACAGAAATGACATCTGCATGTATGGTAGGATTCTCTATTTTTGGGATTCAGTTGTTTTATTTCATATTTCAAAGCCATTGTGATCTGCATTCTTAAATCATTTCATTTGGATTTGTGCTTTGGATGCTTACTGGAAGGATTTAGTGTCTCAATCCAGTCTACTTACATAGCCACATGCAAATTCAATCTTCCATGGCCGTATTATCTAATGCATGGATTGTGTAGGAGTTGCACTAGGCCAATGTATCTGGTTCTTGACTGACCTCAGGTCTGAATTTGGTACCCCGTTTCTGGAAATGAATTTTGTGCAACTTTGTGTGTTAAGTGGGACAGTCTCCTACATAGCTTATCAAACTTTTGATCATAGTTTAGGAATGTGGATTCCTATTTCAGACATAGAATCTTGGGGCCTTTGCCTTTGATTTCTGCCCTTCTGCCCATTTCCTTCTGCTCATGATTTTAATGCTTTATTACAAATTGTTGATCTGTATTTGAAAATTTCCTGCAGGACGATTTTGTTCCTCAATAATACCTCCTCTTGTTGTGTTTGATGTGTTGGGTTTCTGAGATAATCCTATTAATAACAGTTGTTAGTCAATGAAAGTTTATGGAGCATTCGATGCCACCAAAAGCTTTTCTAATCTGGAAGCAAGCAGTGGGGTGCAAGTCCCCAGGATGTTTTGTTAGTGACCTCTTGTCCGCTACTAACATTGCTTATGGAGCCTATTGTGCTTGGTGGGTTCCTTTGTCTTGTGGTTGTTATTATTGTGATGCTCTCTTGATTGCAAGATGCTTCTCATTGTGAAATGCTTTTATGGTGGATCTCTGCTTTAATTTTTCCTCTCTTGTATCGTGTGTGTGTACTTAATAATACCCCATTGAGAACACTGTGAACTAAATAAGGCTAGTTCAGTATTCCATGCTTCCAAAACTTTGCCAATTGGAAAACAAGATTCTTGGTGCAAGTCCCTATTTTCAAGTGTTCAATCTTCTCTTCTCCATTACAATCATCACTTAGATGTGCTCCTCAGGCTTCATGTATCCCGTTGCCTTGTGCTAGCTTTCATTGTAATGTTTTCTTAATTTTGAGCTGTTCGTAATCTTGTGGTATATTTTTTTGAAAGGATTTGTTCCATGTCAATACTTACTCTGTCCTGAACAAACTTAACATCTAGCTTTCTATTTTCTACATTTTTTCGTTTTTTATTCTTTGGCTTTAACTATTATTATTGGATTTTTATTTTTTTCCGGACTCTTTTCTTCTAGGTTTGGTTTTGAGTTTCAATACAATTACCTGAAAAATAAAATTGGCAGAGTCAGGATACAAATTTCTTACTTCTATGATGCATGTGTTAAGACAATAATAAATTTAAGTGCACTGACACATTTGTCTGCTCATGCAGAGATCTATGGTTGAACTAATTCAAGAATACTTGAAGTTTATGTCTACCTGAGGATTCTCGTTTGCCTTTAAAATTTAGTATTTAATTCTATTTTTGTTATATTTGCTAGTTTAGCAATTTTAGAAACATTTTGATTCAGTTATTGTCTTTAGCAGATGAAAATATTTGTATTTGGAACTTATCTCTAATTTATTATGGAACAATTGGAAATGTCTTTTGCACAATTCAGATGGCATTGGATCTGAATTAACATTGTACTGCGTCTAAGATTTGAATATGCAGAGTAGTTTTATTGTTGTAAACATTATAGAAATTGCTAGGCAATATCTTTGCTACAATTCTTACTGGTGGAATATTTTGGGCGTCAGGAGCTATTATAAATGTACAAATGCAGGATGTCCTGTCAGGAAACATGTTGAAAGAGCCTCACATGATCCAAAGGCAGTAATCACAACATATGAGGGGAAACATAACCACGACGTACCAGCTGCACGGAATAGCAGCCATAGCAGCCATAGCAGCCATGACAATGCTGGAACTGGAAATGCTCAACCTTCTGCAGTAAGGCAGAGTAATTTTGCAGTGCCTGGTAATGGTATTATTGCAAGGTCTGTTTCTCATGTTCAAGATACATTGTCACAGTTTGAAAGGCATCCAGAACAGACATACTTGTATGAAAGAGTTGCAGATGGAAGTCTTAACTCACAAGATAGGAGTGCCGGCATTCTTGACCGAGGAGTGGGAGGAAGCATGGGTTTTGGGAAATTTGGTTTTGATAATAACCTTAGACACAGTGAGAAATTGCAAACCACCCAAATATCTCCTTCAATTTCAACTCAGTTGCATAATTCTACGAGTCTTGGAATGGCTAGCGCTGGCCTTAATAGTGGAAGGCCTGCAGTCCCTTTCCAGTCCTTTTTTGGGCAATCTAAAGAGAAAGATATGGAGCTTCTAAGGGCCAAGGAAGAAGCACCAGAGCACTTCAATTTTGAAGGCACTGTGCCTGTCAATCATGCATCAAATTCATCTGTTTATCATCAAAACATGGGAAGATTAGTTATGGGCCCTTGAATGTATACTGTCATTTATTCAATTTCAGTGAGGTTGTGGAAAGGTATTATGTTCCTTGAATTTAAATGGAGATGGGCATTTTAACACTCAAAAGTGTGGGACAGCAAAGAACAAATAAGGGGTGCAAGATAAATGCCAAGAGATTATTATGGCCTTCAAAAATGTGAATTTCTATTGGTGGGCAGCTGGTGGCCAGTGGGCTTTGTAGTGGGTTGACGTCTTGCAGAAATGCTGTTGGGAATTTGTGTAAATTATCTCTTACAGTAGTGCCATTTTGTTATTCAATTTACAGGTTCACTTGATTCAGGCATTTGTTTATATTTACATGTATATTGTTTCAATATATACTTTTATTTATCCTTTGCAATTTTGTTTCCTAGTTTTTCTGGTTGCCAACAGATGATACTCACATATTGTCTAAAATCATGTTTAGTTGCATATTTAGAAGAATTAGAAATTTTCTGTAGTCAGTTTAATAGATTGTACTTTGTTCTAAACATGT
Organism: Sequoia sempervirens; assembly: GCA_007258455.2. Taxonomy (NCBI): domain Eukaryota; kingdom Viridiplantae; phylum Streptophyta; class Pinopsida; order Cupressales; family Cupressaceae; genus Sequoia; species Sequoia sempervirens. The sequence goes on along the minus strand of VDFB02047230.1, from coordinate 193,735,466 downwards.
TGACTAGGCTGTAGCATCTGCGATTATCTCATATACTGGGATCCATGAATCTTTGTAACAAATTCTCCAGAAAAATATGGATAAATTTAAAATAACTGATTATTATCCTTAAAATTTCTTTATCATATTTTTGTTTTGTCCTGCCCCTTTTGGGTTTATGCAATCATAGATGTTAAAAATCATACAATAACGGCCTTTTGCAGTTCTGTAGCACACCAAATGTGGATAGTTGTTTTCAATAATGATATAAATTGGTACTATAAAGATGGTAGCCTTCAATTTAGTTTTTGTAGTTGGCTCTCAAACAAAACTCAGAGGACTGCAGTCTGCTGTCGCTAATAGGTGAATCTACCCAAACCAGAATTCCAGAGCTTAATCATAATGTTCTTATGAAGTGGTTAAACACTAATGATTTGACTCTACTGACAAGGAAAACGAAAAGAGTCTTTTTAACACTTCAAGAGTCGAGCCAAGTTGCCGAGTGTACTCTATTCTTCGGTGTAGAATTCTTTGCATCTATGGTGCACGACTTAACCAAAAACATCAAAATCAACACAATAATATATTGATAAAATAGGTAAATACCTGAAGTCAATTACTATGATATTTTCTTATTTGATGATGTTCGTGTATTCATTTCAATGCTTGCTCAGTAGATTTGTCATGGAATGAGAAACCTCTCCTCCTTAGGGAAATTTTAGACATCTTTTGGCTTTTTAATATCCTGAGATTTTGTGGACATTGGTTGAAGGAGTTTAACTTTTCAACTTTATCTGGTCCCTGCTTGAGCTGAACCAATCATCATGATAAAGGTGATGGGAAAGGCATTACCCATGCCTCATATGGATACGATCTTTTTATTGTTTCCATGTAATTTTGAAACAGATATATGGTGCAATGGGAAAATAGATCAACATTTACAACAGGAAATCAATAGTTAATAACTTAATAGATCAATGCATTCAACGGGAAATTAACAGTATGAAATGTCTAGCACTATCATCTTTCTGTGCAAGGGTTACACTGATTAACATCATGAAAGACCTATGGGTACTCCTATCGTAGAGACAAGTGAGAAACGGACACAGTAAAATTTGAAGATTTTGTTATGCATTCTTATCTTACTAGAAAGTCCTTTATTTGTTAAAATTCTGAATTTATAAGTGTATAAAGGACTAAAAGAATGATCTGCATGTGTCAACCAACCCTCCGAAGATGACCTCCAAACAAAACCCAATGAATTTACCCAGGTTTGAGACCCTTGAAATACATAAGAATGAAATGTATTTTCATAGAATACTAAACACATTCACAAACAAAATAAAAAATTCTTGAAATTCTTGAAACAAAAATTCTTTTCTCAATGCATTGGATTTTGAATCAGAATATCAAAAGCTTGACAGAATTAAGTTAACGACTCAGCTATTTTTCAGAACTGAACAAATCCTTATGTAATTATTCATTAAAATTAGATGTCAATGCAATTACATGTTAGATATAATAAGTCAGATTTCAGTTTCACCTTTCCTTCCCTCGTCACCTTTATCAATGATGGATCACAGAGTGTGAGCCAAAATGTTAGCCATTAAAAATTCACACAATTATATCCAGAAGCACTCCCAACATAATATCATAAATTGTAAAAATATGTCTTATTAAACATATTTCAAATCCTAGTTCCTGTCTCCTCCATTCTCACCTGGGAGACCTTACAGATAAGGCTAGAAGAGTGCCAACACATTTTTTTTCTTTGAAAGAGAATTGCACCCTCGAATAATGTGCAACATGCAATCATGCAAGATTGACTATCAGTAAAAGGCAATTAGTTTGAAAATTGTACATTACAATTTTGACTCTATCTTGGAAGCATCCTTTCTTTCTGCATGTATGAGAGCAACTTAAAGGCTGGCAATTTAGACGAGTTATTTGAGGAAGAAAAGATCAGCAAGACTGCTAGTTTTTTGGTCAAAATTCATAGTAGAAGATTCAACATTGAAAAGAATTTGGAGATTTCTTAGCTTTTTGGTTCTTGGTCCCTTAGGTTGTTTGGTCTCGTGGATGACATTCAAATCTCATTCATTCATTCATTCATGTGAACCTTGTCAAAATGCCCAAGTAGCTATGGTGTGAACTCATAATGTCTACAATGGCGAACTCCATACAGTACCGTTCGCTACGTATTAATTTTACTGTTTAGCTGCAAGCATTCTTGGGTTTTGAAAAGATTTCACTCCAATTCTTGGAGTAGGTTTATATGTTAACCACAGGCTAACTAAAAACTCTGGAGGAGAACAATTATTTTGGTCACTTCAGACTGTAGAGGATAGGTGGCAATTTGACATTGACTGTGTGGTTATCCGATTATAGAAACCTTTCTAAGGTGGATTTTGAAAGAAAAAATAATTCCTTCTTTGGCCATAGCCAACCCTTAATTTGAAAGGTCAAACATGTAAGCTAAACACACAGAACTTAAAGTAGTGCTATGATATGAGAATTTTAGATGAGGTTTGTCAAAGTTTTATGAATTTTTTTGTCATAATAAATTTTGTCATAATATTAGGTTAAGAATTTTAGATGAAATTTGTCGAGTTCCAGGAAAAGCCATATTAAATTTGATTGAAGCAATTATGTCATAGCATTAGGTTAAGAACTTTAGATGAGGTTTGTCAAGTTTCATGAAAATTCATATAAAATTTGATCGAAGCAATTCTATCATAGTATTGGGTTAAGAACTCTAGATGAGGTTTGTCACGTTCCATGAAAATCCATATCAAATTTGATAGAAGCAATTTTGTCACAGAGAAAGATTTCAAGTCCGACCCCAATTAAATTGTCCCTCAAATGCCATAGATAAGTCAAACTTAACAATGAATTAGACAGTTACAACAAAATAATAGCCTTGTGAGAGTCAAAACATTAATAACACATTTTGCTAATTCCAAATCACTCAAACAAACACTTAGTAGTTCACATACTTGGAATTTGATGGTCACCCTTGCCTCTCATAGGAAATTTTTATGATGGTTTGATCATTTAAAAGTCTTTCATTTGACACTGTAAGAAAAACATAAATTATTAAAAAAATTATGTCAAAATATTTATATCAAGCTTATTAATCATAAATATTAAATACGAGAAAAAATATAAATTTCTAAAATATGATTTCAAATAGATTTTTATTTATTTATTTTATTTCTTATCTCATTGATGCTTAATCAATCTTGCTTGAGCATCTTTATCCATCATAGATTTTTCATGAGTACCTTTATCTATCATAGATTTGTCATGTCCCTAGCCTAAACATTCCCCATTAAATAAAATGACCATCGATTCTAGCAAGTTTTGAAATATTAACAAAATCAATTATAAATACTAGGCAACAATTAAGAAGGCTGGCGATCCACAATTATATATGCAACGATTATTTGTATAGCCGCGATTTCTCAAAACAAAGAATAAATACTAATTTGTTAACTACAGGTAGATCTGAAAGCACTTTCAAAGCAGACATACAAGAGGAAATCATTGCAGTTTGAAGAAGATAGAACAACAGAATAAAGGATAAGTGTTATATTTTTCAAGAGAAATTATTAATTTTAAGCCAAATTATATTTACCAAAATTACAATTTCTGAGTAAATTAATATTGCAATTATCATTGTGAGTTAGGGTTATCATATTAAAAGAAATTAAGGAAATCTTGGGACATTACAAGTGACAAGAGCATCACATTGTAAATTGTTACATCCATTCCTTATACCCCATGAATCTAATGTTTTATACTTCTCACAATAATTAAATTTCATAATTGTCTTACCATCATGCTTAAAAAATTTAACCAAACAAAATTTCTAATCATTCTCTATAAAATTTTATTTTTACTTGTACTTTTTTGTTTCTTTTGATTAATATTAGACCCCTCCTTAATTTGGTCATTGATACTAGTCCCTTCTCCAACTCGATATGTTTCTTCATTTGAATTATCATTTAAAGAAGACCCAAAAATCTCTTAAACATTTCTTTCAACGGTTATTATGAGACTCTTCACCTAACATTGAATTATTAGCAGTTTTAGAATCCTTCTCTCCAATCCACATATACATTTTTCCAATGGTAGTTTATTTTTTTAAGACATATTTTGAAGTACGTAAATAATAAAATAATAATATTAAAAACTTTACAAAATTTAGAAATTATGTATGCACTAAATTTTTTAAATAAATAAAATATAAATGCATATATAAATTTTATTGATATATTTTTTTATATATTGATAATGGATAAAATATTATTTTCTCCTTCTCGCTTGGATAAAATTAATGTCGATGGAGCTTCAAAAGGTAATATTGGAAATGTTGATATGAGAGGTGTTTGTTGTGAACATAATAACAAGGTTAAGTTTTGGTTTTCTGGTAGTCTTGGTGTTGCTTCCAATGACTTTGGTGAGGTTACAACCATTCACCAAGCTCTTTTAGTAGCTAAGATAAAACATTTTTCTCATATTATTCTAGAATTTGAATCTAAAATTTTGATTGATCATTTCAACAATCAGTCTTCCTCTTATTTTCAGCAGTGGCAGTTGAATGTGTGCAAAAGAGACATTGACATCCTTCTTCACGGTTTCAATGTTGTCTAGTGAAGCCATACTAAAAGGGCAAGAAATCAGGTTGGTGATTTTTTGGCTAAATCTGTTTCCATGTTGCACAATATCAATTTTGATATTGGAAGTGATCAAGATTGTCCTATATGAGATTTGAACAATGCCTTTGACTACAATGCTTCTCTGGATTCTTCATCTCTACTAGGGTTCTCCTTGTTGGTGCTTTTGGTTTCCAGGATGCCTTTCCTACCAACTTTGCTATTCCTTTTGTTAATTGGTTTTCCTTTTGTTTCATTTTTTTAAAGTATAAAGACGATAATTACTTCTGATATTCACAACATGTACATTCCTCATGGTTACAAGGGTTTATACCTTGTCTATGGGGTTCAAAGGTTTCTTCTTCTTGTTCTGATGGTCCATCTTCAATCAATATGGATTTTCAGGATTTTTCAAACTGTTGTGTCCGGTGTCTTTTTTAGATGGTCAGTTTCCATATATAATCAATTACTTTTTTAATATATTTTTTTGTCTTTATGTTAAAAAACTTTCCAATTCTAAAAAACAGTCAAAAAGTCCAATACAATTCTGAAGCTATTCAAAAAAAAGAAAGACAATAAATTTATAAGAAATTTGTTTCTTATTCATAAATGAATATAAATTTTCAAGATTCAACGGTCTTTAATTTTTCCCTTTCTAATCTATAATAGAATCATTCAAACAAGTTCAAAGCTTTCTATATATATTTTCATTTTCCTCTCATTTCTAAGATGAGAGGGGGATCATGAAAAGATTTAACAACATCGAGGTTGTTGTAAAAGGAGATTCTCTTAGAAGCCTATGTTGCTCACGGATCTTAATCATTTATATGCCATGCTATCCTTTATTGCTGTTTTCAGAATGAAAATCATTCTAATAATATGAGTCTTTATGAAAAGAAAATACAAAAAGTTTACATGTCATTTTCATCAATTATTTCTTTCTGAATTCAGATTTGTAATAGTCCAAAGGCAACCATGAATTTGCAGACAAGTGTTAGACAAAATACCTCTTCCTGTCTACCTTTAACTTACCAACTTGTTGATATCACTCTCTTTTGCTTTACGATAGTATTATCTCCTTAACCACAAGGAATGTATTTTAGAATAATTTCATGTGAATGTGATAATAAAATTCTAGGAAAAATAAGAGGATCTTAACTACATTGTCAATAATCATTTGTATAGTAAAGGTGCAGCTGGATATTTATCAATTTATTTGGGTGTAAATTAAGGTTTAACCTGTTTGTTTAACTAGAGTTGATGTGACAATATTGCAATTATTAATGTAATTTCATTTTCCTTAGTGATCTGTAGTATGTTTCTTGGACCTTATGAGTATTTAATATTTTATCTATGCTTTTTATGATTTCGTTTTCAGAATGTTTACATTTATATTATTTACATTTATTTTATCAATTGAATACAATTTTTTTTTGGAGTGTAGATTTTTCTTAAATATATATAAAAAAGGGCATTTAGTGAAGGTGAAGAACATCTAGTCAAAGTACTATTTATTTTAGTATAAATAAATAAAATTATTGTTAATTTTGTGTACTTGTTTCAAAATCATATGCAAGACACTTAAAAAAATAAATCTACATATATTTATCATTGCTGAACATAATTTTTTTTTTTAAATAAACAAAAGACTTTTAATTTATTTAATTAAAGTGAATGTAGAAGATTTGGAGAGTCTTATCATTTCAATACCATTTTAAATATAACAATTTTAGAAAAAATAATGTTACCTTACGACTTATCCTTATTTTTAGATTATAGTACTCACATACTTAGCCCCTTTTTTTTTTAGGGACATATCATAGGACATGATGATGATGGTAGATTATGGTTTTTTTTAAAGATGACTGAAACTAGATTTGTGTATTGTACATCCTTATCTTTGTTTATTGACTTAATTACCTTGAATGTTAAAGTGACTTATTTAGCCAACTATAGTTGCCTCTAGGTTTAAAAATTCTATGAAGATAATGTCAAAGATCTTGTAAGCAACAAGTTTAAAACAATATCAGAGAATATATATACTACAAAGTAAATAGTGAGATTTGTAGATAAAAATATATTTTAAATTATAGAGAAAATTGAATTAAAAAAACCGTTACTATTGACTAATTATATTAGATGTATTAATGAGGATAGAAAACTATAATTTTTTAAATTGTTTTAAGAAGCACAAATTCAAATATAAAATCTTTATCTATAATAAAGCTCTACAATAGATTTTTATTTATTTTTTAAACAATATTATTTTAAAATCAAATAAAATTAAGAACATGATCTAGTAATGTGAGAAATTGGATATTACTTACAAATTATAGTCCAACAACTTCTTTTTTAATCTTTATGTAATTTCAATAACTTTTATTAAGTAATGTTTTTGAAGGTTACATATAAAGTACTTAAATTTATTGTTACAATATAAATTTGTAGATTCATATTTAAAACATATTAAGACAATTTTATTAAAAGATTCTAAAAATTAGAACATTTATATTTTATATTTAAAAACATTCTAAATTAATTAGAAAATTAAATTGCATTTACCTATAATAAATTTAATAAAAATATAATAAATCAAATTATTCAATTTAACAAATTTTGAAATTGTAATATAAGATTTAAAATTGAAAAAAACAGTCCATAAACCATGAAATCCAAGCTAACAATCCATAACCACCAACTTTATTTGAAAGTTCTATTACTTTCTCAAACAATAATCATCATCATTACCGTGTTTAAATAGTAAGACAATAATCATTAGCAGAGATGTTATCTGGCCTATGTTTAAGCATATATATAAACAATATGAAATCACCCAAGTCAAGAAAAATTATAGCTTTATATAGACAATCAAGGTTATGATTTTCACATTATCAATATTTATATGCCAAGATTTAGCAATCATAGTAAAATGACATGGTAGGCGAGGAACTAATTTTTCCACATTTTTCCCTCAGTCATGATCCCATGGGTCTTTCAACTATGCCCATAATAATAATTATTACACTAATTCAAAAGAAAAAGTAATATACATGTGAATTCAAATATCATAGCAACATACAAATTCAAAAATGATTAAGGACTCATTTAATCATGAAAACTAGTATAAGAATTATTTCAAGCGTAGATGAGGAAGCATCATAACACACACTCACAAGCATCAAATCACATAGTGGCATATCATTCTTTCTATGTGTTATCATAACTAATAGTTGAAATGGCTCTCTTCCATGATACTTTCACTTGGTTTTTACATAGAGTGGTCTACACATATGGGTACTAAGTGTGTGATAATTTTTTAAATCATTATGTTATATAAACATTTTTTGGTTCGTAGGTGTTTTTTTAATCTTGGAGCTATGAATCAGACAAGTCACAAATATGGGATTGCGGGTCAAGTTGCGATCACAATAGTCTAGTGGAGACTTGAATCTTGGTGGCCACAACAACAATACCATCACTTAACCATCACACTTGCGATGAACCCCTATGCTGTATAAATATTAATTTTATTTATTGTTAGTTAATTTTTCTTGTGTCCTTTTGGTTTATTGGCTAGTATAGAATATTCTTATGTATTGATATATTAGTTCACAAGATTATTCAATAGCAACACATAGAGTTGAAAATGCTCAAACAAACTTGTGCCATATATAATAAATATTTAAAAACCAATTATTGAAAACCCAACAATGCTTCACTGTATTGATTTTTACTTCTCAAATTATATGTGGAAAAAGGTGTACATAGACAATTTATATAGAAGTTCCATTCAACATTGTCTCACCTATTCATGAATTGTTTTAAATCTTGTGTAGACACCTAAAATGCATGCTTGTATTTTTGCTATTATTGCACTAGATCTACCCCACATACCTACTCCTAACACTAATTATCTTTGATCATTCTTCTAATGTTAATTGAATAAGTTTCACCTATTCAATTAACAAATCTAACATTTCTTCTAGCATTGATTGAATAAATTACCTTTATTTATTGAATTAATTTAATCTATTCAATATTATCTTCTAATATTCCAACTTTAATTGAATAAATCACATTGATTTAATTAAGTCAATCATTTCCCTAACAACATCCCATTAAATAAATAAATAAATGAATATTTATTTAACACTTCGAAAATCCTTTTCACCATTAGTGGAATAAATAAATCAAGTTTAGTCAACTAATTAATCATTTGCATATTTTCCACCAATTTTGATTAAAATAATCAAGGTCAACCTTGCACAAGGCTCCCAAATCTTGTAGATGACTCCAAGTACACAATGGTCCAAAAATATCTTTTTCAATCTCCACCCTTCATCAAGACTAGATCAAATCTCCACCCTTCATCTCTCCTCAATCCTTGCTCTAATCATGTGCACCAATCACATGATGCCACTTGTCATCTTCTCATTCTTCCCTACATGATGATGAACCATAACCTCCATCTCACAAGATCTAATCACATCCATCCATCCAAACTATCCAAAATCTATAAATTGACCCATTCACAAGCCATTTTCAAATAAAGAAGATTGGATGCAGTAAGGTCATGTTGCAAAATTAGACAATCACATTCAACTTGAACAATCAACCATCACTTGGAGTACAACTCTTAGGTCATCAAAGGTTTGCATGATTTTTGCCATCATTTTCATTCTTTTTGCTCTATTCGAAGTGCATTCTTGATATAGGGTAGGATTTATTGTTTTACGCTTTTATTTTACCTTATATTCTATTTACATTTTGACATGCTTAGTGGGAATGGTTTTTACCATTGAAAACTTATTTCTCTTTACTTATTTTTTCTAATTTTGGCATTCAAGCATTTGTTTCCATGAAATTCTAATAATGTCCCATTTTGAATAGTTGCTTCACGCAGATGATGCGGTGATTGTTGCATTCGATTGATGTTTTTATTTGCTTCAATGATTGCTAGGTTGAATTCTCCATTGGTTCTACCAAGGAACATAGAGGATGAGAGGTAGGTTGGAGGAAGTATACATGGTCAAGGAGTGTCAATGAAAGGGATGTAGTAATGAAGGTATGTTGGATGATGGATTGAGATGGGTAAGAGGGGTGGATAGAAGGATGGGATGATGGAGGTGTGAGTAAAAAAAACTAGTACCAACAAATTCACAAACCATGTTGGGTTCTGAGATTGGCTCTTATGTTGTATGTGACGGTGGCTTTTGGATTTTTTGTTTTGGGACTTGTTGGCTTAGGAGATCATGGTTTTCTTAATGCTTGTGGATGGTGGGACTTTGGGATTTTAGATCAAGTATAGATATATATCTAGATTTTGGGACCCAAATAAATTTTGTGTTTTGATTAATTATATTTTTGCTTGGATATGGGAATTGCTAGAATTTGACATTACTAGATTTTGGAGTCCAAGTGGATTTCAAATGTTTGATGTTTTAGGATTGTAGATAATTAATTGCTAAATTTATAATTATGGAATTTTGTATTGAGGTTTTTAGATCTTGATGACTAGATTTTGGAACCCACATGAACTCTTTGAAGTTTTGGTATTTTTGGATCTTAGGATATTGGACTTTGAATGGCGAGCTAAGGCCTATGAGATTTTGGGACCTAGATAGATTTTTGGGTCGATGGAATTGAAGTTCTTGGGATTTCAACTTTTGGGGTGTAATATTTTTATTCTTGGAGGGGTTCCTTGAGATATGCTAATGCATCCAAGTCAATTTCAAATATCATTTTATGATCCCTTAGGGATATATTATCTTGAAGTTCCATGAAATTGGTGATAAATTCATCATGATGGAATAAGTCACATGGTGTATAATTTTGTTAGTCTAGGGTCATGGATTCAAGAAGTGGATGGTTAATGTAGTTGATAAGGTTGATGGAAGGAGTGGTGATGGGGGTGATGGTCTCAATGAAAGGATTAGTGATAAAGATGATGAAGTTGATGAAATGATTGGAGATGAGGGCGATGGGGTTGATGAAAGGATAGGTGATGGGGTTGATGGGGTTGATGAAAGGGTTGGTGGAAATTAGTTGCTTGTAGGAACGATGGGACATACCTATTTTGATGGTGGGAGAGGTTACCATAGCACTTGTGGAAGTAACATTCACATTTTTATTATCAAGAGGTTTGTATCTAATTCCTTGGAATCCTTAGTTTGCATAAACATGAATTAGTTCAAGGATTCCTTGTTTGTTAAGGCCTAATCTTATGCCTTGATGGCTCATGATTTTACACATACCATTTGTGATGAGATATTTTCTACTTTGGAAGAAAGATACAAATCCATCATTATATACTTGATATGTATTGGTATTTTCAAATTGTTCATTTGTGATGAAGCAAAACCAAATAAAATTAGTTGGTCCCAATGGATATTATATTGGTTCTTGGATGAGGTCAATGGGGGATTGATAGGTTTATTGTTCTTGGTTAGGATCAATGGGATTAATGTGGGTAATTTGAAATTGAGTTGGTTATGGACAAGTTTGATCATGTGTAGGATAAGGATTGTAATTTTTTCTTTGTGATGTGGGTGCACTTACCTTAAGCTTGATATCTCCTTAATCAAATAGCTCTTGGATATACCTTGTAAACTACAAAAGTCAAGAAGTGGGAAGTATTGGGATTTTATGGGGCTTATTTGACTTATATTTTATGGAGCTTATAAATTATGTGAAAGAGGTGGATGACTTCTATTATATTTTTTATGGGTTGATTTGAGAGAATGACAATGTTAGGTGGATTTTAGATGAATTTGACAAGCGATAAATTTAAGAATACCCCCTTGGAAAAGGTGTAAAAACTTGACGAATCTTGTATAATTCCTGAAAAATATTAATTTTATTAGCAATTTTTTTCTTTTTTCAGGAAAAAATATAAATTCAATTGGTGAATCTTTTGTAATCAATAGAAGTTTGTAGAAAATCTTGGCGAATTATATTTTTTTGAAACCAATAAAATAATTTCATTGGCGATTAAAACCTATTTTCAAACCAATACAATATTTTCATTATCGAATTAAACTTATTTTCAAACCAGTTAAAAATTTTCATTAGAAAATTAAACTTGTTTCCAAACCAAAAAATATTTTTGTTGGCAAATTAAACTTATTTTCAAACCAAAAAAAAATTCTATTGACGAATAAACCTGTACTCTAACCAATAAAATATTTTCATTGCAAATTAAACCTATTTTCAAACCAATACATATTTTCATTGGTGAATTCAACCTATTTTTAAACCATTTTTTTTTTGTGGAGAATTAAACTAGTATGCTAATAAAAATCATAGCGTGGGTGGCAAAAATATCAAATGCTATATATTGTTCTATTCTAGGAGAAATTTTCCACACACCTAAATTCCTACAAAAAGTCTCTGGAATGGAGACAAGTGTTAACATATTATAAGTTCTAATAAGAAGTGAGCGAAATTTATTGTGACTTGTTATTGGATATTGATAATGATCAAGGTACATCAAGCCACTTAATTCTCTTATCTTTTCAAATCTTCAAAGTACTATGTTTGAAGCTAGATGTTAGTGCAAATTAATGACAATGAGTTATATTATTTAATAAGTTAATATGACATTAATATACTTAGAAAATTAAAATTAATGTACAAAAATATTTTAATGTTCAATGAATGCTCGATGGACAACTATAGTTGCATTTTGAAAGGAAATGTCTGAAGCGCTAGACTTACGAATTCAAACCTCTGGAATCACCCTAGAATCATTAGATTTGCAAAGATCAATGGTTGAATTTTTATTTAGGTGTGTTATTACTTATTAAACCACTTATAGTCATGACTCAATTTTTGTGAAATAATATTCATTTGTCACATCAACATGTGTTTCTTGTGGTGAATTAAATTCTCAAGTGTTGAGTATTGATGTCTTCATTCTATATATACTTCACCAACTTGATGTTCTTCATATCATTTATAAAATATTTACTTTCTCTTTTCTATATTCACAATTTCACTATGATATTATGGAGTCTTCATGGTGTGTCATGCTAACCAAATATTTTTGGGAGAAAAGAAGCAATAATGCATATAGTAGACAAAAGTTGGGTAGGGTATTCACTATTCCTTGTGCGCCTATTGAGGAGGCTATAAGAACAATTCTAGGTAGGGAATGGCTTCAAAACAACCCCCATGCTCTATTTCCTGAGGTAGCTTATGCTTTCTTGTCCAATTGCATGGGAAATTTTGTTGGATAAAGAGTTCGTGAAGATACTAGCAATATGTTATTTTCATCCTTTCATTTACTCTCTTTCTTTGTTGGAGTTGGCACTTGAGCATTATAATATTAAATTTGGGTTAGCCCCTGTTGGTGGAATCTTTCCCAAAGTTGATCTGGCTTCTTCTATAGTGCAAGATCTTTCCTTGATTGTTATGAGGTGTGGTATGGTTTGTGATACGACATATAAATCACTACTGAGTCTGGAGTTTTGGAGGAAGGATTTGGGTGATGCCATTTTCATCTCTACTCTTTGTTCAATTCAATTCACCTCTTGCTCAAACACCCAGTTTAGGGCCTTTATGGACCATCATGATCCTTCACTGCTAGTCTCCTTTGCTAATGGTAATGAAATATTTGTAATTCAAAATTGTATCTTTTTTTTTATATATATATATATAGTGGCTTTACCACATTGAGCATTCAAAATACAACAATTGATTTTTAAAGACTGAAAAGACATATTTTTTGTATGATTCATTTTTTTACTTTGACATATATATTTAATATTAGTCTTAATTTTCAAGAAACTAGTATGCAAATAAAAATATACTATACTCCATAAAATATTATTATTTAATAAGTTAATATAACGTCGATATATTAAGAAAATTAAAATTAATGTACAGAAATATTTCATCATTTGATGGATAATTTTCCACACCCAAATTCCTATGTAAAGTCTTTGGAATGAAGACAAGTGTCAAGTTCAACATATTTATAAGTTCTAATTAGAAGTGAGCAAAATTTATTGTGACTTGTTAGTGGATATTGCTAATGATTAAGCTACAAGCCATTTAATTCTCTATCTTTTCAATGCTTCAAATTACTCTACCTAAAGTCAAATGTCAATCCAAAAAACATTTGCAATGGCTCACCCATGTGCTGACGAAGTGCAAATGCAACAATTGGAAATTTGGATTTTCAATTAAATTTAATTATTCTTCTGAAAAAATTAAATTTTAAATAGGTAAATCGAGGTAAGATAACAAGATGAAGATCCTTGATCAGATTATGCAATATCTTTTGTATTAAATTTTTTAACTATCGGCTTATGTTCCAACATAGTGGGATGCAAAACCAAGGTCCAAATTTTTCTTTAAATTTAGTTGGAATTACTAATGAAGTTCATCATAATCTTAATTAAAGCTTTGGTTCAAAAATTGTTATGGAATTTGATACACCAATTTGTCTAACTAGTCCTCGATGACAATTAGCCTTCCTAGGAGCAATTACTAGCCAAAGACTTACACATATATTCAGGTTACACAGCATATGGACTATATAGTCTTTATGAAGATGATGTTAGGCTTCAAATTTTTAGAAGCTATAGATAGATATCGGGTGAACACCTATATTTCTTCATGGTTTATGGCTTCTTTACTAGACATTGGAGTTTCACAGGTTGATGTGTTGTTCCTGGTGAGTTTGATGGTTCAACATAATTATCTAGGATGCTTAGGGGAAGTTTTGGCTGTTGCACATATTAGAGTGGGAATTCTTACACCAAGGGATGTTCCATGCTTCTTAAATGAAGGAGCCATTGTAACTTGACATCCTTTTGTGTCAAATTTCTGCAATGTCACTTTAGTGGGACATCGTCAGATGGTCATTGTGGGATATAATTTTCTAAGGAGTGAAGTTTTGTCATAATTTTGATAAATGTATGTGAATATTGCATTCTGCTACTAGTAGGATTCTACTACTTAGTAACTTTCTTATGTACATTTTGTAAGCACCTTTATAGTTAGCAAAGTTAGATTCAACTTTTATAGCCATGAATAGGCACTCACTATCCTCATCATCCCCATAGTCAGATTCATCATCAGATATACTGGAATATTCTCTAACATAATAATTTTTATTAATTGTTTTACCTTTGTTCTCCTTATTCTTGTCATTCAAAGTGATGAGACCTGCAAAATTTTTATGTTACATCTCAAGTCCTTGTTTCATTTGAATGTCGAACTGACATCTAAGGGCTTAGGGTTCTGCTTGTATCACTGTGGAAGGGTTATTGTATTGGCTTGGAGTCCTTTCTTATGAAACCCTTGGCTTCGAATACTTGAAAAATAGTCTATTTCACTGTTGACTTCCTATTGCCAGTTGCCGGTCACTTAAAAACATCTTATGTCATTCATTGTTGTTGGGTAAGTGGTTCCCTCACACTTAGGTATGAATGTCTTAATTTTCATAAGGTTAAATGAAGGGCCTTTTTGGCCTTTACATCCTTTGCATTATTATGACTTAGGTTGGTGATGCATGTTAATTGTCAAATCATGTATCATTAATCATGATTAAAGGAGGATGTGGCAACATTTGAGGTGGCATTGTTGTTTTCTAGGAACAAGTTGCTAATGGTCGAAAAATTTATCAACTCGCTCACGCGAGGAGTTCTTGAATCATTAATTCCTGCATGCTCCAAAATATCTATTTAATCCAGAGTGCTCGCTGTTCATTTTCACCATCTTTCTAAGTTTGCAGTGGATGAGAGGTGTGGGTGTTAATTCTCCCTGTGTCAAATAGTGAATGTTTATGTCCTGGGTGAGTTAGTTTTTAATTGGGCTCTCTATTGATTATGCTCTATCTGTTAGGATTTTATTTTTTGGGACTAGTTACAATTGTCTAGGTTTGTAGATGTATTTTCTTGCAACTTTTATTTAGAGTCTTTTGAATTACCAACTCCTATTTGTTTTGGAGATGGGAAAGATGAGAACATACCAACTCATCCTGTTAGGAGGTCTAGTCAGCTAAATGTGTTTGAGTGCTATGAGGATATGTTTGTAACTGAGCAATCAAACTAGCCTCCCCCTGATATTTCAAAGGGCAAGAGGAGGGCTTGAGGGAATAAGAAGAAAGAAATTGTGTAGAGTACATACAATTTGAGAAATAGGACCATCCCATCCCAAATGAGATGGTCAAGTTTAAAGGCAAGGAGCTGGCTCAACCAACAAAAAAGGCCAAGAAAAAAGACAAGGGTCATAGGGCCTGCCTGGGCAAACATAATTCTCCTATTTTGCACTTTGATATTTCTTTGGATGCTGAAGGTGACACCGACTTAGGATATGGCCAATATCTTCTCTCTTTGGTGCCATATGGGAGCTCTGATGATGTCGTGGTGATGGTTCCTCCAATTTCATCGAGAACAAGGAGTGGTCGAGCATACTCTAATGTTGATGACTCTGAATAGGGTCTTCTCCTTGTTTTTGTTTTTGATGACACCATGGTCTTTGCATAGGATGTACTTGTTTTAATATGTCTGTGGTTTGTCTTTTACTCTTCCATGTTGATGTGGAGGTCCTTTGGCTAATATGATACAAAATATTTTTTGTTCAAGCATGAACATGGCAACAATGACTAATATCCTGCACATGTGTTTTGTTTTTTGTCCTCCCCTATTCTCAAATGATTGCATGAAACTACCTGGGTAGTTCTTGAAGGATGCAGTTGAAATTAGGTTAATGAAATGAAATGAAAATGAAATTGTAACACAGTCAGATGCTTTTTGCTCCTTTGTTTATAAAGGGATTTTCATGGCCGAGGTTGGAGAGAGTTCAGAAATTTTGAGTCCAAAATAGGTCAAGGTGAATGCTATTCTCTCAAAGCAAATAAAATGTAAATAGATAAATTAGCAAATATATCAGAAGCTAGTCTAGAGAAAATGTTATACTGTATGAAGATCTTAAATATGGTTTTACAAAGCAATATCAATAATGAAGGAGAATATTAGTTCTAAAATGTTGCTCTCTTAAGTATTTTCCTTCCAAATTATGAATGAAGTTGTTAATTATAATTTCATTTGTCTTTAGTCATTTGCACAAAATGAATGGTTTTTTTTTTCTTCAGTTCAATTTGATTAAATGCTAAAATGATACCATTAGTTTGTGGGAAAAGGATATAGGATTTGATAAGGAAGCAATATTTTAAAACATAGTGAGTTAGATGCTACAAAGTGGCATGCTGATAGTCCATTAATTTCTAATGTTAAATCATAATTGTACTATTGGTTGATTGCAATTTATGACTCCATTATCCCCTTAGATAGGGCACTGATTGTTTTATTAGTTTATCTCATGGCTGATTGGGCTAGTAATGAACTTGGCTTGGGATTTGAAATGGAAGTGAATTATTAATATATTCAAATTACATTGCACCAACCTTCAGGTATCAACGTATTCCCTGAAACAAATAACAATTTCATAAGAGGTCTACCAAGCCTTAGATGATGTTGGTTTCTCGAGGAATACATCTGTGTGAGGAAATTCTCTTGATCAAGTTGAGTATTCTAAGCATGAGTAGGGATACCCTCTTGGGTTTCACAAAGCTTGAAGAGAAGAAGTGAGGTTCTAAATGAATCACAAAAGTGTTGGCCAATCCTCAACCTTGCTGATAATTGAGTTCTGGCATATTCATAGGTAAGGACTAAGATTAAGTTTGGTTCTTAAAAAATAACCAACAAAAATGGAAAATCTGTTGGGGACT
Organism: Sequoia sempervirens; assembly: GCA_007258455.2. Taxonomy (NCBI): domain Eukaryota; kingdom Viridiplantae; phylum Streptophyta; class Pinopsida; order Cupressales; family Cupressaceae; genus Sequoia; species Sequoia sempervirens. Next base: position 193,718,090 of record VDFB02047230.1, on the reverse strand, counting down.
TGCTTGGGAAAATATTTGTAGTATATTAGTTTGCCTTGATAGATTCATAGAGGTTCTTAATACAAAATTCTCACTGACAGTGAGTGGCGACTTCGAAGAACTTTGAACCAATGAAAATATTGAAGGATGAGGAATCATAAAGTAAAAACAATTGGTGGAAGCAACTTCATATAGTTGAAGTTTGATCCTTTATAAGGAAGGTTGTGACTCTATGCAAATAACCTTATAGAGTGTGATATTTTCCAATATATCCAGGTATTTTTCCTTGTTTTGACTTAAAAGCAAAAAAAATTGTATATGAAAGCCATTTATGAAATAAGGAAGAAATATTTTATTCCTAATTCAGTGAGTTAAAGCAATAAGGAAATGGAATAGTGATGGTTATGTTGCATACATCTGAGTTGAAAATCTATAATATCTAAAAGGAATGGAAGAAGTATGCTTATTTCTGTAGTATGTCTTTTAAAGGTGTTAAGACATATAATACATTTGAGCTGGGCATTTATTATAGGGTTAATAGTTGAAGAGTAAGGTACAATAGAGATACATTGTTTCTCTATATTCTTGGGTAAAATACAAAATATAGAAATTCCAGTCATGCAATCCCTATAATACCCTCAAAGGAAATTCTCCATTGAGAGATATAAGTCTTTAAGCTTTGAAGGTATCAAAGGTTTCCCTAACAAAATTCCTAATGATATTAGAAAACAAGTACCAAAGTTTACAGGGCAAGAATCTGAGTCAGCTTCCAAACATATAAATGCATTCATTGATGTGATGGGTGATTTTGAAATAAATCATGAGGATGTTGTCATGAAATTGTTTGCTCAGTCATTAAAAGAGGATGCCCAGGACTAGTACTCATATCTACTAGAGTGTTCTATAGTTTCATGGAATGCTTTTATGATAGAATTTATAGATAAATTTGGTGGAAGGATTAGTCCAAATGAGATAAGAAGAAGACTTAGGGAAATCAAACAAAATGAAAAAGAGTTAGTTCCTTCTTTTAATCTCAAATTCATGAAAGCAGTAAATGATATTCCTGAGTATTTGAGACCTAGTGATGCAAAGTGTTTAATTACATATCTAGGTTCTTTTGACAATAAAATGAGTTATTTGATAAGGGATAAAGATCCTACAACATTGAAATAGGCATATTGTATTGCTATGGATATAGAAAATACTATTAAATACTCAATGATGAAAGGGTATATGGCTGCAAGTGTTTGTTCTCTTATTACACATTATAAAGATGAAATAAATAGGAAAGAAAAGGATGATCAATGTAATGGTAATCTTGATGTTTCATTTTGTTCATTCTCACAACATATTGATCTTGAGTAGAGTCAAGATAGTTTTTAGAAGTGTTCAGATAATAGTGATCAGGAATGGATAATTCAAAGATTGTCTAGTATGACAAGGAGTAAAGAGGAATCACCATACAAATTACTAGCAAGGTTTATAGATTCTTTGTTAGAAATACCTAAAAGGTTGAGACCTAAGGATTCAGTTTGCATTGACTTATTTTGTGACATCTATGAGCCAGGGCTTAGTACCTTGTCTAAGGAATTAAAGCCTCAAAATCTTGATCAAATAATTGATTGGATTAGAGTTGCCGAGGAAGCAAAGTATGACTATGAACAAACAATGATGTTTCAAAATGGTGAGAGTGCTAGTCCTAATAACAAAGATCAAAAGTTCACTCAAGGGATAAATGGGGATGTATCTGAGGATATATATATTCATAACAGTACAAATTATGATACTGTCATATTTGTAGATACTGTTGGTGTATTATTTGAGGTTGATAATCAGGGTAATGAAGGTAAAATTTTTAATTATTCTCACAAGGAATACAATTTTCTGTGTGAGGAAAACTTGAAAGCACCTTTATTGCTCCAGGAATTTGATTTTGTCAATACTCACAAAATTCTTCCTTTACTAGTAAATGCACATATTTCAAATGATCAACTCTTGCATAGCACTCTAACTATCCCAGAGTCAGAACATCTTGATGATTTGATTGGTCTTAAATTTGAAGACAAGAGTGTTTATCTTCAAACTCTGGAACCTAATTTTAATGATGAGATGGGTACAGGTAGTCAGCAGGGTTGGGTTTCTGATTGTTTACATGGAGTATAAATAGGATGTGTAGATCTTGATACAAAGATAGAAATGGTATTTTTTGACCAAAATTTTGCTGGAGAAGGAAATGAAAAAATTACTTAGAAGAATAGAAGTTATGTCATCATGAATCAGTAGACATATCATTTGAAAACACAGTTCAAATCCCTACTTTTGATCATACCAATTCTGAGTTAGTTTATCCATCTTTTGAAATTTTTTGTTTCCTATTGAAAGATGATGATTGGGAAGAAGAATTAAATTATGACATTGATCCTGAAACAAAAATCATTTTTGATATCTAGAATGATATGAATGATGCCTTTTATAAGAAGGATTTTTCTTTAAGAAAGAATGAAAGTGCCCTGGAATATGAGAAATGGATCTTCCAAGGAAATGAAGTATGGGGTAGCATAATTGATTTATATTGTTTTGAGGCATATAAACACCAATTTGAAAAGAGGATTATGTATCAGTGTTTTGTGTTTACTGCACAAGATGGGTATGATGTTGATTCAAATGAATCTGATATCAGCCAGGAAGACTATGAATGTTTCACTTTTCCAAACCAATTAAGTGAGCATTCGATGAAAAATAATGATAAGTTGAATTAGGTGGAGTGTTGCACTAATCATATATTCCAGTTAACCCTTGGTTACAACACATAGAGGGACATAAATGAAAGAAATAAGTGCAAGATTAGGTACAAGCCTTTAATGGTTGAACATAGTAGTTGCAACATGATCAACTGGTGGACTCTTCATGGTAATGTTTTCAGCTTGGGCATGGTGTAAACGGTGGAAAATAGGATTTTTGACAAAGGTAAACACCAATTTTAAGATTGTTCTAGCCCTATATCTTATATATATACTGTACATATGTTGTTTGGTTTTGGTTCTCTTGCTTTGTCCTTGGTTTTTTGTTTTTGTTGTCGGTCTGCTTCACCTAAAATTCTAGATTCTTGCTCTGTTCACTAAGGAATAGACATCCACAATTGGAGCCATTGATGGGACCTGCAAAATTATTATGTTCCATCTCAAGTCCTTGTCTCATTTGAATGTTGAATTAACATCTAAGGGCTTAGGGTTTTGCTTGTATCACTGTGGAAGGTTTATTGTATTGGCTTGGAGTCCTTTCTCATTAAACCCTTGGCTTTGAATACTTGAAAAACAATCTATTTCACTGTTGACTTCCTATTGCTTGTTGTCGGTCACTTACAAACATCTTATGTCATTTACTGTAGTTGGGTAACCGGTTCCCTCATGCCTAGGTCTGGATGGCTTAATTTTCATAAGTTTAAATGAAGGACTTGTTTGGCCTTTACATCCTTTGCATTATTATGACTTAGGTGTCTTTGAGCCTTTTTTTATCGTATCATCCTAGAGCCCCTTCATTAGAATTTTTTTTGAGCATGTGTCTAAAGGTTTTCACTTAAGTCCCGTTGTCCTTTTATCCTTATCGCTCATCGCTGATTACTTCAAAAGTGCATGTTTCAAATTAGTGATGAGCAATGAAGCGATATTTCTTTGATATCGCTCATCATAGATAGCTGCTGGAGATCTTAATTTAAATGTGTGATGAGCAATGTTCTTTGTATCATTGAGGGATCACTTATTGCTAATGGATTTTGAGGCTTGAATATTGTAATAGCGATAAGCGATGGCCTTCGGCCTCATGTTCATAATTTCATCGCTCATTGCGGATATGTTGTGAAATGATAAATTTTAACTAGTGATGAGTGATAGGATGGTTTCCTTTGCATTGCATATCACAGATATGTTTTAAGTGATAATTTCTATATTAGCGATACGCGATACATAATGTCACTATGAAGATCTCTCATCGCTAATTGCTTGAAAACTATATGAGGAGAATTAGCGATGAGCGATGACCTGATATCTTTGAACTTTATTGTTCATCGCTGATCCATTCCAAAGCTTAAGTTCCAAAACAATGATGAGCGATCAAGTTCTCTAAAAGGTTTCTTTCACTAATTTGAAAAGATCTTATGTGCTATGTATTTTGTATTGCTTGTTTTCATGTAGGTGTACGTGTCTCAATCAGGTCTCTTCATTGTATCTCCCATTGCTAGTAGGATTCGAGGTGCAAGGTGTGAATTAACAATGTTAGATGGGAATGAACATGATCAAAGGACATGCCACAGATCCAAGGGCTGAGATCACATCACATGAATGTTTGCATCACTGATAGAGCTGGTCAAGGATGAGGTATATCAGTGATAGGTGACAACTATTACATGAAGAGGCGACATGGTAGAATCTTGTGCACATTGTATAAAGCAAGAAGGAAAGTAGCGAGATGGATGGAGAACCGTTGATCTGGCTTTAAGATGGGGTGATTCAACAGACTGAGTTTTCATCACAATAACATTCTCATCGCTGATTATACTCTAAAATTTGGGCAAAGCCAGTTGTTAGCTCTCAAAAACTTAGGCGGAATGCCTCAAAAGGCTGCCAATCTCTTGATACATTTTAGGGTAACAGACAAGGTCAAATGAATTTAACCCTCTACTCTTCAGGTGCTGTTAAACCTAGGCGGGTGTACCTATTTGAATTGGGCAGACTTGACTTATGATTACCTTTCTTGCAGTGATTTTTCCACAATGACAGATGGAGGTGAACAAATGAAATTAAACTTAGTATAAATAGCAATAGCAATCTTCTAATCTAAATCCTAAAATGTTCAATTAATGGATGTAAAGAAACTAAATGAATCCAAATGATGAAATGCAGAGACTAGTGCCTTATTGGGTATGCGGAGTCAAATGAAATCAAGATGACCAACACTTCTCTGGAGAAAACTCAAATTATCTAGCATATATTCTGTTTACAACTTGTATAAACATGCAAGACTGTGATTACTAAGCTATTCTTAATGATCCAGATGAATTTCTCTGATTACTGTGATCAACTAAAATGATTTAATCTTTGCTTGAAAGAAACAATCAATTAACCACACAAATACAACAAATGTGCATTGATAAACTGAATATAAACTTATTATATCAATTTAAACAACCAGAAAGCATCAATCTTGGAGACAAATTAGCAATACTTTCAATAATTTCAACAGACAATTGACACCAGAAAAATGCAACGACATCAACTGATTTTCATAAATACCTCCATTTTGAAATCATGCAACCATAGTCTCTGATCTGAGAAATTTATTCTACTGTATCCATCTCTAATTTTCCTACTATATATCGAATATCTAATAGATCATGATTATTTTACAATCGCAAAATGGATATTTATACACCAGCATCAGAAAAACTCATCACTTCAAGATCCCATGTCGGCCTACCATTGTATTCGAGCTAATCTCATGTCGGCCAAGAACTGTAATTAGGAATTCACATGTCAGCCAATAGTGTTTAAACTTTTGTTAATTACTCACCAAGACATCCATATAGTCTCATCAAAGTCCCAAGTCATATCGACAATCGTCCTTTAGCTCTTTGTGTTTCGCTGTGACTTCTTGTTGTTGGGGAAACATCATACAGTTTACAAAATGTGTTACCGATATGTTTTTCTTAATGTGTTTTCCATTCGCTGAGACACAAGCAAGTTTCTCACCGATATGTTCATTTGTCCCATTCGCTTCACTATGACCTTCTGATATCGGGGAGAAGCTATATAGATTACTTCATGTTTTACTGAGATACACCTGATTCTCATGTGGGTCGCTGTGACTTATCAGAATCGGGGAGACATCTCATAGAACACCCTTTGTTTTACTGAAAGCCCTCATGATACATTTTTGATCGTCAAGACAATTCAATTCTCATACCGACAGAGTCTATCCATCTCATGTGTGTCGTTGAGACAACTCATAGTTGGGGAGAGGTCCCATAGAATTCATTGAGTCATACCGAAACACCTCGCAATACATTCATGTCACTGAGACTTATAGGTTTTCTCGCTGATGAGACAACAATAAATCGGTGTGACATTCAGCTCGATAGGACCATATAACCTCACTCTGATAGAATCTTTTTGTATTTCGATTGGAAAGATTAGATAGGTTCGTTGAGACTTCATTCCGATGCTTATGAGTCTTACCGAAATATATATCTTTATGTTGTCGGTTGGTAAGACAATTCAAACTCGCTAGGACCACATGCCAAAAAATTTAACTCTTATCGATATGTGCATCCTTCTGCCTCTGGTCAGTGAGACAATGTGAATTCGTTATGACTTCACATCGAATACTATTTGTTTGGCCGAAGTGATCCTTCAGTGTGCTGTTCAGTGAGACTCTTCCCGATAACTCTTTGATAAAAACCTTTGTGCTATGTCACCAAGACCCAACGTAGTCGCTGAGAGCTCACTCCAATGATCACTTAGTTAGGTCGATAAGTCCTTTGGTGCATTGGTCGGTGAGACAAAATGTAATCGGCAATAATACATACTGAAGAAAATCTTTTGCCAATATGTGTATGCATTTATCGCCGGTCGGCGAGACATAGAGATTTCGCTAATACCTCAATCCGATGCCATAACTCCTACTGATATGGTCCTTTTCTGTCGCCGAAACAATGAAAATGTCTTGCCGATAGTTGCTAGTAGATGAAATCCAATCTCTGTGACATCTCAGAAGTCTTGCCGATATACCTACAACAGACATATATTAGCACAAAAACACAATGTCATGCCGATAGGAACTGCAATGTGAAAAATTCAGTCTTAGATGGATTTTATGGGGCTATAAGGAAAAATATGGAGAAAATGTGCTCGTGGTGGGACTTATTTGGAAAATTATGAATGTGAACAATATGTAAAATCATAAGATTTTTACAATTCCAATAGTGGCTCCGTCTGGGGATGAATGATAGTAAGATCATTGCAAGAATCCAGATCTTTGGGTGAGTAGTCCAGACACAAAATGATGAGCAGTGAGAAAAATGGAAATGGACATGTAGCATGATGGAGTGAATGGAAAATGAATGAAAAATGGAGATGAACAATTTTAAAGAGGACCATCAAGAGTTGTCCATGCACTGGCAACCCTTAATCCTCCGTGTTGCTCAAGAGAAAAAATTCTTCAAGAATTGCCCATGAACAAGCAACTCCTGGTCTTCACCAACCATATTCTGTAGATAATATGAATCTTCACCTTTCTTTCCAATAACCACAAAAGGTCCCAGCCACAAAGCTTCAAACTTTCCATGCTTGCTCTTCTCTTAACACCTTGCATTCCACATTAGTACCAAATCATTTTCTTCAAATTTCCTATCTCTTTCCTTTTTATCAAAAAGACACTTCATCTGTGTTTGTAACTTCATGTTTTGATTTTGGGAAACTCTCCTTATTTCATCAAGTTCAACTAGTTGATCCATTCTTTCCTCCATAGGTTCAGGAATATCCAAATCTTCCTGAAGTGCAAACTTGTAGACTGGTAACAAATTCTGCAAAGGCATCCTGGCTTGTGCTCCATACACCAATTCAAATGGGGATTTTCCAATTTCCCTTTTCACAGTAATCCTGTCAGCCCACACAGCCAGTTTTAATTTTGAATCCCAAGCTTTCTTGTTCTGACCTAACACCCTCCTTATAATCTTCAAAAGACTCTTATTGCTAGACTCTGCTTGACCATTAACTTGTGGATGGTAAGGGGCTACATAAGAAATGGTAATGCGATATGTGTCACATAAGCTTATGAATTCATTTGACTTGAAACACATCCCATTGTCTATGATTAACCTCAGTGGTGTACCAAATATGGTGATAATGTTGTCCATTAGGAAATTTGTCACCACTTTACTTGTAGCCTGTTTAGTTGGGATTGCTTCTACCCACTTGGTAAAATAATTAGTGGCTACCAGTATCCACTTGTGTCCTCCACTTGATTTTTCTTGTATCTCTCCAATGAAATCAAGTCCCCATTGATGAAAAGGGGCATCGGCTTGCAAAGGTTGAAGTGGCAAAGCTCCCTGATACTTTAGTTTTCCAGAGAACTTTTGGAAGGCTTCACATTTTCTTACATGTGTAAAAGAATCATTAAAAACCCTAGGCCAGTAGTAATCTGCCTTGAGAATTTTATGCGTAGTTGTTTTTGCTGAGTAATGTCCTCCACAAACTCCTTCATGCATTTCACTTAGGACATGCCTGGCCTGAGACTCATCCAAACATAACAACAGTATACCATCCCTATTCTTCCAAAATAGATCTCCATCCATGAAAACATATTTAGATGCTTGCAAATTCAAAGTTCTTTTTTGGCTATCACTCAATCCCTCTGGACACTTCATGTACTTAAGGTAATGCATGATATCTGTATACCAAGGAGTATGCTCGATGCTTGCAATTGCAGTCCCTTCTTCTATATTACAAACCTGATTTGCTTCAATATTCGCTTCTGCCATTAACCTAGCCAAGCCTTGACCTCTCACTAGTTTAGTAATCTGTATCTCCATGTCAAACTCTTGGATCTTGTTAATCCATCTGCATCTTTTTCCTGTTACTTCAGATTGTGTTAGAATATATTTGATAGCTGCATGGGGAACATAGGAAATCACCTTTTCTCCTACAAGATATGGCCTGAAAGCTTTTGTGGCTTTCACTAATGCAAATGCCTATTTTTCTATTATATCATACTTCAATTCAGACCCTTGTAATGAATTACTGAAGAAAGACACAGGCTGTTCATGACCTTCCTCATTCTTCTGTAACATAACAACAACAATAGTGTGCATTGAAGCAAATGAAAATATTTGAAAAGGCTTTGAAAAATCTAGAGATTTAAGGATAGGAGCCTCCTTGATGGCCCTTTTGATGGATATAAAAGCTTCCAAGGCTTCTACAGTCCATTCCATTTTTTTTCCTTTCTTCAACATTTTTGATATGGGTTTAATAATCTTAGCAAAGTTAGAAACAAATCTCCTAACAAAATTAATCTGTCCAAAGAATGATTGTATAGCCTTAATAGTTTTGGGAACATGAATTTTTTCAATAGCTTCAACCCTCTTAGGATCTATCCTAATCCCCTCTTTTGAAACAATATGTCCTAAGAGCTTACCTTCTGTGACTGCAAAATGACACTTCTTAGGGTTTAAGTTGATACCATATTCTAGGGCTTTAATAAATACCTTCTCCAAATGTTGTACATGATCTTCAACCTTCTTTGAATAAGCAGCCAGGTCATCTTGGTACAACACCATGATAGCATTGATAAAATCTGCAAATGCCACGTCCATAGCTCTTTGGAAGGTCACACCTGCATTAGTGAGACCAAATGGCATTCTTATGTATACATACATTCCCCAAGGAGTTGTAAATGCTGTCTTATATTGCTCAGATTCTTTGACCTTAACCTGGTTATACCCTGAAAACCCATCCATCATAGACAACAACTTGCACCCTATTACCTTATGAAATATAGCCTCCATATTGGGTAGAGGATAATTGTCCTTGAGAGATGCCATATTCAAATTCTTGAAGTCCACACATAATCTGATATCTCCATTTTTCTTCCTCACAGGGACCAAGTTTGAGACCCACGTTGAGTGCTTGATTAATTTGATGATTCCCCCATCTCTAAGCTTTGTCAATTCTTCTTGAATTTTAGGCTCCAGTGTTGGATTTATGGGTCTTTGCTTTTGTTTGAATGGCTTAGCATTTGGCTTCAATAGTATTTCATGTTGAAAAAAATCTTCCCTATATGCTTTTAGATCTTCATAAGACCAAGCAAACACATGTTTATATTTTCTCAGCAACTCTATCAACATTCTTCTAATTGTAGGGCTTATCTTCTTTCCTATGTACACCTTTCTTAGTGCCATATCAGTCCCCAAGTTAATCTCTTCAATATCTTCCCTTTTGATTGGCGTTTGCTTCATGAGGGACTGATCATTTCCATCATACAACCTCTCCAATGCCACTAAGCCCTTAGGAAGCTTATTTGTTTTGAGTTGTAAGATCTCATTTCCAAACACTGTTTGCTTTCCATCCACTTTTTCAACAAAGGCATTGAAGTCAATTTCCTGGGCTTCATATTGATCTATGCAATGGAGGAATTTCAAAAGGTCAGTATCATCATTGAAGACCTGCCAATTATATATGTTATCAGGCACAACAGGCCTTGTCTTGAACTCAATCTATGATACCCTAGCCAATGTGATATCATCTCTTTTCAACACATTTGCTAAAAAATAAGCCATTATGTTCTTTGATCTATCAATCCACTCAATTGAGAAGGCATCAAACAACTCAATTGTGTCCCATAAAACATTCCTATATTGTTTCAGTCTTTTGTGCTTTGCTGCATATTTTGACTTAATTTGTGAAACAACCAACTCAGAATCCCCAAGAATAGCTAGCAGCTTGATTTTATGTTTCACAGCTATATTCAGACCTGTCAACAAGGCTTCATACTCCACCACATTGTTTGTACATTCAAATGTCAACAGGAATGAATACTTAAATGTAATACCTTTAGGTGAAACAAACACAATCCCAACTCCATTACCTTCTTGGCTGCATGCTCCATCAAAATACATTTTCCACACTTCATTGCAGTTTTGTGCCACATGCTTTTCAATTGGGTCACTATTGGTTAATTTTGGCTGTGTTGATTCTATTTGAAAACTTACAAGATCGACATCACAAAAACAATTGATTTGATCTTGTGGTATACAGTCAATAAGCTGGTTCATTCTTGGCTCCCTATACATCTTGACTTCCTAACCATTCACTAGAATAGTTGCATAAGACAAATCAAACTGGATATTTCCCCCAACTGCTGCTGTCCACTGTCTTGATAAAAGCATCCCAAACTGAGGAGGGGTGTCAATTACTATGATATCTATATTATAAGCCACCTGTGGATAAGTAGCCAGTTTGAATTCAACATCTCTCATAATACCTACCACATGAATAGGTCTGTTATCCATTGCGTAGCACTTCCCTTCATATGTATCAACCCACATGCCAAGCTGCTTCATAACTCCTACTGGCATAATATTTATGGCAGCACCAGAGTCTATCATGTAATTCCTCAATAATTTGTTATTTATGATTAATATAGTGAAAAAAGGATCAACTTGAGGGGGAGTTGTTAATATATCACTCAAGCAGACTTCTGGGATATTTACTTTCTCCTGCCTATTGACTGCTTTAATAGCTACTCTATTTTCAAAATTCATATGTTTTTCATTTCCATTTGTTATTAATTAAACAACACTATCTCTGTATTTCTTAATTTTCATCATTTCAAGTAGTGGAACATACATTTTTACCTGAGATAATGCCTAAGTGAAGTCAAAAGAAGAGCCCTCCACCTTAACAATTTTCTTCTATTTTGACATTTCTCCTTTGCTTTCTTCCTTTTCTCTTTTACTAGGTTGGTTAGGCTTTTGCATATCTTTGTGTAATTCCTCCACTTCCTCCTTTTGGAAAGGCTTCTGTTCACTTTTATCAGGCTTCCTATTTTCTAGCTTCTTCATAGTTCCTTGTATCGCATTCTGATCCTTCATAAAGATTCCCCTAGGGACACCTTCCTTCTCATTTACTGTTCTATTTCTCAATCAGTATTTAATCTTTGCTTCCTCAACTAAAACAACAGTTAGTCTCTCTATCTCCTCTTTAGTGAGTCTCCTCATACTACATTGAGTAGGCATCTCAACAGAATGTGGCTCTGTATAATCTTATTCAAAGTAAAAAAGGACCTGCTGTTCAGCCATATGGACATTGTATCTCTGATTTGAAACATCATACTCATAACCTTCATCCTTTGAAGATGAGTACCTCTCCACAACATGATGAAAGGTATTTGAAGTCAAATACACTATGTGATCTTCTCCATTATTTCCAATCAACATTCCCTCTTCTTGCATTCTTTGGGCTACAACACAATAATTTGGGGAATGTGGCTTATCACAAGCTTCACAAAAATAATTGTTATTCACCATATAGGTTCCCTTCTGCCTCAATGGATCATGAGTTTCTTTGTTTCTAGGCCTAGCTGTTATAGGTTTTCCATCCTTCCAGTCTGTATTATAAGGCATGTCATGCAACCTCAGCCTTTCATTCCTGTATGTGCTCTCTTGTCTGTACTGATAATTGTTGGTCTGTTCCTAGGGTTGTCTCTTTTACTGATTATACTAGCAGCCTTCCTGTTGTTTTCAATTGTCAGTGCTATCTTCTCTGCTTTAGCTAAATCTCTTGGGAACCTATTTCTCAGTTCATACCCTGTTTTAGGATCAAATGCATTCAAATAAACACTCAATGCTACATAATCTGGAAACCTTGATCCAAGAGGTATTTTAGTCTGCAATTTGTTGAATCTTCGGTTGAAATCATAAATTGAGTCATTCTGATTTTTCTGAATTCGCATCAATTCATGAAGAGCAGCATCAAGTGCACTTTGATTCCCCTATTGCTCTAAGAATCGGTCCTGAAATATTTGGAGAGAATCAATAGAGGCTGTTGAACCAATCTCTGGCTTCTTCAGTAAGCGACATCATGAATAATCTCATATGTAAATCTTCATAAGGCACATCCAAATCTTGAATGAAGGCATTGAAACTCCTTAAATGGTCCTCAGCAGAAATTGTACTAATCCTTGTAAACTTAGGCACCAGACCTCTCCAACTTCCATCCATAGGGTAAGTGTATAAATGAAACCCTGCCAAATCAAACTGTCTGATCATTGTTGTGTACTGATGAGGGGGAGGGTTAGGTGGATACTGATATTGGTGCATAGGGTTATTGTATTGTGGGATTTAAGGTTGACCAAGAGGTGGTTGCATATTTGTATGCTGTGAAGGGATATGAGGTGGATGATTTGGCTGTCTATAGTGATTCCCTATCTGATGGTGAGGAAACACTGGTGGATTAGAAGGCCTTGCACTATGATTACCTTGTTTATGAGGTGGCACATACTTTAGGGGGCAATCATCTATCTGAGCAGTAATTTGGGCTTTCAATAATTCAGCTTTTAGTTCCTCTATCTCCTTCCTCTGTAATTCAAACCATGCTTTTACTTGCTCAGGAATTAAAAGCTCATCCTCCATTTTCAGATCATATTCATGCTAATTTCTGATTTCTTCAGCCTCGAGTCTAGCTCTAAACTTAGCCTATTTCTGAGGATCAAGAAAAGGGAAAGGATTTCTTTGATCTTCTGGGGTACAAGGCTCTGCACTTGAATTGTTTCTCCATGTATCATAGTGATCATATGTTTCACAATGTGCTCTTGATGCTTTGTCTTTATCCGTTAGGCACATGTCCTCACTTATCCCTTTTCCCTTATCAACCTTGTCATCTTTGTGTGTCCACTTACTGCTACCAGCAGGAGCTCCAGTATGACCTCCCTTGTATTGAGATCTTCTTCCATTCATGTTTGAACAAATGCAATGTTTTTGTCAGAGTCTCCATTCACTTTTCTCAAAAGTGAGAAAGTATTTGATATTTCTTATTCCTAGCGGAGTCTATACAAGCTTTCTGACTCTATGATTAAGGCCCTGATTCTGAATTTACTCCCCAATAGAGTCGCCAATTTGTTAGCTCTCAAAAACCTAGGCGGAATGCCTCAAAAGGATGCCAATCTCTTGATACATTTTAGGGTAATAGACAAGGTCAAATGAATTTAACCTTCTACTCTTTAGGTGCTGTTAAACCTAGGCAGGTGTACCTATTTGAATTGGGAAGACTTGACTTATGATTACCTTTCTTGCAGTGATTTGTCCACAATGGCAGATGGAAGTGAACAAATGAAATTAAACTTGGTATAAATAGCAATATCAATCTTCTAATATAAATCCTAAAATGTTCAATTAATAGATGTAAAGAAACTAAATGAATCCAAATGATGAAATGCAGAGACTAGTGCCTTATTGGGTATGTAGAGTCAAATAAAACAAGATGACCAACACTTCTATGGAGAAAACTCAAATTATCTGGCATATATTCTGTTTGCAACTTGTATAAACATGCAAGACTATGATTACTAAGCTCTTCTTAATGATCCAGATGAATTTCTCTGATTACTGTGATCAACTAAAAGGTTTTAATCTTTGCTTGAAATAACCAATCAATTAACCACATAGATACAACAAATGTGCACTGATAAACTGAATATAAACTTGTTATACCAATTTAAACAACCAAAAAGCATCAATCTTGGAGACAACTTAGCAATACTTTCAATAATTTCAACAGAGAATTGACACCAGAAAAATGTAGCGACATCAACTGATTTTCATAAATACCTCCATTCTGAAATCATGCAACCATAGTCTCTGATCTGAGAAATTTATTCTACTGTATCCATATCTAATTTTCCTACTATATATCGAATATCTAATAGCTCATGATGATTTTACAGTCACAAAATGGATATTTATACACCAGCATCAGAAAAACTCATCACTTCAAGATCCCATGTCGGCCTACCACTGTATTCGGGCTAATCTCATGTCGGCCAAGAACTGTAATTAGGAATTCACATGTCGGCTAACAGTGTTTGAACTTTTGTTAATCACTCGCCAAGACATCCATATAGTCTCATCGAAGTCCCAAGTCATATCGATAGTCATCCTTTAGCTCTTTGTGTTTCACTATGACTTCTTGTTGTCGAGAAAACATCATACAGTTTACAAAATGTGTTACCAATATGTTTTTCTTAATGTGTTTTCCATTCGCTGAGACACAAGCAATTTTCTCACCATTATGTTCATTTGTATCATTCACTTCACTACGACCTTCTGATATTGGGGAGATGCTATATAGATTACTTCATGTTTTACCAAGATACACCTGAGTCTCATGTGGGTTGCTGTGACTTATCAGAATCGGGGAGACATCTCATAGAATACCCTTTTTTTTACCGAAAGCCCTCATGATACATTTTTGATCGCCGAGAAAATTCAATTCTCATACTGATAGAGTCTATCCATCTCATGTGTGTTGTTGAGACAACTCATAGTCGGGGAGAGGTCCCATAGAATTCATTGAGTCATACCGAAACACCCCGCAATACATTCATGTCATTGAGACTTATAGGTTTTCTCGTCGATGAGACAACAATAAATCAGTGCGACATTTAGTTTGGCAGGACTATATAACCTCACTCTGATAGAATCTTTTTGTGTTTCGGTTGGCAAGACTGGACGGGTTCATTGAGACTTCATTTTGATGCTTATGAGTCTTACTGAAATATATATCTTTATGTTGGTCAGTAAGATAATTCAAACTCGGTAGGACCACATGCTGAAAACTTTAACTCTTATCGATATGTGCATCCTTCCGCCGCCGGTCGGTGAACAATGTGAATTCGTTATGAATTCACATCGAATACTATTTGTTTGGCTGAAGTGATCCTTCAATGTGTTGTTTGGTGAGACTCTTCCCGATAACTGTTTGATAAAACCCTTTGTGCTATGTCGCCAAGACCCAACGTAGTCGCTGAGAGCTCACTCCGATGATCACTTAGTCAGGCCGATATGTCCTTTGGTGCGTTGTTGGTGAGAAAAAATGTAATGGAAAGACTACATATCGAAGAAAATGTTTTCCCAATATGTGTATGCATCTACCGCCAGTCAGTGAGACAGAGATTTCGCTAAGACCTCAATCTGACACCATAACTCCTGCTGATATGCTCCTTTTCTGTTGCCGAAACAATGAAAATGTCTTGCCGATAGCTGCTAGTAGATGAAATCCAATCATTGTGACATTTCAGAAGTCCTGCTGATATACCTACAACAAACATATATTAGCACAAAAACACAATGGGTCAAGGAGACCTTGATATTGTCATGCCGATAGGAACTGCAATGTGAAATATTTAGTCTTAGATAGATTTTATGGGGCTATAAGGCCAAATATGGAGAAAATGTGCTTGTGGTGGGACTTATTTCAAAAATTATGAATGTGAACAATATGTAAAATCATTAGATTTTTACAGTTCCAACACCAGTGACGAGCAGTGAAGTGTATGAGGAATTGTTCTCTTCAAAATGCTAGTCATATGTACTTCACCGATATTAATGAAAGAGCACGAATTAGGTTGGTGATGCATGTTAATTTCCATATCATGTATCATAAATCAAGATTAAAGGAGGACGCAACAACATTTGAGGTGACATCGCTATTTTCTAGGAGCAAGTTGCTAATGGTCAAAAAATGATGCTCATGATCACCATAGATGAAGTTTTAATTGCTTTAAGATTGATGACTCAGATTCAAAGTCGAGCTGCTAAGTTATCTACTCACTCGTGTGAGGAGTTCTTGAATCATTAATTCTTGCATGCTCCAAAATGTCTATTTAATCCAGAGTGTTCACTGTTCATTTTCACTATCTTTCTAAGTTTGTAGTGGATGAGAGGTGTGGATGTTAATTCTTCATGTCGAATAGTGAATGTTGGTGTCCTAGGTGAGTTAGTTTTCAATTGGGCTCTCTATTGATTATGCTCTAGTTTTTTGAGATTTCCTTTTCCGGGACTGGTTGCAATTGTTTGGGTTTGTAGGTGTATTTTCTTGTTAGGAGGTCTAGTCAATTGAATGTATTCGAGTGCTAGGAGGATATGTTTGTAACTGAGCAATGAAACTAGCCTTCCCCTAAGATTTCAAAGGGAAAGAGGAGGGCTCGAGGGCATAAGAAGAAATTGATTGTGCAGAGTACATCCAATTTGAGAAACAAGACCATCCTAGAAGAGATGGTCAAGTTTAAAGGCAAGGAGCTAGCTCAGCCAACAAAAAAGGCCAGGAAAAAAGACAAGGGTCATAGGGCCCGCCTGGGCAAACATAATTCTCCTATTTTTCTCTTTGATAGTCCTTCGGATACTGAAGGTGACACTGACTCAGGATATGGCCAGTATCTTCTCTCTCTGGTACCATATGGGAACTCTAATGATGATGTGGTGATGGTTCCTCCAATTTCATCGAGCTTAAGGAGTGGTCGAGCATACTTTGATGCTGACGACTCTAAATATGGTCTTATCCTTATTTTTGTTTTTGATGGCAACATGATATTTGTTTAGGAGGTATTTGTTTCAATATTTCTATGGTTTGTCTTTTACTCTTCCATGCTAATGTGGAGGTCCTCCGACTAATATGATACAAAATATTTTTTGTTCAAGCATGAACATGGCAACAATGACTAATATCCTGCACATATTTTCTCCCTTGTTCTCAAATGATTGCATGAAACCGTTTGGGGAGTTCTTTGAGGATGTAGTTGAAATTAGGTTAATGAAATGAAATGAAAATGAAAATGAAACTGTAACCCAATCAGATGCTTGTTGCTCCTCTATCTATAAAATGGATTTCATGGTTGAGGTTGGAGGGAGTTCAAAAATTTTGAGTCCAAAATAGGTCAAGGTGAATGCTATGCTCTCGGAGCAAATAGAATGTAAATAGATAAACTAGCAAATATATCAGAAGCTAGTCTAGGGAAAAGGTTATATTGTATGAATATCTTAAATATAGTTTTACAAAGGATATCAGTAATGAAGGAGAATATTAGTTCTAAATTTTTTCTCTCCTATGTATTTTTCTTCCAAATTATGAATGAAGTTAATTATAATTTCATTTGTCTTCTATCATTTGTACAAAATGAATGGGTTTTTTTTGCTTTAGTTCAATGAGTTGATTAAATGCTAAAATGAGACCATTAGTTTGTGGGAAAAGGATATAGGATTTGATAAGGAAGCAATATTTTAAAACACAGTGAGTTAGATGCTACAAAGTGGCATGCTGATAGTCCATTAATTTTTGATGTTCAATCATAATTGTATTATTGATTGATTGCAAGTTATGACTCCATTATTCCCTCAAATAGGGCACTGGGTGTTTTATTAGTTTATCTCATGGCTAACTGGGCTAGTAATGAACTTGGATAGGGATTTGAAATGGAAGTGAATTATTAATATATTCAAATTACATTGCACCAACCTTTAGGTATCAATGTATTCCCTGAAACAAATAACAATTTCATAAGAGGTCTGCCAAGCCTTAGATGATGTTGGTTTCTTGAGGAATACATCTGTGTGAGGAAATGCTCTTGATCAAGTTGAGATATTCTGAGCATAAGTAGGACTACCCTCTTGGGTTTCACAAAGCCCAAAGAGAAGAAGTGAGGTTCTAAATGACTCACAAAAGTGTTGGCCAATCCTCAACCTTGATGATAATTGAGTTTTGACAGATTCATAGGTAAGGATTGAGATTGAGTTTGGTTATTAAAAAATAACCAACAAAAAGCTCTGTTTAGACATCTTGAAGCATAATGACCTATATTTCCACAACTAAAACATTTGAAAGGTATCTTACCTCCATATTCACTAGTACCCTTTTTAATTCTCCTCACAAAGTTTATTTCTACATCATCAAGATCCTTTTGATTTGATTCTTCAATCTTTTTGAATTTCCTTGTGATGCGGTCATGGCCAAAGGATTTTAAAAGAAAACAATCCAACCATGTAGTGAGAACAACAAAATGAAAATAATACCAAATAATCAAAGCAATACAGAATCAATCTTTATTAATTCAGAGAATTCATATACATATTCACCAACAACATGCCAGTTTTATAGATTCAGCGCATTGGCCTGATTACACAACATAAAACCCTATTCCATACCTTTATTCGCTCATAAAATCCTTATCACGGCTTCTAGGATCTACCCAAATTTGTCTATCCCCCAAAATGACTTATAACATTGACTTATATAACAATCGAGACTTTGGAATGATCCGCATCGGCCATGGGTAGAAAATCATGACAAATAAAATGTAATGTGTAGTAAATAACCAAGTCAGCCACACCATTGGAGATTTAAAATTATAAATGTAATTATGTAGTGTGGACCCAAGAGAAAGATCAGATGTAAGCCCAAGAACATCAGAAAATACAATGATAAGATCCGCAATCACAGAAAATGATCCACAATCGCCGAGGAAGAACATGTACTGTGTAGAACACAAGTCGGCTTACACTAAGGATTTACTTTTAGTGGATGCACAGAATGAGGTGCAAACACAAGGAGAGATCACTCACCCACCAAAGAACATAGAATGAAGTGCAAAAGAGATCCACAAGCAATGAAAATGATCCATAAGCCCAGAAACATGAAACTGCAACGCTAGAAAGGAAATAACAAGAACAAATTAAACATTTTTTTTTTGGGTGATGCAAGATTTCCATGACCCAAGGATGCTCCTACATCAAACACCCCTGGTGAGAAAATATGTTCCATGTGAGGAACTCATGAACATCTAACAGGGATCGAGATATAGATCCCATGCTCATTTCTGATCAAAATGTCTTCTTTCTCTACACCTTTCTTCTTCCTAACCTCTTTTCTTTCCTTTTCCAGATCCTTCAACTTCGTCTTCTCTTCACCTTCTTTTCCCTATCTCATATCTGCATGTGGTAGTAAGAGAAATTTACCACCACTCACTTTCTTCTGCTCATTTGACCTATTTCTTTTGTAGGACTCCATCTTATCTACAACCAAAGTCTTCTGTTGTGTAACCCTGCCCCTATATCCTTTTGGAACCATTTCTCTTTCAGATTAACCACATGGTTCCTCTTCAAATCCATGCCATCCTCTAGTACAACCTCTGCATCTTGCTTCTTAGCATTGTAACTCTTCACAAGACTCAAATTTCTCACTTCCTCCTTTTTATTTTTCAAGGAAACCAAAGTAAACTTCTACCCATCCTTCTCTATAGTAATTATATTCCTTCTGCAATCATATATAGCTCCTCTATCAAACTACCAAGGTCTACCCAGTAGAACATGACAGACACTCATAGACAAAACATCATACAAAACTTCATCTCTGAAGGGGCCAATATTAAAGTTCACCAAACACTGCTCTTTCACCTCCACTACATGATCATCTTGTAACCAACTTATCCTATAAGGATAAGAATGCATAAACTTCTCCAAACCAAGTTTCTCCACCATCTCCTCAAATACCAAGTTATCAGTATTTCCACTATCTATAATAACCTTACAACACTTACCTCCTATTTGCACACAGTTTGAAAAAGATTCTTCCTTTGTGAAGTCCCAATGTCTTCCCTGATTTGCCTCATCAAGACTCTCCTAAGCATAAGAGATTCTCCCTGATCTGGTTCTATCTCATCCAACACTCGAGTTACCTTTTCTTCATGTGCCATGAAATTCCTTTTACTAGTTCCCTTACTTGATCCCTCAGAACATTCAAAAGATCGATTCCCAATTTCTCCACACTTGAAACATTTACCCAAGAATTCCTTGCTGCCATTTCCTCTCCTTTCTGTCCTCAGATCAAGTTCTTTACTCCACTTAGATCTTGATTCTTCTTCACTTATCTACTTCTCCTTGTTGCTGCTCATTTGCTTCTCTTTTCCTCTAGGGTTATTCTGCTATCTTTTCTTCACTTTATCTTCTACCTTAAGAGCATATTGGAAGGCATCCTCAATTGTGGAAATCCTAAACATACTCATCTCATCCTGAATGTTAAATCTAAGCCATTTATATACCTTTCCACTTTCTCCCTAGTCATCTCTCGGTGCCCAAATTTGATTGTCATCTTGTAAAATTCCTCGGTATACTCTTTCACACTCATGTCCTTCTGCTTCAAGTTTTGCAACTTTTTGAATAATTCCAACTCATGGTCTCTTGGAATGAACTTAACCTTTAGCCTTGCAACCATCTACCTCCACCAAGTGATTCTTGTTTCACCATTTTCCACTCTTTCTTTTTGCAAATCTTTCCACCATAAAGAAACATGTCCTTTCAACTTAGTTTGTGCCAGCCTAACCCTCAGTGGGTCTCTAATATCCTCAAGCTCAAAATAGTCTTCCAACTCTCCTATCTAGTCTATCAAGTCTTTCAGATTGAATGTACTAGAGAAGATAGAAATCTCCACCCTATGACTTCTACTTACTTGTACCATGGCTCTCAATAGTCTCTCTTCTCCCTCATCTATCATTCCTTTAGCCTCTTCAACCTCAAGTTCTTCTGCAACCTCTTCATATTCATCCTCTGGTTCAAGATTCCTCCTCAAACCACCCAAGATGTTTCAGATCTCATTCCTCATCTCATTTCTAAAGTCCTCCATTATTTGCTCTATTCTTCTAGGGTTCATCCTTCTTGATAATATATCTTCCTTTGCTCAAGTGCAATTACCTCATCTTGGTGATTTGACTACAAGGTTTCAATTTCCTCTCTCTCGGTGATCTATTGAACACACTTACAACTTGCCTCAAATTGACGATCTATTCACTCAAGGAATGCCACAAGGATCATAACCCACTCAAGGTTCAAAACCAACTTTGATACCATCTGATGCAATGATAGCCGAAGGGTTTTCAAAGAAAAAAATCCAACCATGCAACGAGAACAACACAATGAAAATAACACCAAATAATCAAAGCAATGCATAATTAGTATTTATTAATTTAGAGAATTTATATACATATTCACCAACAACATGCCAATTTTATAGATTTAGTGCACTGGCCTAATTACATAGCATAAAACCCTATTCTGGACCTCTATCCACTCATAAACTCCTTATTGCAGCTTCTAGGATCTATCTGGATCTGTTTGTCCCCCAAAATGGCTTATAACATCGACTTATATAACAATCAGGACTCTAAAACAATCCACGTTGGCCATAGGTAGAAAATCATGACAAATAAAATGCAACGTGTAGTAAATAACCAAGTCAGCCACACCATTGGAGGTTTACAATTATAAATGCAATTACACGGTGTGGACCCAACAAAAAGATCAAATGTAAAATCCCAAGAACATCAAAAAATACAATGATAAGATTCACAACCACAGGAAATGATCCACAATGATCCACAATCGCCGAGGAAGAACATGTAATGTGTAGAACACAAGTCGACTTACACCAAGGATTTACTTTTGGAGGATGCATAGAATGAGGTGCAGAAATAAGGAGAGATCACTCACCCACCAAAGAACATAGAATGAAGTGAAAAAGAGATCCATGAACAACATAAATGATCCACAAGTCTAAAAACATGTAACTACAACCCCAGAAAGGAAATAACAAGAACAACTTAGACTTTTTTTTTTTTTTGGGTGATGCAAGATTGCCACGACCCAAGGATACTCCTGCATCACCTAGCCTTATTATCAGTCTCAACTTTTGCATTACTTGAGCCATCCTCTTGATTTGATTATTCAGTCTTTTCTAATTTCCTAGCCTTAAAAGCAGTCTCAAATTTTACATTACTTGAACCAAACTCTCTTAATTCAAAATCAGTTAAAGTGCCAAGTAGCTAATCTCTAGAGTCGTTATTTAAATTTTGAAATTCCTCAATAGAATAAACCTTATGACTATAAGCTTTAGGAAGAGTTCTTAGTACCTTCTTTACCACCTCATCATTCAAGATTTCCACCAAGCCCCTTGATGGAATTGATAAATTTGTCCACTTTCTACATGTAGCTTGTAATTTTTTCATCCTTTGACATCTGTATATTCTCAAACATGATCTTTAGATTCTACATCTTAGCTTGCTTGACCTTATCATATCCTTCATAAATGCTTTCCAAATTTTTCCAGATCTCATTAGTAGTTTTAAGGTTCATAAACTTCACAAGTTTAGTATTAGAAAGACCACTCAAAAGAGCATAACTTGCTTTTCGATTCTTCTTATAGGCCTTGATCTCATCATCAATGCTTAGAACATTTGTAGGCATAGTATATCCAGTCACAATGGACCTCCAAAATCTATATCCAAGGGATACCAAAAAACCTTCCATCCTTGTCTTCTAGAATGCATAATCTGATCCACCAAACAAAGGAGCATCTCTCTTGTGCGCCATCCCAAATCTACCTCAAGTGGTTAAGCTTTCTTCCAAGGAACCTTACTATGATACCAATTATTGAATGCACAAGACAATTGAGATAGGGGGTGAATTGGTTGTTCATTAAAACATCAAAACTCCTATTAACATTTAGATCCACATCAACTTAATAACCTATAATTTGTTAGAATGATTTAGCGTGAAAGCAAATAACATAAACTGAAAACACATCAACATCATGCACATTGGAACACCAGATTTACGTGGAAAACCCAAGAAGGGAAAAACCATAGTGAGGATTATCCCACAATATAAAGTAATAGCACAACCAAATACAATAGGCTCACTGTCGGAGGGTTCACTTCCCAAAAGAAAGAAGGGCTCACTGTTAAATTACAAAAAAGAAGAAAAGAAGAATGTTACAGTGAGAAATCCATCTCAATGCAATGGAAAAGTCCACCACAAAATCACCAACACATTCACAACCTTTCTAAAGATGTAGACACCTTTTGCTATACCTGTGTAAATACAATTAAAAATTTAAGTACACGCTTCCTCAAATCCAAAGATGAATCATAGACCACACACAACACTTGAACACAATCTAGAATATTCTGAAAACACCCTGAAATCCAAAAAATTCCTTCACAACAACTTTCACCTGAAGAAAAAACTCATCCTGTACACCCAAATAATCTTCCACACACTATAACTCAAGAAATCAACTTGAAGATCACCAAACCACAAAATTTTTTGAATAAAGGTAGATATAAACCTTATCAACACACTTCTAGAACTGCAAGACCAAAAACCAAATTGCGGAGAAATACAAAATAAAACCATTTCTCCTAGACAACACTGCAACACAATTCACACACTAGTGAATACAAATTTCTCTGTACAAAGATCTAAACCAAGAAATTATTGATATAACATCTATGAACACCTTTGATCAACATATCTGAACCACACAAGTAGATCTTCAACATGGAAGAAATGCGGAGCAAAACTAGAACACCTCTACAACACATTGTTTCTTATTTTATTCAAATTTTCTCAAAAACACTTGGAAACAAAGCACTAGAAAACACATTCTCATCATATTCACCACTTCCTTATCATCACCAAACCAACTATAACGAAACTCTACCAAACAACATCCACAAACAAAAGATTATCAAAGCAACACTAGAGGTTGACACTAGTAACACTTACTAATGACAACATAATGAAACTAATAAAAATAATCATCACAACTTCTCAACCATTACCAGTTGACATCAATGACAACACCAACTACTCATACTTGCAACAATTTTTTGAAAAGAACCAAGAGAGTCTCTTTATTGAGAATCATAGATCCCGATATTCAAATGGAATGTTTGGAAGTTTTACCTAAATTGAGTTGATGATATTCTAGAGAAGGAAGGGTCAATTTTGGTGGAGTATGGTTGTAAGAAAATGTTAGATCCATTTACAAACCATGGACCATATTAAAGGATTTTATTTCTATAGATATTGCTTATAAATACAAAATAAAAAATCTATTTGAAAGAAGTCTAGTTTCAAAAACATCATACCATTTTTTCTTGGTCTTTGATTGGATAAGATCATAGGTCTTACTTGCATTCCATAGTTTACCAATGAGCATTTTTTCTTTGAGCTCCTCTACCTTAGGAGCTAGATGAAGATTAAGGAGATAAATAGTTAGGGATGGCTTGGTAGAATTTATTATCAAGTATTTTTTTACCAAACAACTCATCACTCCGACTTTTATTCGAATTTGAATCCTTGTTTACCTATGATTTTGAGAAAAAAATAGTTTTGATCCGTAGTTGCAAAGACCTTCAAATTTGAAGCTTTATGAGAGGAGGGAACATATTTTTCCTAGGTCCTTCCATTCCTTGAACTTGGCTAGCAAGTAGGGCTATAATTCTTAATGTAACTAGTTTTTCTTGAATAATTTCCTTGACCTTGTAAATGCCTTGTTCTTCTAAGAGGATAGTTTCCTTCAACAAAATTGTATTTTTTGGAATATGATTCATGTCCTTAAAAAACCCTAGATACATTGAGGTTGGAGTTGCTAAAAAACAATTTGTGCCATTATAACCCTTAGTTTCAATGTGCTTATTAAGTTGTGCCCCCTTAGACTATTATCTTGGTTTTTATTCCAAGATTTTTGATGTGGAAGAATGACTTTTTGCATGAAATGGGCCCAATTTATCAACATTCTCATTTACAACTTGTCTTTTTTGCATATGCCACACCTTATATCATGTCACAATATTTGATCCTTTCAAGATGATATCCAAATGTTCACCTACAATATCTACCCACAAGCACCTCTAGGGTATTGAAATTTCTCTAGCCATTCCTTATTTATATCAATAAAAAATATCATTGCCTACTAAGGTTGAAAATCTTACATCTAGTTGCCCGTATTGGCATGGTGTGATGGTTTATAGGTGTCATTGTTGTTCTTGCCACCAAGGTTCAAACCCCGTTGGGGTGGTATTGTTGAATGGTTGTATCCGGTTCATAGCTCCGGTCAAAAGCGTTTACCCCTTGAATAAAAAAAATCTTACATCTAGAAAAAATTCCCCTTCTCTTTGATTGATGCCCATGTCTTATTCAAAAGATCCCATTTTGGCATTTTTAGAGAGGAAGCTAACAAAGGTTTTTGGATTTGGCTTTACACTTTTTTCCAATTACATTTTCTTAAAATTTTTTGAATCCATATCCATACATCTATTCTGTGAATATCCTATAATCATGACATTCCATGACATGATTAAAGATTCTACCAAATACTTCAATTTTTTTTTCATGCTTCCACATTTTGCATACATGTCTATTTGCAACTATAACATGTATAAAAAATCTTGGTTTCCTTTATTCTTTGATTAATATTCATACCTTGTTCGGAAGCTCCCATATTGATATAAGTAGGGAGGGTGTTAGAAAAGGTTGTAGAATTTATCTTTACACCTATGACCAATTAAATTTGCTTAAATTTTTTGAAATCCTTTTCAATAATTCCAATTTTTCCATATCCTATGTAACAATTAAGTCCTCTTGTATAACAACTAAATATTCTTGTGTAACAATTAGGAGGTTGACAACAAGGTCCTCTTGTACATCAATTAAATCTTCTTGTGCAACAACTAAACCATCTTGCATAAAAAATAAATCTTCTTGTGCAACAACTAAACCCTCTTGCTTAACAAATATTTTTTCTTAAGCAATAACCAAGGGGTTGTGCAATAGCTAAGTCCTTGCATAATAACTAAATCTTCTTGTACAACAATTAAGAGGTTGTATAGTAACTAATTTATTTTTCACAACAACTAAATGTTCTTGTACATTAACTAAGAGGTTGCACATACACTAATTCCTCTTGAGGTTACACAACAACTAAGATACTTTGTGCAACAACTAAGACCTCTCTTTGAGCAACAATTGAGAGCTCGTCAATTTCATATGTTTTTTAGATCAATAACTTTAATATGAATTTATTCATGTGTTGATGTACATGTATTTGATTTAAGTAACAT
Organism: Sequoia sempervirens; assembly: GCA_007258455.2. Classification (NCBI taxonomy): domain Eukaryota; kingdom Viridiplantae; phylum Streptophyta; class Pinopsida; order Cupressales; family Cupressaceae; genus Sequoia; species Sequoia sempervirens. Next base: position 193,691,618 of record VDFB02047230.1, on the reverse strand, counting down.
AGATTAAACTCAAGAAACATTATTTTCCTTTACAATTACCTCAATGGGAGTGAAAAATTACTCAAGTACATATAAGGTGAAGTGTAAAAAAATTACACCAAATTTTTATGAAGTAAATCTAATAACCTTGAAATTAAAATATCCAAGTTTTTACTAAATTAGCTCAATTCAAGGTGTATAATAAAAATCATAAATTTTAATATAAAATATCTTTTACATGCTAACATAAGGGGAAAACTAAACTCTTATACTAGAATGAAGACCTAAGTAATACATCTACATATGTGCCTTCTAAAGTATATATAAATAGAATATATCCTTCTTTGGGAAAGCTTCTCAATGATGTTTGTTGGGTGTTTCTAAATTTTTCTTGATCATGATGGTATAAATTTAGATTTAAACACCCATAAACACGTTTAAAAAATCACAAAGTTGCAAACTATGTGCATAATTGAGGGAATACACATAATAAATTAGATTTCTCAACAAAACTATGGATCCAACTAAGCTTAAAATGTTTGAAACTATGGAAAAAACACCAAAATATTTGGATGACAAAATTCTCTCAAATAAATGAAAAAGAGTCATTTAAGCTCAATTGCAAAGAGCCATGTGTAACTAGAAAAGAACATAGCTTGTAAATTTATGACTAAAGTGGACAAACTTGAAAGTGGGTGAATCTTGTTGTCCAAGCTAGACACACCATTATTTGTCTCATGTGACTTGTTCATGCCTCCTACAACTTGTTTTTAATATATTATGCATACACCCTTTTTTAAAAAGGATATAGGTACAATGTATATTAATTACTATTACATTGCAATAGTGTTTTAGTGGTGGATAAAATAACTAGCCAGACAGTTAACAATGAAAACAAAAAATGTTTTTCTTAAAATAAATAAAAATAACCTTTTCATTATTTTTGATATTTTATTGTATAAGTAAGTAGGTAGAAGAATAGGTCAGAAGGATGTTGGAAAAGGTTGTGGAATTTGGCTTTAAACTTGCTACTGATTGCATTTTCCTGAAATTTTCTAAAACTTTATCAACAAATCCATTTTGTGCATATCTTGCAATCATGACATTCCATGAGATGACATCTCCTTGAGTCATTCTATCAAATAGTTTGCATGCCTTGTCCATGCTTCCACATTTTGCATACATGTCTATTGAAGCAATTTCAACCATAAAATTGACAAAAATCCCCCTTTATGCTTTGATTGATGTCCATAACTTGTTCAAAAACTCCCATTTTGGCCCCAATAAGAAGGATACTAGCAAAGGTTATGGAGTTTTCCTTCACACCTACTATCAATTACATTTTCTTGAAAGTTTCTAAAATCTTATCAACAAATCTATTTCACGTATATCTTACGATAATAACATTTCATGAAATGACATTTCTTTGAAATATTCTTTTAAACAATTCTTATACCTTGTCTATGCTTCCATATTTTGGATGCATTTCTACCAAGATAGCTGCAACTATAATATTGCCAAAAACCCCACATTCCTTTACACTTTGATTGATGTCCATACCCTATTCAAAAACACCATTTTGGCATAGGCAAAGAGGATGCTAGCATTTGGCTTTACATTGCCACCAATTACACTTAATTGAAAGTTTTTGGATTTACACTGCCACCAATTACACCAATTACATTTACTTGAAAGTTTATAAAGCCTTTTCAACAATTCCATTTTGTGCATATCTCTACTCCAAATAAGTCAATTTTTCTTTTTTTTTGGAGGTCATCCACAAATTATTTGTAGTTATTCAGGAGCATGAGCCTTCTTGGGTTGAACCTCTTCATCGAAGAGCCAAGGATTGAGGGGTATCCATTCCAACAAATTTGTTCGGGGCATGATCTCAACCTCATCCCTTTTTCGGTGTCAGAACCTTTGCACTTAGCAAGACTTGATCCTTGGTGGGCTCATTTAGAACCTTTCAACTTCACCAATAGACCAAGGGCCCATTGACAATATGCCAATTTTAATTATCTAGATCAAACAATAATTGAAATCAAAATGATGAACCACATATTGATAAACAAGTATAACTAATAAGAACTATACCATTCTATAGCATATTTCCTCCATTGCCCATGTTGTAATGAGGTGCAACCATTTAATGACTGGACATGAGATTTGGAAGATCAACATTGTTCAATGCCTTAGTCACCAATGTGAGTACATCTTCTCCATTAGATGAGTGTGCCTAAACTTGGCATATTAATGGATGATGTTCATTGGTGTGTTCTTCAATATATGAGCGCAAAATCCAAAATAACTTATATCAAAATCCATTTTTGGAGATTGTTCTCGTCAAATTATACATTACTCTATGGATTATGGGTCAGTTACAATTGTCATTGTTTGTGTATCTTTTGTTTGTGGTTCCTAAACTGGCAGAGTTGGCGGGTCATTAGTCCTCTACTCATACAACTTCTACCTTAGGATTTGAGCATGAAACAAGTCGCATACTTACACACAACTGTTGAGCTGTGGGAAAACAAGTTTCAACTGTTGTTTAATGGTAAATCAACTGTCGTTTAATCATAAAATTCTCCAGAATATCAAGTGAAAGCCTCCAAAATCCCACTTATCATATAAAAGCAAGATACATATTGATTTTTCAATTGGATGGGAACATTCTATTTTTATTTGCAGTATTTTTTGCCAATTTGATGGAAACTTTTCTTTTTCATTTGCATTACTTTATGTTGTAAATCTGCATGCAAATATTTTAAAATCAAATAATACCTAATTTCTTTAAGGAAAAAATATAGATTTTTTTAAGTGGAAAAAATCTAGATTTGTCTAGGTTTATTTCATTCCATTATTTAAAGCACATATTGTTAATTGTTTCATCCAACCAGATGCAACTAGAACTTGTAACACATTGCATCCATACACATCCATGCACAAACATGTACTCTCTAACATATTAGCATATATATAATTTTCTATCGGTGTAATTCTTGAACTTTTAGGTGCAAGTGCTAGTTTATACAAGAGGCACCAAAGGTAATTTGTATGAGGTGCATAAATCCTACTTCTTGTAGGATTTGAATTTGTGATCTCTCTTTCAAAAATTGAGGTTCTTCATGGTTAGACCAAGGCATATTTTCAAAGTGGTTTTCCTTGGCCAATGAGAACTTTAAAATACATTGGGAATTGACATTCATTGGATTGTAGGGTATTGGGAAGCATGACTCATTGTGAGAAAGTCAAAAGGGTGTTAGGGATGGTATAAAACATCAATATGAGTCTTAGAAACAAGTTGTAAACCTTATAATGACTCAGAAAGCCTATTTTAGTGAATTCACTTGTTATAGGTGAAAATAATGTTAGATACTACAACAAATGACAAAATACCATGATAAATGCACAATCACCACCTAACAAAATAAAAAAATCCTCACAATTTAGACATGTGCAAGAAAAATATATTAGATTGTAGGGTATTGGGAAGCACGAGGAATTATAAGGAAGTCAAGATGGTGTTAGGGATGGTATTCAACATCTATATGAGTTTTAGAAACAAATTGCAGACCTTACAATGACTTGGAAAACCTACGTTAATGAATTCACAACTTGTTATAAGTGACAATTTACACACCATGTGCAAGCAAAAGATGTTATCAGTTGATGTTACTATTTGGATATTTAGACTTCCAATGTTTAAGTTGGAAAGCCTCTAGATAAGGAAATTGAAGTCATTTAACAACTTTAGAGTTTTAACCCAAATAAAAGCCTCAACGTTCACATGATGTTAGTGAAGAAAATGATAATACAAGGTTTTGAAAGTGCATAGGTCACATGGGTTAAAAGCTAACATTTTTCATTATTGTAGAGTTTTTCATATGTTCTAAAGGCATTGTAACACCTTTTATATATGATTGTGATAGTGGAGTGAGGAGAAAATCCCACTCTTGCTAGAGTTTTTAGTCATTAAAAGGTTTCTCTAGGGTAATCCTTATGTTGTAGTCTTGTTATATGTGAAGTTTTTCATGTTTCCTTTTTATTGTGAACTTCTTTCATGCTTAATACCTGAATAATCAAAATCAACTATAATAAACATCAATTAGAGATAGGTAAAAATGGATTGAAGGAGTACTAGTTAGTTGACATTAATAAATTCATAGTTGAAGATTGACGTGTAAGAGATACCCTCCTCGTTTACAAATAAAGCTAGCTTTGGAGGAGTTATTTTCTTTGGAAAAATTGTTTTTGTCTATAGTGACAAGTTATACATTCCAAAATATTGAGTGGGGTTGATTTATTTCTTTACAAGTTTTAGATAGGAACTAGAGAATGTATTAAAATTATGAGCACAAAATGGATATTGCAATTCAAACCATTATTGCAGATAAAATAATACACAAAAATAATATATTGATTTGAGATTGATATTTTTTGGATTCAACTTGATTTTTACATTGCATTACAATGGCTTATAAATCCTTATCTTCCTATCGATAACGTCCTACAAAAATAACTTCCTAAAAACTAACAACTAGCAATTGTTTTATTTATTAAACTAACATATATACTATATACTAATGATGTAATATAAAACCAACATTCCCTCCCTTATTACATGATTCCAAATAAATTATTTAACACAACCATTTTGTAAACTTTGATGAAGCATCTCCTATAATTCTCCTCACTCACCTATGAAATACCAAACTAAATCCATCAACATATCTCCTAACTATCAAACTTGTGAAATACATGTGAATCAAGACAGTCTACTATTCACAAGCACACCACTCCTCTTGTGAATTGAGATAAATACCAACCAATTGTGAATTGAGATTTACTCAAATATCCATAGTAGCTCACCTCTTTTTATGGATCAAGACTAACTTGCTTATCCATAAATACAAACATGCAAAACTATGGATCAAAACCTACTCAAATATTCATATGTACCACTCAACAAGTCTACAAATCAAGACATACTCAATTATCCACAAACCAAAAACAATTTTCATGCCCCCCTTGTTCCATGAAGGGATTGAAAATGAAATTCGTGCTTCTCATATAAAGTATCATCTCCAAGCCAAAAGTTACGTTGAGATGATACAAATTCTCCATCCTTCAATGCTTCCAACCTCCAATTACCTTTTATCACTCTTTAACTACCAAAAGTAGCATTCAAACCTTCAAAATATCTATCAAGTGTAGCATGGATGGCCCCCGAAAGCACAAAAAATTGGTAGCATAATGAAATTAAACATTATAAAAAATAAAGGTGTCAAATTCAACTGCAAGTACACCTTTTATATAATAATCACCTTATAATTTCAATTATAAAAAGTCTATTAACCTCATCACTCCAAATTATCCTTATAATTCCTTATTTCTCCATTTCCACTATTGATAAATTTCTTGGAATTTAGGATTTTTAAGATTATTTTTTAATCTTAACTTGAGTGAGATTTCATTCTTGAGGGTGGTCCTTGGTTCATGGGGAATGTAGGTATATATATTTATGCACATAGTATCTAGGATTTGACCCACACTAGAAGATTATTTTCCATGCACCTATATGGATCATAATGTATAAGCTACCCCAATAGTAATGGTCTTGTGAGTTTTTTTAAATCTAAAATTCCTTTATTAAATATGTTTATTATTCTTTTGTCACTATTGGGAGGCAATTGGCGACATATGCTAGAATTTATGTTAAAGTGAATTTGAGTAAGTTAATCGAACCTATCATTAAGTTAGCTTCAATCCTAGGTGAATGGAAACAATAACTTGACTTAAAATTTCTTCTAATTATATTTTTATGTTGGAAGATCAAACACTTTGTAAGTAATTGTTCACTTCAAAAGGATGGAAAGTCAAATTAAAATATTGCGCAAATAGATCTAGAGGATTGATGAGGGCGCAGCCCGAGACATAGAAAATAACCCACAAACAAGAGAATAATTTTATTATTCAGAAAATGGAGCTTCTTACATGCAGAGGATCTCAATCCCCAAGTTCTACAACACATGCAAGTTACAAAAAGCTACAGAATAACCCTTTCACAATATGCGAGCTTGTCCCCAAAAAGCTACCCCAAAAATTAGAAACCCGCCCATAAATAGAGCTCCTCTTTAGCTTGGAGCCAAAACAACATTCAAATTCGAGTTTAGGCGGTTTGGCCTTGAAAATTACAACTTGAAGTTCAAATTTCAAAAGAACATTTGCAATTGTATCTCCTAGAAAGTGCGCCAACTTCCCGGGGCCATAACTTTTGATCCGGGACTCCGATTCGCAAACCGTTTGAACCGTTGAAAATGTATCAAAGTCAATAATGTGCTAGAAATTAGCTATGCCAATTTCGGCAAGTTTCAGGGCCATTCAGGGAACTCTAAGTGCCTCAAATCTAACTCAAAATATTTTTAGGTACAAATCTGGGAAACTAAAACTACAATATCTTTCAACCCAGGAATAGAAAATAAAAACCATAAATTGGGAATTTCATTATGACGAAAAGGGTATCCAAAAATGTAAAAACATCTAAAAACCAAGAAACTTGAAATTTAACTATTTTTGGGTGATGCAAGATTTTCCTTACACCACTGGATGCTCCTGCATCAAGGACGTGCCCCATCTCTCCTTCCCTTCCTTGAAGGTTTTGACCTTGAAGAATGTAGTATCTCCTAATTCACTTTTTCCTTCACAAGTGGCATATTTTTAAAGAGATGGAGAAGGTAATGCCAAATAATATTGTGTTAGATCCTACGTAACTTGTTAGTTCTAGCCCCCCAATTAGGGTTATTGAATAGGAGGATGATCTAATAGTTGATAATGATGATTAGTCCATTAATTACCTTTTGGAAGATAAGGAGAATTCAATTAATTGGATTATTACCACCAAAATGGGAAGAAGGATGGTTGAAAATAATAATTATATCAATCTAATTGATGATGGGGAAATAATGCTAAGAAAAGTAAAATCGATGTCATTAAAGAAAAAATGAAGGTATGCATCACAAAGTTTGTGAAATATGGAGGTGAGCATGACCCTCCCTGTAATAAATCATGAAGGTGATTATTTGGAGCATACAAGACCTAAACAACCCTGAGAAATTTCATTCGTCAAACAACTCATAGAGGTGGAGATCTTGGATATCCTTTTAATTCAAGAAGCTAAGGTGGATGATAATATTTTTTAAGGAATTTCTTCCACAACTCTAGAATAATGATGAAGGTTTTCTAGAGGATGCTGATGGTATTGCTAGGAGTCTGTCCATTTTATGGAACATGCATGTTTTCTTTGGCATGTTAGTGGCCTAATCACAACATTATCTTTCTATTGTTTTTAAGGCCCTTGAGGATAATGATTACTTTATGATTACTAATGTGTATGGGCCAATTTTGGAGGTGGAACTAATTAGGATGTGAGATGAATTAAAATCCTTCAAGGAAGAAAATGGGATGGATAATTGGATTATTGGGGGGGGCTCAATGTTATTTTGTACCCAAAAGAGAAGAAATGTGGAAACAAATATTATTCTTCTAGTTCCTTGGATTTCAAGAACTTATGTGAGGATCTCTAATTGGTTGTCATTATTCCTAAATCTAGACGGTCCACTTAGAATAATTGATGGTTAGGGGAGAAGAATATATTATGTAGATTGGATAGGTTTTTGCGAACTCTAATTGGATGTTTTATTCTATCTTCTACTTGAGGGTCATTCAATTTAGGGGAATAGATCATTGGATGATAGAGTTGACTCTACATATAAGTAAGAAAACCTATGGATGCCCCTTCAAGATGGAGGGATTTTGGTATGAACACCTTCAATTTAAGAAGTAACTCAAGAAGTTGTGGGAGGTGGATATAAAGGGCTACAAAAGATTTGTACTTTACAAGAAGTTTGTTGAAATCAAGAAACAAAATAAAGGGTACAATAAGGAAGTTATGAGTGACTTGTTTGAAAATAAAAAAAAGGTGGAATATGACCTACATATACCATTGAAAGGAATATTAATATCTCTAGGCTCACTATTGACTTAAGAGCCTCTAAAAAACTTTTGATGGAAGATCATAATAAAATATTGAGGACAGGGGAGATTTTTCGATAGAAAAAGTCTAGAGTGAAATGTCTTAAGGAAGGTGACTGTAATACAATTTTTTCCATCTTTCAACTAATATAGGAAGGAAAAATAATAAGATTATATAATTATTCAACTTCCTATAGGGAACATTGTGGATGGTATTAAAGTCATAAGGAAGGAAGGTATAAATTTTTTCAAGGAATTATTGGATTTTGTGTTATAGGAAAATTTCTCTACTCAAGAGACAATACCTAGGAATATCCCTAGGTTAGTGAAGGATTATCAAAATAAGGAGTTAATGAGAACACTCACTATTAGATATTGAAAGAAGATTAATACCAATTAAATGCAGATTTAATATGAATTTACAACATATTTAAAAAAATAGAAATAAAAAATAGCAAGAAGACAACATAAAGATTTAACATGGTTCACCCAAATCCGGGCTACATCCACCAACAGAGGGTCCAAAATATATTAATCTTCTAGCACATAGCCTTTACAAAGACATGCAAAGACATGCAACAACTTGGAGCAATGTTTTTCCACGTTTTTCACTACTGATTTTTTACACAACCTTTGTTGTGGGTACCTACAGTTTCTCCTGCGTTTTTCCAGCCACTAATCTACAACTTTCTACTAAATTTTTTCATGCCCATAAAGCATAAATAATAAAAAAATGCATGAAAAAAAACCTTCCCATGCATGTACCATTACATGCAACCAATAAATCCTTTCTTTTAGGGTGGTTATATTAACTATTTTTAATTGTTCATTTAAATATAAAACCACATCAATTATTTAATAAAAAATAATGGTGAAGATTTTTTGCATCCGAGTCTGATTGGTCTCCAAAATATAATACACTTTGGATAAAATTCATCAAGCTACCTTTTCTTTGGGGGAAAGGAAGGCTTCAATGCTAAATGATTTTCATGTAGGATTCTTTTAGGAGTTTTGGAATATGGTTGGAGAAGACATTTGGAAGGAAACAAAAGAGTACAAAAGTAGAAAGGCCATTCTAAAGTTATGAAATTATGCCTTTGTTTCTCTTATCCCTAAGTGTAATAATCCTAAGTTCTTTGATGAGTTTTTTCCTATAGCACTATGCAACACAATTTATAAGATCATCACTAAGGGTATGACTACTAGACTCAGTAAGTGTTTTGGAGGGGGATGATATCTAAGGAACAAATTGGGTTTATTAAGGGTAGGAAATTTTTGGATGGTAGAGTAATTTCTCATGGTACCATCCACTCTATCAATATAAATAAAAATAGGTTATGATCATTAAGTTGGACTTGAATAAGGCTTATGAAAAGATCTCCTTAGATTTGTTTACTAAAGTTACACATATGTTTGACTTCTGTAAAGATTGGTGTAATTGGATTTATAGCTGCATTTCATTAGTTCCCTTTTCCTTACTCATTAGTATAATCTCAAATGACTTTTTTTAAGCTAAGAGGGTTTGTGATAGGTTGACCCAAACTCCCTTTCTTATTTATTACTGCGGAAGAAGTGTTGGGTAGGTCATTGAAGGATGAAGTTAATAGAGGTTATTTGAAATGACTTCAAGTGTCAAGAGGAATTAGAAATGCCACACATCTTTGGTTTTTGGATGAAACACTTCTCTTTGGAGAAGCTTCTACCAAAGAAGCTAGAATATTTAAAAAATATTGGTGTAGTATGAGAAGGTACAAGATCAAAAGGTAAATTCTAATAAACCTAAGATCTTCTTCCTCAAGGTTTGTTGCTTGGAAATTTTGGAGGTCTAAAGTATTATAGAATTTTCAATTAGCAATATTCCTAGTAATTACCTAGAGATACTATAAGTAGATGAAAGAACCTTGGAAATCGAATGGAAGTATATGATTAACAAGGTACAAGACAAGTTGACTTTATGGAAAGGAAAATGGATCTCCTTGGTAGAATTTCCCTAATCAAGGCTTCACTTGATTCCATATTAGCAATGATAACTTTAAGAAGTCACCCCTCGAGAAAAGATATAAAATCCTCGCAAATATTTCATTTTTTGAATTTTTTTTCTTTCTATTGACGATTCTTTCCCTTTGTTTTGAAATAAAAAATTATTGGTGATTTTTTACATAACTAAAATTTTGAAGAAAATATCAGCGAATCTTTAAAAAATAGGAAAATGCATTAATTATGATAGTGAATCCTTCTATTTAAAAAAATATTTCTCATGGAAAAGTAGGGGCTCAAGGGTAGAAATGTTCGATGGGTTTAAGGGGTAGAATCTGTAATATTTAGTTTCCACCATTGATTTAAAATATAATCTAACACTCTCATTGTCTTCCACAAGGTAAAATGTACCCACGATCTATAATGCTCATGGGACCCAAAATTGCTTTTATTTTAGGCCATTTCGGGCCCCATGAGCATTATAGATTGTAGGTACATATTACCTTGTGAAATACAATGTGGATTGTTATATTATATTTTAAATAATGGAGTAAACTAAAGATTATAAATATGGCCCTAAAGAACCTAACAACTATGATATACTATTGGAGAATTAATTTAGATTTCTACCATAACTTATAAAATTTAGGTGAATTTGATCTAATCATGTATCGAATACTATGGAAAATCTTTGAGATAAAAAGTTTAATAAAATATATTCTTTGGCAATTTAAATAAGACAAATAAAATTTTATAAAAATATGGCAATTCAATTCTCATTATAGCTTGAACTATTAGCCAAATTTGAATTCCCAAATTTCAACTATTAGCCAATTGGTGAATATTAGCCACTAAGAAAATCATTAGATATGAGTGTATGCAATATTTATTTTACAAATACATAGTTAAGTTTCAAATAAATTGAAGGCTTATAAATGCCTCTTTCTTTGGTGTGTGAGTGATTCCACCCGCAAGTATAGGCTAGCTAAATAGGATAATATTTTCTTTCCCAAAAGGATGGGAGGTTTAGGATGTTGAAGAGGCAAGAGGATGAACAAATATTTAGGTTCCAAGATGTCTTGGAGTATTTATGAAGAAAATTATAAACTTTGGAGTAAGGTGCTACAATATAAATACTTGTACAATGGTTTAGATGACCTCTTCAAGAATATGGATTCTTTAGCTTTGGGTTTTGGTACATGGAATTTTATTAATAACTATTGCAAGTTGATCATTGTAGATATTGAATGTAGGTTAGGTTAGGTAGAAAAAAAATTCTAGAATGATTGTTGGTTTAATGATTATTCATTCAAGGGAATCCAAATATTTTTTTCCCTCGTGTTTCCAATTTCAAATACAAGGTCAGATATTTGGTGAAAGGCTATTGGGTTAAATTGAGCAACTATGTGATATGAAAGACCCTTTCTTCATCATTTGATGAGCTTGATGTTGCTTTCTCTGATCTTCAAGTGAGGCTTGCTAATTTTCCTCTCTTTTTATTAGAAAGGGAATACTTTATGGTTTTGGAATGTCATGGAAGTGGTTAGCTTTTAATTAGTGCTACCTTTTGTCCTTTCTTCATTATGAAAGAGGAACCTCTCCCTATTTTAAGGAATAAAGTCTAGACCTCATGATGTATGCCAAAGTCAAATTATTTTCTATGGGTGGCTAGTAAATGTCGTACTCTTGCTTGGGATTAGTTGTAGCAATTTGGGAATATTGGCCCTTCTCAATGTGTGATGTGAAAAACAAATTCTAAAGATAACAACCACTTATCTTTTTGCTATGGATTTTTCATAAAGTTGTGGCATTGGTTTCTGGGTAAATGGGGATGGTTTGGACAGTTCCCCTAAATATTCTATTCCTTCTTGTTGATTGATCATTAAAGGTTAGAAGTCATAAATTTAAAATTTTCTAGTATTGTTTCCTAGTATTAGTGGTGTGGAATATATGGTTAGAGAATAATATAAGGATATTTTAAGACAAGGAGAGGTAGATGTAAACAATTTGGGATAAAATTAAGAATGCCATTTTGGAATTGAGAGATTTATAAAAAAGGTTATTGGTATATTTTAGAGAAGAAGTGTTGGGTGGATACTTTGCCTTAGTTTCAATGGTTACTTAACTCTATATTGGAAGTTTATCATAAGGAGTCTCATTATTTCTAGCAATGCCCAGATTCTAGATAGGTGAAATTTAATTTTGATGGGGTTGTAAACGATAATCTTAGTATAGATGGGGGAGGACAATTATTCAAGGATTAGGATGGGTAACCAATAATTATAATTACTTATAATTTTGATGATTCCATACAAATAATATGGCTAAATATAGAGGTTTTCTTTGGGAAATAATGATTTTAGAAAAAAATATTGGAGGAAATTATGTGTGGAAGGTGAACCTAAGTTAGTCATTTGTGCAATGAAAGTGAGAAAGAACCAAAATTGGAGATTAGATATATTTATTTATTAATAGAAATAGGGAATTGAATGGTTCAAAGATGATTCTTAGTCATATTTGGAGAAAAGTTAATATGATAGAAAATTGGGCAATTAATAGATGAGTGAATTTGAGAGATAAAGGTAGTTCTAGTTCTCCAAAATGACTTTAATGGATAACTACCTAGTAATGGGTTGGAATGACAATGGATGGGTTCAATGTCATGATGATTTTGGTGTGGGAATTTATTATGTGGCAACAAGGGCTCTCAGGTAGTTAATTTAATTATGTGGTTACAAAGGTTTTTAGACCACACATTATATTCCTTTCCTTTTTGGTGTTGGGTATCTATTTATGGCTTCATCTATTGGTGCAAGGAGTGTGGGTGGAGGAATGAGGGGGAGTATTAAGTCCAATGTAAAAATAGAGGAGAAGCCTCTAAAATAGAGGAAATGACTAGTGAGGAATAAATGTTGGCTAATTTCACATGACTTTTGTAGATAAAGAGAATAAGGATCTTGACCTTTAGCTCTAGATGGTTAAGATAGAATTATAAAAAGGGATGGATGGATTCCCTAGTGTCTGTATTTTTTTTGTCCATGGAAAAGATATTTCTTTATCTTGGGTATACTCAGACCTGGTGGATTATGTTTATGTGGCACAGTCTCTCGAATGTGCCTCGATGTTGTCAATGTGACCAAATCTTATTTTCCTCATGATGATTGAAACAAAGAAAAATAGAACCATCAGTCTAATGTATAAACTTAGGATTTAAATTTTGTGTGTGTGGGGTGTCATTTTATATTGTTTCATTAAGATGGAGATCAACAAGGTGTTTAGATTGACTTTCAACCATGGAGGTGAGCCAATCAGACTTGGATCTGTATCTTTTAGAGTCTTGGAATGAATTGGAATTTATTTTCTTTGATTAACCTAATTAGACTGACATGTCATAATATGAAAATTGCAAGATTCTGACAATTAACAAACTAAAATAGAGATTTTCAAGAAGATCTAGGAAGGACAGAGTGATGTGTACCTATCTTGAAAGTTTGGTGTCAGCTTGAGTATGAGGAAAAAGTCACCCAAGGGCATCTAAGTCCTTGTAGGGGTGTCCTACTCCACTTTTACAATCCTCTAATGGTATATTTGAGATCCTTATTTCTACTTGTAGAATTTTTGGATCACTATCAAATAATTCTATAGGTGAAATTTTGTGAATTGACAAGGTGTAACATTTTGAATGTAGCAATAAAAAATGGATCTTTGAGCTTCCTTCAATCCTTTTCAAACCTGGAATCTACACATTCAAAGAGAGAAGAAATGTTCTACCATTTAGGGGTTTGCCTTAATCAAACCACATGTTAGTGTTTCCACTATTGGATGTTGTGGTTGTTTTGTTGATATGTGGTTGTTGTTGATGTCAACACTATTGGAATGAATGTGTTTAAGGTTGTATATGTTGAGGATATTGAGAAAATTATAATGAAATGAGTTGCAGGTTATCAGTGGTAAAGTGAAGTTCAGTCTATTGGTGAGTTCAGAACGTTGATGACCAGAGGTTGTGGACTAAAGGGTTTGTTTTTGAATATATCTAGTTTATCCACATTGAGTTTCAGAGATCTGCGTGAAGATTTGATCGAGTTGTGAAGATTTGTATTATGACAATTTTTCTGTTGCTTTAGTTGGTGTTCCTAAATGAAGATGATGTGATTCTAGTAAGTTTAGTTGTTGTGGATGCTTCTCTAGTGATTCTTGATGTTTGTGGATGTTTCTAGATTATGCTCTATCTATGTTGCACGTCTGCATTGATCGTTGTGATCGTGATTGGTGATTTTCTCTTGCGTGTTCATGTTTTTCATGTTCATGGCTGACAAGGTGATTGCAACATTTTGTGGATCTTCGAGGAATAATTTTTGAAGGTGGTTCATGTTCGAGGATGTTATTTTGGGTCTTCACTATGTTGTGGTCGACCTTGGTTGATTCACATTAATAATTGTTATTGATTTGGGCTGACAATTTGTTATCATTTTATTATTTTATTGAAGCCAACATGTAACAATGTAATTTCTTGTTGCAAATATATATAAGCGATTGTTTATTCCATTTGATGTGATGGAGTGCATGAATAATGTTCTAAATATTTTGAAGGTAGATCAGAGTGTGAAGAAGAGTGAAGAAGTGTGAATAAGTGTTCATGTGCTTAACCAGAACTATAATCAAGCATTAGCAGATGCTATTTTGCAGTTCAAATCTTTGCAAATGTAATCCAAATCTTTCTATAAGACAATGTGTCTTCCTTTGGGCAATAAGCCTTTTTGTAATTGAGTAGTGAGCTTTAGGAAGTGTGCCTAAATGCATGTGAATTCCCTATTTCATTCTTTATAATTTTAACACGGTATAATCTTGTGGACTAACCTCCACTGTGGTTTTTTCCCTAATAGGATTTCCACATAAAAAATCTTGTTGTTATGTGTGTTTCTGATGTGTTAATAATTTATGCTTTCATTTTTATTAATCAAATCTAAGAATAAGGGTTAATAAGTTTGAATTTTTGAGACAAATGATTCACCCCCCCTCTTAGTTGTTTTCCCTTGTGTTGCCAACATCCACTTCCATAATAGAAATATCAATGATAGGAATGATTGTAACTATGGGAAATTTCTAAGTTAGTAGATTGGTAGCTAAATAAATCAAAATCCAAAGTAATAATGAAGCACAAAGGAGGAAAAAATGAAAACAAAGAGAGATATCACTTTGAGTCCTCAACCTCCATGATTGACCTCTATTACACCTTCTCTATTTGCTGCAATATGAAGTTTGCCCTCATATTTTGTGTGAACAATATGTGACAATGCCAAGACCAAAGTAAATGTTGAAGGATTTAAATGACAAAATGCAATACTATGCAACTAGTAAGCAATTCTAAACTATGACTAAAGTATGCCAAATGCCAAATGAGAGATGAAGTATGCCTAAGACAAGAGCTAAAATTCCAAGATGATAACAAGATTTCCTAAAACAAGATTGCATGAGATGTAAGATGCCAAGAGCTAAGATGTCATGAGATGTCAAAATGTGACCAAAATGTGACCAAAATTGCCATTTTATAGAAAATGCAATTTTGGATGAATAACCAAGATTGAAGATTGTCAAGTGCCCTAGAATCAATGGACAAGATTCAACGTGACAACCCACTATTGGGGTTAGGGAAACATTAGATCAAACTTGAAAAGAGTGGACAAGATTTAATTTGAGAAAATCAAATCAATGGTTGACAATGCATATGACAAGGAGATAAGAATGGCATAGAAAAAGAGAGTTGGAAAATCAAATAATATTAGAAATTACTTAATTTTTGGAGAAAAAAAGCTATTTTGAATTAAAAATTAATTTAATTCAAAAGGTGAGGTCATGTGACGGTAAATAATTAATTTGAATTATTTACTAAAAGAGGAAAAATTAGAAAGTGAGACCATTTTAAATAAATAATTTTATTTAAAATAAGGAAAATGCCAAGGTGGACAATAATTAAATAAATTAAAGAATTTATTTAATTATAAGAAGACTTTTAAGAATTAATGATGTATTTATATAAATAAATAACATTTATCTATTTAAATAATCAGGAGGAATTAATGGACAAGGATAATTAAATAAGTTTAAGAATTTATTTAATTTTAGAAAGACATTAGACAATTAGTGACGTATTTAAATAAATAAATAAAATTTATTTATTTAAATAATCAAGAGAAATAAAGACATGCATTAATTAAATAATTATGAATTATTTAATTAATAGTTGAAAGTGGACGAAATGACATAATTAAATATTTTAATTATGCTAGGAAGAAATATGGCGACAATAGAGCTTGCAGGCCTAGGTCATTTTTATGTGTCTACATTTTTCCCCCCTTTGTCATAATGCAACTTGTCACATTGTGACAAAGAAAACTCAGTCAGAAACATGCCCTAGTGAAGGTACGAAGTATTTATGCCCCCTCGGGAAAATTTTCAAATTTTTGACCTGGTGACAAAAAAATTTGGAAAGTGTCCCGATAAGGTAATTTGAAGACTAGAACTGCAATGGCGCAAGCGGTTTCAGATTTTGACATATTTAAATAGTCGATGGGCCAGTCAAAGGTGGTCAAAAGAGATTTTAGTAATAAAAAGGTTGAAAAATCCACTTTGACCCTATAAATAGGTTGAAAATTGGGTAAAATTCAATTCATTTTAACATTCACATTAGTAAATTTGGAGAGCGAGGATCGAGGAGAGCACACACAAACATGGTGATTCCAGTCACAGAGCATCGTGACTATATCATCCAGACATTTTGACTGCTAGAGGGCATAGACCTATCGGTAAGTAGCTTGAACCCACTTTGTCATTTTATCATTTTTCACGCATTTTTAAGGTTTTAGGGTAGTTAAATGAATGCACTGTGACGCATATACGTTCGTATAAGCCACATTTGAGGTCACATTTGATATATTTGATGCATCACGACAAAAATGCCAAGGATTTGTAGGGTAGGTCTATTAGGTGCAACACATTTTCCAAAAGTCGAGACACATTTTCCGTCTTGTAGCGCCAATGATAAGTTCAACAAGGCAATCACAAAACTGCAATGCATACGAGAAGTTGAGAGAGGCATGTTTTCACGACAACACATTTTATTATGGAGTGATGCAATCGACTGAGGATGATGCATTCATGATGCCAAACGACACAAGTGCCATAGTGAGATGCAATTGCTGTATGAAACAATGCAAACGCCAAACCGTGACACAAACGAAGTCAATGCCATACATTTTACTTTGACCAGGGTTGACTTAGCTTTAGACTCACTTTTTTGCTCATGTTGAGTTAGATAGATGCTAATAATGATTTGTAATAATGTGCTAACTCTCATTTTTGCATGTGCAGAAATGACTAGTGTTGATCTAAACGCGAGTTCAGACCATCGACATATGCGTTTTGGGATCAACTGACAGACTAAGAGTGGAGACGATTGATGAGACTTGGGTTATACTATGTCACCTATATGCCCATTATTTGGGCTAATAGAAGATTGCTAATAGCACTGGCCAAGCGATGACACTCTAAGACTTGTTCCTTCCATTTTCCAATAGGAGAGGCGATGATCACTTTGGAGGACATGTATCGTATTTTGCATATTCCGATTAGAGGAGAGAAGGTGGTGTACGATCCTTAGAGGGGAGTCAAGGACATGATAGAGTTGTATGAGGAAAATGACAACATGGGCCTTAGTGTTGATGAATATGAGATTCAGTGGAAGTACCTTGCCGAGCACTACCCATAGTGGGACTCCATGCTGTGTACATTGATTGTTGGGGTCCTGATTCCAGATCGTCGAGGACATGGATTCTCGATCGGATGGGGCGATGTGATGGTCAGAATACGGCGGGATAGAGTTGTTTTTGCATGGGGGCCTTGTTTGCTTGGAATGGTGTACCACCAATTACATGAGGTAGCCTATAGAGGGGGAGTAGCATTAGTTGTGTCATGACCTTACTGATGATCTGGGCATGGGAGCATATCACCATCTTTCAACCACCTATTCAGAGGCCACAACTAGCAGATGGGATGTTGTACGTATATTTATATGTAGGAGCCTTGTAGCAGACCAGAGTTGGAGAGACCAGCTTCTAGAGGCACAAGATTGACATGATGACAACATTTTTTTGGAGGCCATACAAAGATTGTGTGCCAAGGGTCGACGAGGGAGACCACTTTCCCTTTTGCATACAATTTTAGTAATTGATTGGTCGCACAATTCAGTCCCAACTAATCATAGAGATGTACTTTCCCTAGTGGGTTCTTCGAAAATTTGGTGAGCAGTAAGGTGTGCCTATGGGGATAGCCGAGTACGCAAGGACATCGCAAGAGCCTAGTTGGGGTCCTGCTATATTAGTGCCATTTTCTTAGCAATAGATCGATGGATTAGTGGCACAACCATGGTGATGGAGTGGAGGAGCAACAGATCCAGGGACGACTCCAAATTGCAACCTATGGTGGCAGACCCATAGACCGATTCTATTGACTAATCTTGATGTACCAACACCTATGGACCAAAGAGCTGTTATCTTGAGGGTGTAACAAGGAGGTTGGAGAGGTAGGGGGAGAGGAAAAGATGGAGGTTGAGGAGATGGTGGCTAAGGAGATGGTGGCTGAGGAGATGGTGGGAGAGGAGATGGCGGGAGAGGTGGTGGGGATGACGAAGGAGATGATGGAGGAGATGGTGATGGTGGCGGGTGGAGGAGGAGAGGAGGGGACATAGGGAGACAAGCTCAGAGAGTTAGAAAACACATGGAGAGAGTGCCACTAGATGCTATCCCTAAGGCGCTGGAGGAGGAGGAGAGAGATGAGGGATTGAGACAGGAGGAGAAGGGGAGATAGGAGGCAAAGAGGCAGCCAGAGGGAGAGGGGTGATAGGAGGAGGCTATTAGAGATGAGGCAGAGATGGAGGTGCATGTAGTAGAGGAGGCCCTTGAGGTCAGAGGAGGAGAGGAGGGAGTTGTTGGGGGTGAGGATGACATGGTGATGAGGAGGAGCCAAACATTGGGGATGAGATGGATGAGGCAGAAAGACAACTCTATGAGAGGATGATCGATGGAGATCCAGAGATAGTCAGTGTGTCACTGTTGCCACAAGATGCCACCATAGATCAGTGATTGGAAGATATGTAGAGGATATTAGATGAGGCTACGATAGAGATCAGTGACCTACAAGCAGAGCTCAAGGTGACCCGGGTTGAGAGGGATCAGGCATAGATTCAACAACAAGAGATAAAGAGTTGGTACAATTAGTTTGCACAACTATGCATAGGGCCGGTTGCAAATGTTGCTAGGGAGTTGGCTAGAGTTAGCGTGAGTAGAGGGAAGTACAAGATGTTATATGAGCATGTAGTGCCAGCTGATTAGAGGGATCCTGGATTATCTAGATCATCTAGTCAGACATGGATAGGATTAGGGAGCAACCACACCCATAGCAGCCGCAACTAGAGTAGTGTGGGTGGCTCAACCTCCTTAGGGCACACATCGGGTCACAGGTCTCATCATAGGAATTCCTCTAGTCATAGGTTAGGCCACTCGCATGGATCATTAGGGTCAAGGCA
The DNA here is from genome assembly GCA_007258455.2 of Sequoia sempervirens. Classification (NCBI taxonomy): domain Eukaryota; kingdom Viridiplantae; phylum Streptophyta; class Pinopsida; order Cupressales; family Cupressaceae; genus Sequoia; species Sequoia sempervirens. Next base: position 193,672,048 of record VDFB02047230.1, on the reverse strand, counting down.
TAAATTATTGCACAGTCAGCCTCCAGATCCATCAACCTCGTAGACTCATGCCCCAGTATCCTTGCAGCCTTAGGTTACTGTAGAGATTATGTCGTCAGTGTTAGTTATGTTGGATTCATAGACACAGGCTGCTATGGCCTCATAGGTTATGTCAGTGTTGGCTATAGGTCATTAGTCACCATGCTCTTCTCCATGAGGGGATGAGGAGAGCACTTCCTAGGATATTTGACATGTTTATTTTTGACACCATGTTTCAAAAATTCATTGTTATGACACTTTATATGTTGACTATCAATCCTGTGAACTCTATTTTTGGGATATCTCATGACTCTATTCTATGACATTATATATATTTTTGAGATGATATATGCGATGCAGTTTTGATGTAGCCTATATGCTTTATGTTATGTGATGATGCATTATGTGCTGACTATGTTTTATGATATATGCTTATCTTATGATGATTATGGTGATGCAATTATGATGACCATATGATGCCTATGTGATGTGATTTATGCATTTATGATTCTCATGATGATGTCCTTTATATGCTATGCCATATATGTATTTATGATATCTACTTATGCTGAGATGACATGATGATGTGATAGTTATTTATGCTTATATGCCATGACAATATTATGTTGTAATGATTATGATATGGATGCATAATGATGATTATATGGAAGCCTAATGTATGATTGTAATGGATTCCATGTATATGATTATAGATATGTTAATGCATGACTATAGATCTATGGACAACATAATCTTATGATGTGATACATGTGTTTTTAATGAGATGGATGCTGTATGTACCTACATGTTATGTGAGTGTGTAAAAGCCTAATGTAATGCCTATATGATTATGTATGCACTTATGTGTTTGCATGTCACAAGATATTATCATGAGATGGATGAGATGAGATGACAAGACAAAAGGATATGAATGTTAGCGCGAAGATCAAATCTTTCAACATGTTACCACAGGACTTAACAATTATTGCTCTTAATCATCATTGGGTGGATTATTGTAATGGCCAAAAAAGACCATGATATGACATAGATCAAGGTGTGCAAGGTCGTACCATCACATGAGACAAGCAGTCATAGACAAGGATGATCATGACTCATACTAAGAGTGCAATTGCCCCAGTCTTTTTGTCACAACCAACCACAAGCATAAGATAGACAAGAAAGACAATGACAAGTCATGAAATGTTGTTTCTCCTCTAAATCTTGTTACCAAGACATCCTCAAGGAACTAGTAACATGACTGCCTAAAAAATACAAGACAAGTCAATCATCATGATACGTCGCTGCTTCTCTAAATCCTGTTGTCAGGACATCGTGGAGAAATTAGTAACATGATGAGAGATCTAAAGACAAATGCCAATATAGTGTTTGCCAAGTGTGACTAAATGTCAAGTGTTTTAATGTAAAGATGCTAGGTTTGATGGTGTCGAATGCCAAATTTTTTTAGATTTGACGATGTCAAGGTGTCAAATGTCAGATTTTGCATGAGGACCAAGTCACCAATGTCAAAGTTTCTGACCATGAATCTTTTGTTATAACTACGAAAAAGCTGATTATGATATGCTTGTAAATGATTCAAGGCATTATGTCTGTGTTCCTCTAACATTTCCAATTCATGCAGTCGTGATTGTCTATACTCTTCATCATCAATTAGGCCCTTCAGGGAGACTTGCAAAGAAGGAATTCCAACCTCGATGGGTAGGATGGCTTCGGCTCTGAAGACTAAGGAAAATGGAGTGGCTCCTATGGGTGTTTTCCTAGTGATTACCATTGGGAAAAATGGCATACGACATCCTCTTGTCGACAACTAAGAAATATTTTGCAAGACCTTATTGAAAATTGTACAATTGAATTGGGTGGGCCACAATTTGCATCAAACACAGACCATACTATTCACAAAACCCACTGCAAGACCATGGTTCAAATAACCCCTCAACATTAGGTCCTGAGACAAATAACAACCGTGCCAACTATACCCACATCTCATTTGACTATTTAGGAGGAACTATTATCAACCATGCCCGAACTGAGGATGAATATGTCAATACCATAACTGTCAAAAGAGCACTTGAATGTAATGTCACTACCTGTGGTGGAAAAATCACCATAGCCAGTCCTCCTCCTCCTTGGAAACAAAAAAATACAATACCTGGTCCCTTTGCTAAACAATCACAATCAAGCTCAACCACAAAGCAATTAGAATCTAAGGGACAGTTTAACCTCATTGATCAACTAGGAAAAACCCCTACACATATTTCCATACTCAAGCTGCTACACATTTCTCTCGTGCATAAAGCTTAACTATGGGAAATTTCTAAGTTAGCAGATTGGTAGCTGAATAAATCAAAACCCAAAGTAATAATGAAGCACAAAGGAGGAAAAAATAAAAACAAAGAGAGATATCAGCTTGAGTTCTCAACCTCCATGATTGACCTCCATTACACCTTCTCTATTTGCTATAATATGAAGGTTTCCCTCAGATTTTGTGTTAGCAATATGTGACAATGCCAAGACCAAAGCAAATGTTGAAGGATTTAAATGAAAAAATGCAATACTATGCAACTATGCAACTATGCAACTAGTAAGCAATTCTAAACTATGACTAAAGTATGCCAAATGCCAAATGAGAGATGAAGTATTCCTATGAAAAGAGCTAAAATTGCAAGATGATAACAAGATTGCCTAAAACAAGATTGAATGAGATGTAAGATTCCAAGAGCTAAGATTTCATGAGATGTCAAAATGAGACCGAAATTTCCATTTTATAGAAAATGCAATTTTAGATGAATGGCGAAGATTGAAGATTGTCAAGTGCCCTAGAATCAATGGACAAGATTCAATGTGACAACCCACTATTGGGGTTAGGGAAACATTAGGTCAAACTTGAAAAAAGTGGACAAGATTTAATTTGAGAAAATCAAATCAAGGGTTGACAATGCATGTGACAAGGAGATAAGAATGGCATAGAAAAAGAGAGTTGGAAAATCAAATAATATTAGAAATTACTTAATTTTTGGAGAAAAAAGGCTATTTTGAATTAAAAATTAATTTAATTCAAAAGGTGAGGTCATGTGATAGTAAATAATTAATTTGAATTATTTACTAAAAGAGGGAAAATTATAAAGTGAGACCATTTTAAATAAATAATTTTATTTAAAATGGGGAAAATGCCAAGGTGGACAATAATTTAAATAAATTAAAGAATTTATTTAATTATAGAAAGACATTAGAAAATTAGTGACGTATTTAAATAAATAATTATGATTTATTTAATTAATAGTTGAAAGTGGACCAAAGAACATAATTAAATATTTTAATTATGCTAGGAAAAAATATGGCTACAATAGAGCTTGCAGGCCTAGGTCATTTTTATGTGTCTACAATGATAAATGATAGGAAGGAATGATGAAATCGTAAAGTGGTTCAACTCACCACCCTTCAACTGCTTCCTTGAAAGACTAAATTCATGCACATCACTTCAAGGTCTTGGATCTTGTCTTCTTGATTGTTTGAATTGCTTGGAGACCTACAAAAAGGGTTAGCCTTCACAAAAAATGATAATATAAACATGCATAAACTCACATAGGATTTGGCATGATGCTTGGGTCTTGAATTACTACAATAAAGCTTTGAAATGTTGTTGTTGATCATAATTTTTCCAATAGTTTTCTACAAATATTGCAAATGATGCAATAACTATGTATTTATAGGAATTTATTTTAATTTTCCAAAAATTACATCCTGATAGCTGGCATTTGCAAGTTGAATTTAAAATGTTAAAATGTCGACACTGACATATTCAAATTTGGATCCTAATAAAATAGGGGGACTTATATTCCCAAAGGTATCCCAATCCTAGCCCTATTTTTTAGGAAATAGGGTGTCAGGTGCAAGACATTAAATGAATGACTTTGTTATATGCTTGCAATTTCTTAGAAAATGGTAAAAATAAGCTATAGAATACATAATTTAGGAAATTATGGACTTAATTAGGTTCAATAATTTAGGGGGATAAAACATAGTGTGAAGTTGTCAAGGGTGACAATTTATGATGCTACATTTATCCCCCACTTTAGTGAGAGTATAAAATTACACTTAGACTCACACTAAATTAAAAGATATATGTCAAGAGGGGTCTGATTGTCCAAATGTTGAAGAGATAGGATGACTAAGGATCAAGGGGGAGTGCACAAGACCCCAAGAGACAAGATCCCATGCCAAGACAACATAAGGAAAAAGGGAACACACACATGTATGCAACACAACAAGATAACATATACAAGCATACATAATGTCAAAATAAAAAGGGAGAGTATGGATAATCATAGGCTAGCAAGTTGTGTTATGCTAGGATCCACACAAAAGGTGTTCATGAATCACACAATAGAAAATTCTAATATTTGCTAGATTAATCACAAATAGAAGGCACCATGGTCTAGTAAAGTCTAATATTCACTAGGTGAGGCCCCAAGCACAATGATAACACACAAGGTCTAGTGAGGTCTAATATTCACTAGGTGTAAAGGTCACACGAGCTTATTTTGAAAGCCCTATGCCAATGATATGTTTCTAAATAAACCTACATCATGATAAGGGGTTTCACCCAAATGTAAAGAAACAAACAACATAGAATATGAACATATAAGGGATCCATAGATCTGGGGTTAGTATACATCTTTGCTATAGTCATGTAATAGAGCTTGAAACTAACATCATTCCCCAAGTAATCATGGGAAAAATAACACAATGGAGGAATGAAACATAGAGAGAAAAATAACAAACTTTTGGATCAACATGGAAGATACCTAAATGCCTCGATGCATTGCATCGTTCCCACAAGGAAAAAACAAGACAAAAAATAAAGTTTATGGCATATAGAATAATAGATATACAAATAAAAGAATATCAAGACAAGTTTTTTTCTTTGTATCCTTGGGCCAACAGAGCAATAAGGTTCATCCAAAGAAAACTCACAAACATAAAAACACACCAAAATCACAACACGAGAGATCAAATCACATGCAAGAAAACACAAAGAACACATGAAACAAACATAAAGGAGTACCACACATGCAAGCTAACCTAAAGCAGGTTGTCTACATCCCACTCTTGCTCATCATATAGGGAAGACAAAAAACTAACTAAAGGGACTACAACAAGTGTCGTACTAGGAGCATCTCTAGGTTCAACACGTGGTGGGTCACTCTCATCAAGAGGATCACCATGGTTTCCCCCATCTAAATTCATAGAATTTGTAAACAAAACATTAAGCTCATTATACACTTGTTCATCAATTTTAGCAATTTCATCTTCATCATCCAAATTAATCATAATAGGAGGTTTATAACAATGATTGTTGTATGTCCTTATTTCAATTCTTTTTTAAGTTCCATGTCTTATTATTGTGAAAGTTATAATTCTTCTTGATTTGTTTGCATAGGTGTTTGATTATATTGTATTGTTTTATTCTTTCCTTCCAATTGACAAGCAACACCATGACGCCTATGCCTACACTCTTTAGAATTTCAATTTCTTCTTGCATGGTTTTTAATTTGTGACAGGGGAGGAGAGGGTTTCTCAACCATTGGTCTCTTTTCTTCCCTTAAGGGATGAACTAAAGGAACCATTAGGGATTGGGAAACCACTGTCTCTTTAGGTCTATACACTTGTTTTACCTTCGAAGGCACAAAATGAATCATTTGATTGTCTCTTGGTCTTTTAATGATATGGGTGGAGGAAATGTGACATATTTACCTTGGTTACTTGGAAGGGGGTTTTCTTGGGGTACGGGTTCATCCATAAATGGTGGAGGAGAAACAATCATAGTCTTATCATTTTCATCAATATTGGTAAGAGATAACTCTGTTATGCACTTTGCCTTAAACTTTTAGTATGCCTTGAAAAATAAATCCTCATGAGGCTTAATAGGTTATGTGAGATGAGGATTGTCAGCATGGGTCGTGATGAGTCCAGTTTATGACTCAATTTTGATAAAATTTTATTGTCTATTTGCTGTAGTTGTCATAGACTTTGATGCTTGGATGTTGATCTTTTTATGATATTTCCTCAAAACCATAGACATTGAGCATAATATTTTTACAGTCTTTAATGACATTGACATGCTATATGAACTATTTGTGTTGATTTTACATGTGGATTAATGAATGCTACTTTAAGATAGTTACATATATGCAATTTTTGTGCATACCAATATTGCTTTGTAGATATAATTAGCTGCCTACACAATTAAAGGAGATTATGCTAGCTGGTCATTCACCATAATGGCCAACAAGGTGGTCATTTAAGGTCAACAAAGGGAAGACTCACGATAGCAGGAGATTCCTCATTCAAATTGAAGTTGTAACCACCTTGTAAATGGTATTAATTATCTGTTGAGAGAATATAGGCGTTACCGTTGTGCTAAATCTGCATTGAGGCAAATATGCATAACTGCCTCTCCACTTTTTATGCTTTCTCTAAAGTGGCATCCTCCTAATCTGTTGGAGTTGACTACCTTTCTAGGTGATTAGTTAGTATCTTTTCTCCTTATAAATAAGACTCAGACACTCCTTCAAAAGAGGTCGCTTAATCTGATGATGTACTCACATTCTTAGTTTTATAGTCACGATGCTCTATTGTACTTGTGTTTTCCAATGAATAAAATGAATTTATAAGTTCGTGCATATGAATTTACATTTTTCTTAAGGGATACTCATCCAAGGGGTCCCACTTGGTGAGCATTCCATCCTTTAGCATAGTTATTACTTTTTGTTCAATAATTAGTTAAAAATTTGGCACCGACTGTTCCTGTAACCACTAGAATTTCATTCTATGACTGTTCCTACAACCAAAGCAGGAAAAGTAGTTTCCTATTTGTTTGCTCAGATTTCCATTTCTGTCATGCATTTCAGCTTAGTATAGTTGTTGGTTGATGCTCAACACTTATGTTATTTCTTTCCAAGAAATTTACCTTCAACATTATGTTTTTCTTAGTCATAGAATAAATATTTTGGATCCTTAGTGCGCATACTGTACAGACCCATTTCAAGTTCACGTCCCTAGGTTGAAAAGTTAAATGCACCTTCATGATGATTGAAATAGCTATTCAGATTAGATGTCCAATCTTTGAATCACAACTGTAAGAGCTTAGTTGTTAGATCATTGTAGGAGGCCAACATTTTTGGCACCATTTCCGAGGATGGTGTCAAACTAGGGAGTTCTTTGGGGTCATTGATAATTTTCTTGTTGTAGTATTTCTAAAAGTATGTTCCTAGTATACCCCTTATTTAGGAAAGTAATGATCCACCATTCTTTTGCCAATTCTTTGTGTGAGCTGGCTGATAGTGAGTTGATACCGTATGCATAGAGGAAGGAGGAGAGATGCTCATGGGAGATTCCTTCATAATAACCCTGATCCATTCCAACTAGATGAGCATTTGAATCTGCCAAGAGAGGAGGAAGAAGAAGAGCCAAACCCCTTTGTTGATGCATTTCCTAATCTAACTAGTTTTGAAATTTCCTCTAAAGACCAAAATCAACTTGGGAATCACTTTGCTTTGGAACTACATCAAGCAGGCATGGGTGATGCAAATAGAAACAAACCTAACCAACTAGCATTTCCTTTCCCTATTTCCCATCAGAATGAAGTTGAAAACCTCAAAAATATCCTTGCTTCAGTGCTTCCTAAGTTTTATGGACTCATCACAGAAGATCCTGATACTTTCTTGTTCGAGTTTGACATACTCTGCAGGAGTTATGACTATAGCATTGATGCCCATAGGCTTAAGCTATTTCCTACCACCTTGAAAGAGGCTGCATTGAGACGGTTCATGAGCCTAGGAAGTAATACTATGGAGATTTGGGAGGACATGAAGACAAAGTTCCTTGAGAAATACAAGGAATATTGCAGGGGCAGTGACATGAGAGGAGATGACATTTTCAGGATGCAACAAGATGAAGATAAGAGCCTCAAGGATTACATTGCAAGGTTTTTGTTTTGTTTGTAGAATTCTCCACACCATACACTTAATGAAGAATCACAAAAGCTACTTTTCCTGAGAGGAATTAATGATAGTTGCATTCATGCCTTAGACTTGATGGGAGGAGGAGATATCGCCCAAGTTCCTTGGGAGGACATCAAGAAGATACGTTAGAACTATTCTAGGACAACTTCAAAGAAAGGGAGAGCTTACCAATCCTCCATTGGTAAGTCATCTACTAGTGGAGTTTTAGGAATGGAGATTATTCACTTGCTAACAAAATTCAAGCAAGACATTATAAACAATCTAGCTACTCAGCTGGATACACTTCAAGCCAAAAAGAAACAAGAGGAGGCAGAGGAAACATTGGAAAAATATTTCCCCCATTGCAAATAAAAGGACTTCAGATGCAGGATGATAGCTAATATTGGAAGCAAGCAGATTCCACCTAAGTTCAAGCCAATCCAGGGTGAAGATGACCAAGTATACTACATTGCATAACAAAGGCCATGGGCTCCAAGACAAGTTATGCCACTAGATCCACTCTCTTTTGTTGGGCCATATTTAAATTCCTATTCATCTGGTAACCAATAACATCCCCCATATCCATCCAATTATGGAGGATATCCACCAAAACCTTGGAATAACGCTCAAAATTCTTGGCCCAATCACCAAAATTCTCCACCTTAGTGGCAACAACCTCAGGGGAATTGGTAGTAGTTTCAAGGAAATTGGCAGCCACCCCCAAGAAATTGGAAACAAACAAATCAATGGAGGGGAGGACAACAATGGCCAAACCAGCCAAATAGTTACATGCAACCACCTTCTCATCCCCAACAACCTACTATAATTCCTCCTCTTGCTAGCTCAAGTTCAAATACACCTAAACGTACTTAGCAACTAGCTTAGCCCACACCCAATCCAAATAACAAACCACAACAACAACCAATAGACTCTGTTGATCCAAATCAATTCCCTACATATGCTGTGAGTGTAAGTGACATCCACTTACATTCAAGAACTACCTTTCCAAATCCTTCCACGCCCATTATCATTGAGCTTATTGTGGAAGAAGAGGAGCCTCTAGTACCCCTATTTAGCCTAGTGCACCTAAGAATCTTGAACCAGTCCCAGTCAAGCAAATTGCATAAACACCCCCATTTCCTCAAAGGTTGGAAATTGTGAAAGAAAAGGAAGAAAAGGAAGAAAAGGAGGACACAAATTTTGACATTTTAGATTAGTTGAAGCATATATGTGTCCAAATACCTCTATTTCAGGCCATAAAATATATTCCAATCTATGGCAAGGAAATTAAGGAAGCATGCCTTAAGAAGCTAGGTAGGAAGAAGAAATACCCCACTACGGTTCATGTGTTGGGAAAACTAGCTGACATCATGCTTGGGAGAGTGATTGTTCCCAAATATAATGATCTAGGGAGTCCTATAGTAGGAGTTGTCATAAATGGGATCTAGATAAAGAATTCTCTGATTGACTTAGGAGCAACAATAAATGTAATGACCAAGGATATCTTGCAACAACCAAATGTTGCAAGCATGAGACCTACTCCTACTATCCTACAACTTGTTGATAGTTCGATTTTTAAACTTGATGGTGTAGTAGAGGACCTTGTGGTAACTCTAGACTCATGGGAGTACCCAATAGATTTCATGATTCTTTCTCCTAAAGCCACAATCAACAGGTACCCTATCATTCTAGGAGGACCATGGTTAGCAACAACAGATGCATATATTGGATGTAGGATAGGAGACATGACCATTTTTGATGGAAAGAGCACCAAAAAGCTTGTTCTCTACCCTCCTGCTCAACCATCCCATGATCTGGATAACTCTATATGGCCACATGTTGGTGAAGAGGCCGAGGAAGTTAATTTTGTGGCATAGCTTATGATGTTAGGAAAAATCTCTTTCATGTAGCTTCAAGATGAAGATGAAGTATTTTCTAACATAATTCAAAATCATTGTGAAGGGGAGGAAGCATCATCCTCTCATTCTTCCTGCTCTTCCTTTAGCCACTCTTCCTATAGTAGAACTTCTTGTAGCAATGAGTATGTCTCATGCATTGTTGCCACATGAACTTAAGGTACCAAGCATTATTGAAGTAGCTATGGTAGAGATAACTACACAAGTGCAAGTGACAGAAGGAAAATATTTGCACATCAACAACAAATCGAGTGAAGAACAATTGTCATTGAAAAAATTACTAGAGACCCACCAACATGCATTTATGTGGGACTATCATGATATGAAGGGATTGGACCCTAATATTTTCACTCATATGATTTACATTAGAGATGATTTAACACCAATGAGGCAGCCACAAAGAAGAATTAACCCTGCATTAAGAGAAATTGTAAAAGGAGAACTACAAAAATTGCTAGATGCAAGATTCATCTACCCCATTTCAGATAGCCAATGGGTGTCTCCATTGGTGATTGTTCCCAAAAAGGGAGGGAAGTGGCGAGTTTGTGTTGATTACAGGGAACTCAATGCCGCTACCAAAAAAGACCATTTTCCCTTACCTTTCATAGATCAAGTTTTGGACTCACTTGTAGGAAAATAATACTTTTCTTTTCTAGATGGCTTTAGCGGCTATAACCAGATCCAAATTGCACCAGAGGACAAGAAGACTACCTTTACCTATCCTTGGGGGACCTATGCCTACTTAGTACTTCCATTTGGCTTATGCAATACACTTGCAACTTTTCAAAGGGCAACCATTAGCATATTTTCAGATATTTCTCATGATTGCATGGAAATTTATATGGATGAATTCACCACCTATGGTGCTGATTTCAATGGAGCATTGGAAAATCTCAGGAGATTCCTACAGAGATGTGAAGACCACAATCTATCTCTAAACAGTGAAAAGTGATTCATGGTGATGTAGGAAGGTGTAGTCCTTGGACACTACATCTCTCACAAAGGAATTCAAGTAGATCCTGCAAAGATTGAGGTGATCACAAATCTGCCTACACTTGCAAAAAAAAATATGTTAGGAGTTTCTTGGGCTATGCAGGCTACTATAGGTGTTTCATCGAGGATTTCAGAAAAATAGCGGCACCATTGTATACTCTTCTCACTAAAGATGTTGAGTTTCAGTGGATTGAAGACTATGACAAGGCATTTTATGATTTGAAGGCAACTTTGACTCATGCTCTTGTACTAAAAGGTCCTAATTGGGAGCTTCCTTTCTACATCCATACATATGCATTAGACTATGCCATAGGAGAAATCTTAGGGTAGAAAGAAGGAGCTATTGAAAATGCTATTTATTTTGTTAGCAAAAAATTACAAGGAGTTGAATTCAATTATACAATAACAGAAAAAGAAATGCTAGCAGTAATCTATGCCCTCAACAAATTCAGGAACTACATAAAAAGCTATCAAATCTTTGTGCACACAAATCATGCAACCATTAGGTATCTCATGAATAAACCTCTGATCTCAAGTATTCTAGCAAGATGGCTATTGCTGATGCAGGAGTTTGACATAACCATTGTAGAGAAACTAGGAAAGGCCAATGTTGTTGCAGATTTTCTTTCACAACTGACTATATTAGAGGATAATCAAGTCATAGATGACTCTTTCCCTGATGAGCACTTATTTTCCATTAGTGTGGAAACACCCTAGTATGTTGACATAGCTAACTATTTGGTCACAGGGAGAGTTCCTTCTCACTTCTCTCCAAAAGAGAGAAGGGTGCTAATTGAAAAATCATTTCCTTTTTCATGAATTGCAGGATGTTAGTTTTATACTAGACTAGACCATTTCATGAGGAGATGTGTGAGGGAAGATAAGACATATGATATTTTTCATGCATGCCACAATGAACCATGTGGAGGAAATTTTGTAGCCAAGAGGACATCAATGAAGATTTTGAATACATGATATTACTGGCCAACGCTCCACAAGGATGTAGGGAGATATACAAGAAAGTGTGATAGATGCCAAAGGATGGGTAGGCCAATCAAATCCAATGAGATGCCCCTTTACCCTTAGGTAGTAATCACTCCATTTGAAAAGTGGGGATTAGATTTTGTAGGACCCATTGATCCTCCATCCAATGGTAAGTCTTATATCTTAGTATGCACTAATTATGTAACTAAGTGGGTAGAAGTTAAGGCCATGAAGCATGTGAGAGATAATAAGGTTGTTGAATTTATTTCTAAGGAGATTTTCACAAGGTATGGGGTTTCAAGAGAGATAGTGATTGACCAAGGGGCTCAATTTACATCAACCCTTATTGCAACATTCAATGAGTACAACATAAGGCATAGGAAGTCTACTCCTTATCACCCCTAGGCCAATGGAAAAGTTGAGGTGACTAATAGGGAAGTTGAAGCCATTTTGACCAAAACAGTGGCTGTTCATTTGAAGGTTTGGGAAAATAGGCTACTAGAAGTTGTCTGGGCCTATAGGACAACCTGGAAAACAACTACATGATTCACACCATTTGAGTTGCTATATGGAAAGACTGCTATGATGCCCATTGAATTTGAGCATAAAACTCTTAGGACTGCAATGGAATTGGGGATGGACATATCTGATGCACAAAGAGATAGAATCATGCAGCTCAATGCATTGGATGAAATGGGGAAGGAAAATTTTCATCATACAGAGATAATACAGAATCAAAAAATCAATTGGCATGAAAAATTCATTAAGGACAAGAAATTCCAACTAGGAGATTGGGCCCTGCTCTACGACTCAAGGTATTAGGATAATGTAGGAAAATTGCAGACAAGGTTGCAAGGACTATATGAGGTTGCTGAAGTATTCCCCAATGGCACTGTTTAGCTAACTACTATTGACCCAGTCAGATTTAAGCTGATTTTCAATGGTCATCACCTCAAATTGTATCACAAGCCAACTTCCAAGAAGGAATTCTTGCAACAATTCACTTAGCATACAACACTCGAACTTCCTGCAGCTGAAGGAAGTAGACCTAGTGTCCCTCCTGGCTAATTAAGGTACATAATTTATCATAATAAATACTTCCACTCCTATGGGGGTCCACTTCTTCACCCATCTTCCCATTCGTCTCCACCTTTCTCTCTCTTCCATCACACCTCCATAATTTCACTTCATTCCATCATCACTTCACTCCATTCCACTCCACTTTCATTAATTGCTCAACTGACCTCTCAAAAGGTGACCGGTACTTTATGCATAATCTTTGTAGTAGATATTTCAAGAATACAGGTACGTGCACATCAAGTTATCTCTTAATTATCTTTTAGTACATTCATTTAATTGTTGTAAATTGATATAGATGTTCTCCATAACATGGCATTATTCCTTGCCTTGTCAAATTGTCATAACTCTCACGCATGTGAGGACACATGCTCAAATTTAGGTTGGGGGAAAAGTGTGAATGCTATGTCCACATGTCTTTCCATGTTGGCTCACATCAACAAAGTTTAAATTGATTCTATTCAAATTTTAAGTGAGATGACAGCTCGCATGTGTGAGGAGATATCAACTGCTACCATTTTTCTTGATCATAAGCCTTCATTGATTACTCCTTTATTTCCTTTATTACTCTTGTCATAATCTTAAGCCAAAAAGAGAAAAATTCAGACAACACTAGTGTTTGAAATATAGTAGTGTGCATGAAGGAGAATTTTAGCTTTTAGACAAAGATTGCAGGAAGGGAAACTTTGTAGAGTGATTGTTTGATTGTAGACAATTGAACAATGGGAGGTGGGTTAATCAAGAATGAACCCATAGTTGATGACATATTACTGCAAGATGCACCTTCACAAGTTGAATTCATAAATTGTGGCTGGTTAGACTATTTCCTGAAGCTTAATGGTTTTGATGAAGACATTGCATTGGAGTTCACCCAGACATTATCTAAAGGAAAAGCCATAGTAAAAGGGCTAGAAGTATTGACTACTGAAGAAAGAATTATGGAAGTTACAAGTTTTCCTTTTGATAGTGAAAATTACCCTGCTTCAAGAGATGCTAGGTCAGCTAGGGCTGAATTTACAAAACCTGGTGATCCTCCATTGAGTGTGGACAAACAAGATGCAAAAATAAACTTTCTGCTCGAGCCATGGAAGCAAGTATTTGTTGATGTTGTAAAGTAGATTACCTGTGAAGGTCACCAGTAGAATATACACTTTATACATTTCAAACTTTTGAATAATATGAGGCATGGGAGAGGAATGAATGTGCCAAACATGCTATACCACCTTCTCTCAATCATGGTGGTTGAGACCCAAAAAGGTAGGGATAACTTCGCTTACCACCATTGTCTGATCAAATTGTTTTTTGAAAAGTATCTGCATGATGTGTCTGACATGACTTGGGAAGAATTCTTAAAAATTGATTAAATTAAACTAGAACATTTGCGACCTATGGTTTTGCCTCAACCCTATATGACTAGCAGAAGATTGAGCATGACTGAAGCTACTCCTAGTGCCTCAACTTCTGGTGCGGGCCCTAGTGAAAACCCTCCCGCAGTTGAAAAAACCATAGAGATTAGATCTTCTGAGGCAAAGCATTCAAAAAAAGAAAGTTCCTCTTCAAATTTTGATGATGATGTTCCTCTTGGAATCTTAATGAGAACTAGGGCACAAAAGAAAGAGGAAAAAATAAAGAAAGGAAAAGCTAAAAAGCAAACTGCAGAAAAGAAAGTGCCAAGCTCTAAGAAACAAAAGGCTAACACTTTTCTTCCTATAGTTGAAGAAGAACATGATAGCCCTCCTAGAAAATCAAGACTAGCTGGACCAACCTTTGGTGTGTCTTTGTAGGGAAGCCCTAGGAATAGAGAAACATGACAAGACAACATAGAGGCCCTAATGGGATAGGTAAATGTTGAGGAAAATGACATACTTGAGGAAGAAACAAACATAATGCTAGAAGATCTTGTTGATATCACTAAACAAGTTGAAAGTCAAGAGTTTGAGGAAAATCACGAGCTCCTATAGCGAGAGTAGAAGAAAGAGTTCCTACAACAAGAGAAAGAGCCAAAACAAGAGGTCCTGCAACCAGAACTAGGAGAACAATCAACACCCCTGTAGCTAGAATTGGACGAGCAATTAGAATCCCTACAACCAGTGCTATAGGAAGAGCAAGCATCTGTTCTAGGAAATTTTTTGGTATGAATACATAGGCCCTCTAATTTTTCAATGCACATGGTAGCTATGAATTTATGGAAAGAGATGCAAAGAAGGGAAGAAGAATGGAAGGAGGAGAAATATAGGATGAAGAGAAAAAATCAAAAGAGAGATGAGGAGATTGAAGACAAGGATGCAAAAATTGATACTTTAAAGAAGAAGGTGGACAATATGATAGCCTTGGTAACTTAGATATTAGAATGCAAGAATCCTCCAAGTGTCTATGCCCTGTATCTGAAGGAGAAGTATCTTTCTTTTAAACTAGCTAGGATTGTTTCAAGTTTGAATCCTTCTATTGAGACTCCTCTTGAGTTTTTCAATGCTTATAGGATTTCTCCTCTTGAAATGAAGAATTTTTTCTATGAATTTTACTTACATAATTATGCCGTGACCCAAGACCATGATTGGAATCCAGTATTGTATGTTGGGGATGTCTAATTAAGGGCGTTCATGTCTTGGATATAGAATGAGATTAGTTGGGGAAAACAATTCAGGACTTATAAGCAAGTTGAATCCAACACTCCCCTATCCATCAAGGTTGAATCTAGAAATCCAGGGAGCATTTTCATGGATTGGCACATAATTCTTTATAGACCAAGCTATGGCGATATGATCCTATGTGTGAGAGAGGAAGTTTATAAAGAATATGAGGAGGTAGAAAAAACCAAAGGAGAATCTGTGATGGGATACCTGTCACAAAGGTGGAACAACCTAACTGATGAGTTAAAACAAGCTGAGCCTCACTATATGTAGAACTATGCTACAACTATTAAGAGAGTTGATAGATATATGCAGATTGGAAGCGAAAAGAAGCGATTTTAGCTTCCACTAACTTTACAATCACCTATCTTATTGTGGCTTGTGCCAAATTTTAGGTTTTACCAATATGATATAGCTGCATAGAGACAAAGATGTAGCAGATTGGACAAACAACAAGGGTTTTATTGGGACCATAATTTAGAAATTATAGAAACTGATGTAGGATAGTTGGCAATTGCAGATTTCAAGGCATTAACAAAGCAAAGGAACAACCCTCCTTTTGCTAGAGGACCAACAAAGTCTTAGGGTGGGGGGAGTGATGAGTCCAGTTTATGACTCAATTTTGATAGAATTTTATTCTCTATTTTCCATAGTTGTCATAGACTTTGATGCTTGGATGTTGATATTTTTATGATATTTCCTCAAAACCATAGACACTGGACATAAGCTTATTTTTACAATCTTTAATGACATTGACATGCTATATGAACTATTTGTGTTGATTTTACATGTGGATTAATGAATGCTACTTAATATAGTTACATATATGCAATTTTTGTGCATACTAATATTGTTTTGCAGATATAATTAGCTGCCTACATAATTAAAGGAGATTCTACTAGCTGGTCATTCACCATAATGCTCAACAAGGTGGTCATTCAAGGTCAACAAAGGGAACACTCATGATAGTGGGATATTCCTCATTCAAATGAAGTTGTAACCACCTTGTAAATGGTCTTAATTGTATGTTGAATGAATATAGGTGTTACTATTGTGCTAAATATTTGTTGAGGCAAACATGCCTGACCAGATTCTGTGCATGTGTAATCATCTCTCCACTTTTTATGCTTTCCCTAAAGTGGCATCCTAATCTGTTGGAGTTGACTGCCTTGATAGGTGATTAGTTAGTATCTTTTCTCCCTATAAATAAGACTTGGATGCTCCTTCAAAAGAGGGTGCTTAATCTAATGATGTACTCACATTCTTAGTTTTATATTCATGATGCTCTATTGTACTTGTGTTTTCCAATGAATAAAATAAGTTTATAAGTTCATGCATTTGAGTTTACATTTGTCTTAAGGGATACTCATCCAAGGGGGACCACTTGAGAATTCCATCCTTTAGTGTAGTTATTACTTTCTATTTAGTAATTAGTTAAAATTCTGGCACTAACTATTCCTGCAGCCACTAGAATTCCATTTTGTGACTGTTCTTGCAGCCAAAGCAGATAGAGTAGTTTCCTGTTTGTTGGCTTATATTTCCATTTCTATCATACATTTCAGCTTAGTATAGTTGTTGGTTGATGATCAACACTTATGTTATTTCTTTCCAAGCAATTTACCTTCAACATTATGTTTTTCTTAGTCGTAGAATGAATATGGCTACTTTGGATCCTTAGTGCACATACTATGCTGACCCATTTCAAGTTCACATCCCTGGGTTGACAAGTTAAATGCACTTTCATGATGATTGAAATAGCTATTCAGATTAGATGTCCAATCTCTAAATCACAGCTGTAAGAGCATAGTTGTTAGATCATTGTAGGAGACCAACAAGTCGATTACGCTTAATCCATGATGAATTGAAGCACAATTTACCCAAATAAACCTACATCTACCAAACAAGATCATTCAAATTGAAAAGTTAAACTAAGCATTTATACAAACTGAAAGTTACAAACTATGAAAATAGTTAAATTCCTACTCTGACCCATTTGAAACTTATCCTGTTTTGGAATTGGTGTTGTATTGATGTGGAATAGCGATCCTTTCCCAATCCCATGATTAGTGAGCCTATTTCAATCAATTCTATGGAAGAGAATTGATGAAACCATTGTGATAAATGGATGAAAACCTAGTTTATGCTAAAAATGAGCATGATGCAAGCTAAATTAACATGATTTTATGCTACAAATGATTTAATTATGTAATTGATAAGCTAATCTAAGATAATCCTAAGCTAAAAGATGAAAACCCTAATTCATATACAAACTAAGATAGATGCATGGAAGCCATTAATGGATGCTTTAAGCTATTATGCAATTAAAATAAACTAAAACAAGATAAAAGTAAGTAAAAGATGAGTGTGAATGCAAGTGAGTTCAACAACATAAGTTTGCAATTGAAAGACATATGAGATTCAACAACATAAGTTTTCTCCGAAAAAGATGGATGAGATTCAACAACATAAGGTTGCTCTGAAAAAGATGGATCCTTTTGTCTCTAGATAGTGTCCTATTTATAGGAGAAAAAATGAGGAATGAAGGGTTGAGATTGAAAAGATTAATCAATGGTCCAAGATGAAGGAGATGAGAGGCATGGATCATGGATTCTCATCAATGGATGAGAATGCATGATGGGATTTAATCAAGGGTTCACACTTGCCTCAAAAAAACACACTTTTGGCCTACTCACATAGGTCAAAGGTGACTTGTTCAAAAGGTTAAAGGTTAAAACTTGCTTAAGAAGTTAAGTGAAAATATCTCTTTTTCAAATGATGGAGGAATAAGAATATTCCTTGGAATATTCATTTGGGTGAGGAAAAAGGCATTTTGCAAATTAAAATAAAACTTTAATTGTTCAAAAAAGGAGATAAGGAATATTCCAAGGGAATATTCCCTTTTAAAGAAAAATTAGTTTAATTGCTAATTAAACAAGATTTAATCATGCAATTAGGGGATTTGGAGGAATAAAGTGATATTTATTAAATTAAATATTTAATAAATGAGGGGGGAGAGATAAAATGATATTTAATTAAATAACTTAAGGTTATTTAATTAAATAAGATGACTTAGGGAATTAAATTAAATGTTTTGATTTATTTAATTTAATAGGATGAAATGTTAGTGTGAAGGGGGATGAATTTGTAGAAGTTGAGAAAGCCAACTTCACAGACCCTGAAGATCACTTGCATGCAAATAACCTGTCATAGAAAGGAAGAGATGGAGACAAAAAAGCAAAGGTGCTCTGGAATCTTCAAGAGAGATTGCATTGACTGAATTAAAATAATTACAAAGATCAATCCTTAAAAGGAGATCATGCAAAACCTAAAAGTAACCCTAATAGGTAGACATTTAATAATTAATATAATTATTAAATGTCACAATATGCAAACTAAAGTGAAATATTAAGAGAGGAATAAAGGTAACTTAATTAACATAATTAAGTTTAAACCTTTACTCTAACACCCCCCCTTAAGACGAGCAAGAGTGCAACTATAAACATGTGCAAGAAAGAAAAGGTAACTACAATGCATGAAAGCAAACAAGGGTCCTGACAACTAGGCCTGATGAGGTACCTGAATACAACCAAATCTCTATAAAGTGGAGAAATAGAGAAAACCTCATGGGAAAAGCTCTACTCCAAAAAAAGATGAAAGACATGAAGAACATCGCTAAAGCAAAAGAAGCTGCAAACAACTGTCAAAAGATGACTGCTATGGTGCTGAAGAACCTCCTTTGAAGATAGGATGATTAGGATCAAGAAGACAACAATCTACATGAGTGCCCCAAACACTCGAATCAAATGGCAAACAAAGGCAAACACCTAGAACGAAGATACAAATGGCACAAGTACCAATAGTCTAAAAAAAACTGATCAATTGAGAATGGAAGATTCCTTCCAAGGTGAAACCAAGGAAGTATTAGCACAAATAGTATAATACCCCCCATAATGCTGTCTGGGAGAGCCTGACAGATCCACTAAAATGTTGTGTAACACCCTGTAGTGCATGAAGGAGTAGAAACAACATCTGAAAGTGCACAAGAAAGTACCTGCAACTGAAAAAGTGGTGTGCAAAACAAATAACACATGCATGAAGCTGGAATAATATGGATTCACTGTTGTTGTGGAGGGACACTCACCAAACAAAGGTGTGATGGAAAAAACAAAGGCACTACACAACCCCCCCATGGCACTTTATAATACAATGCGAGTACAAAATATGGCACAACCTTATGTGCAAAATCCCCAAAATACATGTATAATAGTGTGGCACTTTATCTCAGTGTGTTTACATAAAATATTGCTTAAAAATGATGATCATAATGCCCACAAAGAACAAAAAAATTGAAATACATGAAGAACAACCAAAAATGAAGCATCCCATGCAAACGAGAAGTTCCCAAGAACTAATAAGTCTAGATAATTCACCAGAGTGTGAAAACATAGAAAACTGACTAAAATATACCTGGAGTGAAATCTAGAAAAATTTCATAGATGGAATTGAAGAGCTCTGAAACATGGTTCCAATGCCGCTGAGATCGAAAAAAATGGAGAAACTGGTCAAAAGTTATGAGCTTGAGACTGAAAATAGATCCTTTGACTTCAAGTGGCTGTATAATGAACCAAAAAAAATTAAGTGATGAGACCCACACCACTATAAATTTGATGGAAGCAGCTTTCCGACGATATCTCGTTTGCCAAAAAACGATATCGTATGCGCAAGTTACGACCTCTGGAAGAGAAGAGCTCCAAAGGGGGGAAAAAACACAGTGTTGGATTAAATTTGAGGGTCATACGGCCATTGCAAAAAAAATACTGACCTAAATTTGATGGCTAAATGACCATCGCCACACATGCATAATTGGGTTTATTACAAAAAAAATTGTTTTTTATTAAAAAAATAATAATTTTTTTTTGCAATATAATAATTTAAAAAAAATAATAATAAAAAAGGTAAGGGGGCCTATGGGGGCCGCACCTGCCAATGTGGTAGGTGCGGTACCCACGGTACCTCCCTACAGGGGGCGGTACCCAAGGGGCCGTTGCTTGCCATAATGGCAGGTCGACGGTACCCTTGGGTACCGCTACCCAAGGTTTTTTAAAAAAAATCTTTTTTTATATGCAAAAAAACTTGCACTGCTTTTTAAAAACTTTTTTAATTTGATTTTTTTAATGATTTTTTTTTTGCAGGTCAAAAAAATTTATTTTAAAAAAAAAATATTACCTCAATTCACGTGTTGGGGAGGCCGTACGACCTCTTCGGTAAACAAATTTTTCCTCAGAAACTCCTGACACCGATTTTAGCAATTTGATAGGAAATTTTAAGGTTTTTGGCCACTCTGGATGCAACGGTGAGGTCCGTTTGGGCTCAAAACTCCCTAAAAAAGTAGGCACTTCCTAGATCTTGCAAAAAGCCCTTTCTTCAAACCCTCAAAGATCTGACAAACGAAAGCCAAATTTGACAAAACAAAAGTCAATCTCGACTATTCCAACAAATCTGGATTCAATAGAGAGATCTTATTTGACTCTGGATGCACTGAAAACACCCACCTACTGGATCAAAATGACAAACCCTGAACCCATGAAGCTCCAAAAAATCCTTCAAAACACGAATAGGAAGCAGCAGGTCTGGAGCTTTGATACCATGTATAAGTTGAGAAAGCCAACTTCACAGACCCCAGAGATCACCTGCATGTAAATAACCTATCACAGAAAGGAAGAGATGGAGAAAAAAATCAAGGGTTCTCTGCAAGCTTCAAGAGAGATTGCATTGAGTGAATTAAAATAATTACAAAGATCAATCCTTAAAAGGAGATCATGCAAAACCTAAAAGTAACCCTAATAGGTAGACATTTAATAATTAATATAATTATTAAATGTCACAATATGCAAACTAAAGTGAGATATTAAGAGAGGAATAAAGGTAACTTAATTAACATAATTAAGATAAAACCTTTACTCTAACAGAGTTAACCCAATTTTGATGAATTAGGTTAATAGATGAAACAGATGCAATTAATTAAATAGCTAGGCTAATTTAATCAATTAAGTGAAAAGAAGATGGTTTTAAAGAGGAAATGATGTTAGTAAATTTGTTTCAAGTGTGATATCATTCAAGACATTTTTTAGTGTCTACAGGTTCCATATGTTGAGGCCAAAAGAAATCCAATGAAAAGTTTCCACGGGAGGACAAAGGATTAAACCCACCATGATGCATTATGAAAATTTGTTTTTCAAATGGGAACTTTATGCACTTATGAATAACTGATGAGATAAAATTCATAGAGCATATCCATGGATAGCCTAGCTTCACATGGAATTAGTTTGACACTGGGATGATGGAGAATGATATTTCTAATTATTTTGGTCCAACTTTAAGAGGAAGAATTATTGAACCTATCGTAGGGTGAGAAAAACCATCATGAATTTTCAACCATGCTTTCAATTGTTCATAAGAATATTGATAAAGTTCATGCACAAACAAGAATTCCTTAGTGATCACATTCTCTACACACACAAGATCAATGAGTATCCTAGTTGTAAGCTTGTCATTAATACGCTAGACAATATAGAGAGGACCATTGGGTGCATGTATAGATGCATCAATATGGGTGAAAGAAATGTCGGGTAACAAAGTGGTTTGACCCTTATGAGGTTGAACATCTATGAGAGTGACCATGTATTGTAGGTCATCCTCATCATCACTCTTATTATCATTGTTATCATTATTAATGTCATCAGTCTTATCAACATTCATCTCATCACTCTTAACCTCACAAGATTGCACAAATTTGGATGAATGATTTGGCATTGGATTGGTAAAGATTTGCAAGTTCTGATTAGGTGGGGCAATAGATTTATTTACTTTATCATTAACACCACCCAATTGGATGTGATAAGAATCATTGAGGTCTTGAATTTGATGTTTAATATGCATGCATCATTCTATATCATGTCCATTTATGTGATGATATTGACAAAAGGCATTTGGATTGTAACTAGGAGGTATAGGTTTGGTTGTGCCCATAGGTCTAATCGAAGGTAGCCAAATTAAGTTCTTGTACAAAAGATACAACATGATCAAATGGAGGGTGTCGGGTAACTAGGTAAATTTTCTATCTCACAATCTAAATTGGTATGGTGTTGAACTTACAACTTAAATGGAGGGTGTCAGGTAACTGGGTAAATTTTCTATCTTGCAATCTAAATTGGTATGGTGTTGAACTTACAACAACTTGAGGTTCAATATGGTTTTTTGTGTGATGTGTACACAACTTGATAAAGTTATTGTTTTGATTCTTGAATGGTTGATAGTTGTTTTGAGGTATAGATTTGGATTTGTTAGTAGGAGTTGATGAAGATGTCTCTTCATACTGACTAACCAAATTCTAATAATCATGAAGGACCATAGATAGGTGTATAAAGGATGGATATTTCATCAAAAAGATCAATACCCCTTATTATAGGTTGTAAATTTTCAATGAAAACTCTTTGAACATCCACATCAGGGAGAGTAAAATTGATTTTTGAATAAAGCAACTAATAGTTCCCTATAAAGTCTATCACTTTTTCATGTTTTCCTTGCTTGCATCACACTAAATTAGTTAATGTAATTTTAGGTCCAATGTTGACTTGGAAATGTTGGAGGAAATGAAGTCACTACACAAGGTCGTATATGCTGATATATGATTGCTAGGGTCTCGAGGTATTTCTATATTTTTTGGCATCAGTCTTTTCAAGATTTCAAGTGACAATGGGCTTCTTTTGACATACTATAATGGTTTTCCATTTTTGGTTTTGTTTGAATTTTGAGATTTGTTGTTTAAGTGAGGTTATGTTTTGAAAAAGTTGGTTAATGATTGAATAATTGGTTGACATGTTTTGGGAATGTGGTGAATATGGTGGGATTATGTATGTTCTTGGTTGACTATTATGTTGTAAATTTATGAGAGGGGATCAAACTTGAGGTGTCACATGTGAGGACCCAAAACCATAAGGATTTCCATATGCCATTTCTTTGATGTATCATTGAGGTGACAGTTGGATTCGTATATGTAGGAATAGAGGCTATAGTTGTAGGGAAGGAGATTTTATTTGCTCCTTGAATTTGAGAGCATCCCAAAGATTGAGCACAACTAGCCATTCAAGGTACATTAGCATCAACTATATGGGCTAGGCTATGCAAAACCTCTAATCCTTGAGAATCACTAATAAATTTTCTCATGTTATCTATTATAAGTACCTCTATGCCAACTAGATATTCAGTACTCACATAGTCTTGAAGTCCTTATATATCTTTGTCCAATTGTTTCAATTTGTCTCCAGGAATGTAGGTAACAACAGTCTCAACATCTATAAAAATGGGTGATTGTAAGGTTGTCATTGGTATGGTAGCATTAGGGATAGAGTCCAAAATGGGTTCAATATTGACAACACTTTGCATGAAAGAGTTGGACTCAATATTCACAATGGATGTAACAACAACACATGATGACATAAGTCTACAAATACATCTCACTAAAGTATTAGCAATAGGACACCAGGTCATGAAGATCATGTGAGGTTCAATACACTAAGTGTACCCAAGATGAACACTAAACTATTAAATAACCATGATAAAATACTTAGAAACAAAATTTAGATAACAAAAGCAGACAAAGAATACAAAAAGAAATATCTATGTAAAATTTGGTTGAGCCAAAAGTAGGAGGATAGAGGAACTTAAGGGCATTTGTGTCCTAGGCAGGTTTTCCAAAAATTCAAAGTCTGACTGTGTGTGATATTGCTCAAAGATTTTGGTTCTAGTTACAATTTTGAATGCAAATTTTTTGATCTAAGATGTAAAAATTGACTAATTATAAGATGCCTAAATTTGAAAAATGATGATTTTGATGCAATTCTGAAATAAAATAATGCAATTTTTTTTGCTTTTGATTTATATGAAAGAAGCCTAAATGAATGCAATTAATAATTCTAAAATAGAGATTTTCAAGTAGAAATAGACTAAAGACATGAAGATAGAGAAGTGCACCAAAGTTTGTTGATCCAAGTATAGCAAAAAAAATACACCTAAGGGTGTCTATTTCCTTGATAAGTTGTCTAAAAACTTAAAAGCTGAATGTTTATTAGATTGTATAAGTGATTTATTTTTGTGTGTAAATAGTTCTAAAAGTCACTATTTCTCCATAATTTTCTCAAGTTAAGACAATGTGACCCAAATGAAAATGTGTAAAAATCCTTGAACAACAAACATTAATACGACCTATGATGCAATATGATATGTACTCCTTTCTTTTCAGGTCACTTTTGTTGCCGAGGAGGTTTATGATATTTGCAATGTTTTGGTAGTTTTGCTAGTTATTTGGTTTGGTCCAAAAAATGCTCCACATTTATGTTTTTCTCCTACGGCTTGGAAAATGTGCTCTTAGTTCTTGTGCAGTGTCTCAATTCAGCTTTCATGTAATGGTGTTAGCCACAAGTTGGTTTGTTAGTGTTCTATCTCTTGGTGGTGTCTTCTATGTTTTTGGGATGGAGTATTCTTGTTCTAATTGGTTTGTGATGGTTGTTTGTGGCATGATAGTGTGAAATAATTATCTGGAAGCATTTTTGGATGTTCATGGAACATCTCTTTGTGGTCCACACATCATTGGTTGATCTCTTTGGTGTTGCATATTATGTTAAGTTGGTTTTCTAGGAAATTTGTGGATATCTAGCCAACAAGGCTTGTTATCTTGATTACATTATAAGCTTGGGGGTCTGCACCAACATATGAATTTTTGTTAAGATGCATTTGAGTCCTAACCTATCTTGTTGACAACCGCTTTGAATAAATTTAGTTACAAGTGTGTTTTTTGGCCGGTTGGTATTGTGCTAGATGTCTCCTTGTTTTTGAATTGGGTTGTTGTGCACCAATATGTGATTTTTTTGGGATCACATTTGAAAATGTAATAAGATTTTTTTTGGTCCTCTCTATCTTTTGGATAGGATCACATTATGGCCGACTTGCTAAAATCATTGTTTGTATTCTTTTTGGCCAACCTAATTGATGTTTTGAGATCTTGTGGAGGATATAAATGTAAGAACATTTTAGTTGCAAGATGTGTGAGAGAGTGAAGATGTGTGAAGAGGAATTGAAGCAGTGAGTTTTGAAAAGAAAAGGGAAATGAGCCTTAACATCTCAATCAGTAGAGTGCATTATTGACAAATGTTGTAAATCCTAAATATTCATGTATCCTGCTCTGAGATAGTGAATCTCACCAGGTCCTTGTAATTTATGTCTTTTCTTGGGGTTGTTTGCATCATTACTACAAGTCTCTTGTATCTTTCCCTAAGGTTGTGCACCTTAGCATACAAGTCCATAAGCAATGATCCTTAAAATTATAATTTTGTAAACAATGAGCTTCTATATTGAGAGATTCATCTATGTGGTTTTTCCCTTTTGAGTTTTCCATGTAAATATGGTGTTGTTTTGTATATGTGTGTTCATTACCTTATATTTCATTCATGCTAATTAGATTAAGTGTTTCTAATCTATGAATGAGTTGTTGATCTTGCTAAGAGTTTGAATTTGTATATTATTGAAGGATTTATGATCTAAAAGGGTTTAAGTTTTTGAAGATAATGATTTACCCCCTTCTCAGTATTCAGGTGTGCTCAATAGAGTGGAGGGTTGGTTTGTATATTTTTTTGTTGACTGGGTTTGTGAGTTCCCTTGGTGAGCTCCCCTAATTCTTTTCATGTTGCAAATTTCAATATGGAAGTCTTTATGGCCTAAATTTAGTTAATTTTATTTTATTAATATATTATATTTTTTCCAAAAAAACAAGTTGGGAAGACTACCCACATGTTATAGCAACATGCCAAATCAATGGGGAATACATATATTCATCTTTTAAAACTACAAGCATTGAGTAATAGGGTATTCTTTGTTGTGACAAACCATTTTTTATTCAAATGTGACCTTTGGGTGAGATCACTCCTTTAGAAAAAGGGTTTTTATCCTCCAATGTGATATATGCAAGGGTTTATTCCTTAAATAGGATGCTTGAATAACATGTGCTCACTATGATCTCAAGTAAATCTTTTTTGTTGTTTTTTATGATGCAATCTCAATCGTATCTCTCTAATCTTAAGACACCTAGGAAGAGTGTCAAAAATTCCACAATGGTCTTCATCTTGGGCTTGGTGTGAATGAATGGATTCCTATAGCATTGAGCACTATTTCTATTTGTATTGAGCCAAAAATGGTGTCCTCCTATGCAAAACTAGGTTTGAAAGGTGTTAGGTCTTAAAATTTCTCTCCCAAATCCTAGATATTTTTCCCCCCTTCAATGTTAGGAGTTTTTTTTCAAGAAGGTGAATAAATTATTATCAAGAGACTTCAAATGGTTAAAGAGTGCTAAGTGTAGCTTTGGCTATGCTCTCTACAACTTTCCCGCTCTACTTGTTTTTAATTTTTTGTTTCTATTTGGACTTGCCTTCTCGATGGGACAGTCAGGTGGGAGGCCCATGAAGGCTCCCCATTCTAGGGATGTTGTCCCTCTATCTGGTGTTGTGCTTATTTTAGCAGCTCCCAAGGTTGTTATCCCCCATGTGGGCTCCCCTTCTCATACCATTGTCCCTTCTTCTGCGGGAAGGATAGGTTGTACCTCTGGTAAGATGCCTCTATTCCATCTTTTGGACTTGAATCTTTCTTCTCTGAGGAAGAACTAGCCTACTTCATGGAAAAATTGGTGGGTGTCAGTGTGCCAACTATGGGTAGACTAAACACATAATCTAACTGTTGCTCAGTTTTTGGATGGGAAGTTGATGTCCCCAAAACATTGATGATGAAGGAAATGGATGACCTCAAGCTATCATTGGTTGGAAAATTCTTGGCGTATTATCCAAACATTGAACAGGTCAGGCTCTAGGCTACTTTTATTTGGAACCTAAAAGGTAGTGTCTCTATCAGTGCAATGACCAAATGTATCTTTCTCTTTTCCTTTGTGATATATGAAGATATGTTAAAATTTTTAATGGGAGGTCCTTGGATTTATGATGTTTGCTTTAAGAATTTCCTCTCTTTATGTAAATGAAAATTGAGATTTGACCCTTTTGCAGACTTGGGTGTTATGGCCCCTACCCGAGTTCCCCTTCCTGGGCTACCCCTAGAGTTTTGGGAGTTGGGAATTTTAAAAGGGATTTCCAATTCCTTTGGTAGTCTCTTGGTGGTTAACAAGATAACACAAGAGAAGTCTAGGTTAGTGTACACTAGGATTTATGTTAATGTTG
The DNA here is from genome assembly GCA_007258455.2 of Sequoia sempervirens. Taxonomy (NCBI): domain Eukaryota; kingdom Viridiplantae; phylum Streptophyta; class Pinopsida; order Cupressales; family Cupressaceae; genus Sequoia; species Sequoia sempervirens. The sequence continues at coordinate 193,644,134 of VDFB02047230.1, read as the reverse complement.
TACTTAACTCAATTTTTCCAGCCTCTACTCTCCTTAAGTCAAAGTTTGGAAACTAGTCCCAACCTCTAGAGTATGAAAATGCAAGACAATTCTACCAATTTTGCAAGAAATTTGGCCCTTATAGATGCTTGTAATAAAAGATCTCAAGAGGAGCTCAATGAAGGTTTGTAACCCCTATTAGAGTCAGCAATTCAGGATCCTAAGGCTGAATCTACTATCCCCTCCCCTAAGGGTGGGTGTGTTTAGGAGGGTATTATTCAAAATTCTCCCCCCTCTCATCCAGATGCTTCTCCTGTTAACAATGTGGCTATTGTTCATGAAACATGCTATTTCTGAGGTGACGACCTCTAAGGTCTCTAAGGAAGCAGCATTAGGGGATGTAATCCCAATACCAAGCCTGCAACAAGGGATGATACTTAAGGTAGTTGAGGAGACTCATCATGAAAAATATAATGAAGAGTTTGAAAAGGCTCATGGGGGGGCCAATGAAAAGAATCAAGATATGGTTGATCCTGACGCTGCTAATGAGGATGGGTGAAGGGGAAATTCCTACTGCCCTTGCTTCTTCCTTGGAGGATATCTATTTTTTTGTCTCAGAAGGAGGGTGGAAACCTGAATGACTCTTTGGATATTTTGGGTTTTCCCCCTCATTCTGGTGAAAGAGAAGAATGTGAGGATTGGGTACAAGCCTCTAGCAAGTCAAAAAAGAAAAAGAAACAAGATGTTGGAGGAGGGAATAAGGTTGGAAGACCTTCCCAAAATGAATCAAGGAAAAAAGACACTATGAGGGATTTTGCTTTAAGAAGACAAAAAACTTTGGACTCAATTATGGGTTTGAAGCCTAAAAAAAAGTAATGGAGGTTGTTTCCCTAACTGCCTTTTGGAGTTCCTATTTTAGTTTTCTTTTTATTATAAAGATTTTATCTTGGAATATAAGGGGCCTAAATAGCCCGTATAAACAATTTTTGGTCAAGTCGTGTATTCTGGATAACAAGGTAGATATCTTGCTCCTTCAAGAAACTAAAGTGAAGAAAGAGGTTTTTGAAAAGGTTGTGTTGAAAATATGGCCTAATGCAAATTTATTTTTGAGTGAAGCCGAGGGGGCCTCAAAGGGAATAGCCACTCTATGGAATCCTTTGAAATTTAAAGGGTCTTGTGCAGTTTTCGCACACACGCCCCGCTGAAAGTAGGGATCCCGTTTCGCTTTAGTTTGTTGGTGTCTTGGCCCTTTGATTTTGAGGATTTACCTTGCCTTGGCATGAGCTTAAATGTTTATCTTTCTCTCCTAAATGATTCCCTTAAGTTGTGCTTTAAAAAACTTAAGTTCTGGGAAAAGTTCAGGTTTTTACCCCAGTTCAAGATTTTCCACTCTGTTCGGATTTTCCCAGATCCCACTCAAACTCTAGAAAAACACTGTGGTTTGAGAATTTCTGGTCTTCGCATAATTCCACTTGGATCATATTTTTTTGAATTTCATTCTACAATCGAGTTTCCAAATTTTCCTGCCTGTCTTGTTGACGACATTAATGCTTATTCGTACTATTGTGAGGGTGTATTTAATTGATTTTTGAGGATCTTTATTGCCATTACACTTTGTGATTTGCATTCTATTGAGTTGGAGTGTTCATCTTGGTGATGCTTGGCTGATTTGATTTTCCTTTCCTCTGAATTGTGGATTTGGTGATCATTTCTTGGGCGTCATAGTGGTTGGAGCTTGGTCGAGCATTCAGATTGTTGTTTGTTGTTGCCATAATCGATTTCCCTTTCATCAAATGGTATGTACACATTGTCTCTCTTTTGATTGATGAATGTGAGGGGTCATTGGAATTCTAGATATGTTTAGGGTTTAAATTTCCATATCTTTGAGCATCTAATGGTAGGGTTGCATGATACTGTCTAATTTATGGTCTCCCAAGTAATTCCTGAGCATGTTCATTCATTCACATCTAGAGATAACTTTCTTGTGACTCGTAAATGATCTTTGTGAGGACCTGACAGTTGGAATCATTACACCCTAAGCTTATCTATGCGTCAATGGTGAGTCTGTAGGGTTCACACCTAGGGCATCACCATTTCACCTTAGTTTGCTTTTGAGTGAGCCTAGAATTCAAGGAAACTCTGTAGAAGGTCCAAATCAAACTTGTTGTAGGCCTGGATTCTTGAAATTTGTGATTGATCCATCAATTCAAGCAAAATAATGTGAGAACGTCGAGGTTCAGGTTTTCTTTCAATTTGGGATTTTCCTATGGTGATAGAGTTTCCTGGCTTTCTTTGACTATTCTATTTTCCCAAAGTGTGTTGCAAATCTAGAATCCTGCATTCTTTGCGGATTTTTGTTGACCTCAGATTTTCCCGAAAATCCTTTTTTCATTTGTTTTTCCAAAATTTTTAGACTATTGCTTCGTTCACAAATATCCATCTCGCACAGATTTTCCTAGAGTATGGTGGAAAAGTAAGGATTATGAAATAGCATGACTTGTTGATGAATGACTATGAATTTTATGATTAATTTGAGCTATTTTAAGATCTCATGTGCTGTCTCTTGGTTGATAATGATCAGATTAAGTTACTAATACATGTTTTCATGTTTATTCCATTGGAATCCGTCTGGATAGGAATTTTCCAAAATTCCTCCTTGGCTTGGATTCTAAAGGTGGACCTGAAACCCAAACTCTAATATGATCATATTTTATGAGATTTAAAGACACCTCGCTTATCTGGGATTCATTTTAATGATGATTTTTATTTTTATAACCTTGGTTTCATGTGGTTTTATTATGATTTCTTTGTCAAATGTAGGCTGAGTTGAGCAAGGTAGTAGCTAGAAGAGCCAAGAGTTATATGGAGGGATCTTTTGTGTCTAAAGTAGAAAGAATCAAGATAGATATCAGGAGTAAGATCCCAAAAAGAAAGATTACTTCTATCTGGTTAGAGGTGACTAACACAAACATTAGATTATGGGACTATGAGGAGTTCAAGGCAAGAATGGTGGTGTAGGATCTTCCTTTGGTGGCTAAAAGAATGATGGAGTTAGGATTGGCACATGTAGCTAGTTTTCTCTCTATAGTGCAGTGTTATGAATTAGTTCTTGAGTGTTCCAGGCATTATGATAGGGATACCTAGAGAATTATTGGTCCCCAAGGGAGGATTGTGGAAAATTTGGACCCTATCTCCATAGCTTAGACCTTTGAAATGCCAAATAGATCTCATGTGGTGGAATTCAACATGGAAGCAGCTAAAAGGTACTATGAGGAGGAGACTATTAAATCATAGTAGATCATCAATTTCTAGTTGGAAAAGCCCAAGTCTCACTATTCAAAATAGCCCAAATAGCTATTCAGAGAAAAGTTCAAGAAGGAGTATTATGATGCCATCACTCTTCTTAGCAAGGTGGTAGGATTAAAGAGTGTAGGTATGCTTGAAAATTGGATGTGCCATGTCATTGCAAGGATGGAGCAAGAAAAGATCAACTATCATTAGGCAGGTTTCATAAGTAGGGTGATTCATGAGCAATTGTACAATGTGCTGCAAACCAAGGCCTTCACCATGAATTCCTACCTAGTCTATGAACTTGCAAGATTTCATCCATACAAAGGATTAAGTACCACATGCATCTTTGCACAGGATGTAATCGATGAGGTTTATCCATAGCTGCATCTAGGGAGCTCAAGCTATAGGAGGGTGAATGGTGCATTCACCATGCATATCACTAGATTGCTTCAAGGTGCAGAGCATGTAAGGATTTTAGATCAAGCCAAAGAGCTAATTAAGAGGTATGGTGCCTAGTTCATACAATTTCCCACCTTCTCATACATCGGGATTGATGGGTGTCAAAGGGATCCATATCGACTTCCAAGGTATCCCACTGATCATATTCTACTCCTGGAGGTCAATAGACAAATATGTGACTTTGATGCTATTGTGAAAAGGGACAAACATAAGACTGGGTTTGGTGGAGACTTCCCTTTAAGGATAGGCATTGGAGAAGCATGCACTTCCATTAATTCAACCCAAGCTTCAGAAGAGGAGGTGACTACTCTTGGTTTATCCTTTCATTCCAAGAGGTCTAGATTTGACATAACTAGTGAAGCACAAAAGATGGCCAGTCAGGAATATAGCCACAAGGTTAATTTGGAAGACCATTGGGCCAATTGTAGTGATGAATATGAGGTTAGAAAGAAGAAGATTTCTCGGCTTCTAGTTGAATTAGGCAGATTGTCTAATGTGAAGGTAGTTCTAGATCAGATTGAAGATGATGGGGACTTGATTCAAGGCCATGCTTATGAGTCAGTAAAGGATAGGCCAATTAGTGAAATAGACTAGTTGGAGGAAGAAAAAATAGAGCTAAGACAATTAATGGATCCAGTTGTTAAGCACACAAAGTTATGGCTGAAGCATAAAATATGGGAATTGGAAAATGAAGGTGTATAATGCACCTATGATTTGATGGGAGATTTAGACCCTCATTCTACTTTTGAGGAGTCGGCTGAACAGGATCCCAAGGGTAAGGGCAAGGTGGAATCCTATTTTAAAATAAATATTAATGAAGTTCAAGTGGAGAAATGTCAAGAAACAAAAAAACAAAGAAGGCCTATTGCTAAGAAAAGGGGGCATACTTCAAGGGCTAGGAAACCTAAAAAAGAGGAAGCTAAAAAGTAGGATCCTAAGGTTGGTGCTTTTGTGCCTAAAAGGAGAAGGATTGTAAGAGTGTGACAGAAGACAGGCTCCAAGAATGGAGAGGAAGTTGACGTACCTGTGGTGAATGTGGAAAGTTTAGGAGAAAAGACACTGGTATATACAAGGAAGTCAAGGACTCCTTCTCCTAAGGATAATGTGCCAAAGAAAGATCCTCCTCCGATTGATTCTCATGTAGAACAACATGATGATATCCCTTCTTTCCATGAAGCTCACAAAGAACTAGGTGAATCTAAGGAAGCGGAGGATCACCAAGATATAGAATGGGAAGAATTTCATGAGGGTGAGCTCTATGATGCAGAGGCAGAAATAGAAAAGGTGATGTATTCTCCCCTGGTTGCATATGAAGATTCACCTATTAGAATTGAGGAATTTATCTCCTCTCAAAGAGAAGTATCAAATAAGGTTCCATCACCTGTGCACAAAGAAGAGAATACTAAAGAAAAGGATAAGGCCAAAGAGATTCCAGAGAGGTAGGATTTGAATGAGGATACTTGTAAGGACCAACAAAAAGAGGTGGAACAAAGTGAAGTGCAGTTAGATTCCACTATTTTGGAGTGGTTGGATAAAGAAATAAGGAGAAAATAGGTTGTTGTGGATGATACCCCACCCAATTGGGATGAATTACTAGCTGAAATAGGAAAGGATAAAGGAAAGAAGAAGGCCAGGGTGATTTCCAAGATTGAGAGAGATGAGGCCAACAATAGGGTAGTCCACATTGCAACTCCTATTCCGGATAAGAATAGGGATGAGGTAATTGGAAAATATTACAATCTGCTGAGCATCAATCTAGGCTCCACCTCCATGGAGGAAGATATTGAAGAATATGAGGGTTCTAGTGTAGTCATCCTATGGAGATTAAGAAAAGAAGTCCAAACTAAACATGAACTTAAGAAAGAGAATGAAAGACTCGGGAAATGTTTAGAGGATCTGACGAAACCTTTGCAATCCATTGGCTCCTCATCCTCTGCTGCAAGTCTCCTACCCCAAGAAACTATCACTGAGTTGGAAAGAATGAAAGCTACTACTCTTGCTATAACAAATTGGCTACAAGGGGTGTGAATTAAAGGAAATGATGCTATTAAGGATATTCTTTCAACTGGAGGAGATGCTATGACTGTAAAAGATTGGTTGAAAGAGGTATTAGCTCAAGATAAAGAAGATACAAATATCCTACTACAAAAGACTAAAACCATCATGGAATATACTAAGGATAAGCTTGTGATTGATGGAATCCTCCCTTACTCTAGAGTTGCAGAACCTTGGGAATGGTTTGAGGATTTGCAAATTAGGCAGAAGGTTCTGAAGAAGATTTATAAGCAGAGGAGGAAAATTGAAGACACCCTAGCTGATATTTATAATGGACACATTTCTTTCTTTGAGATAATGACAGGGAGAAGGAGGATTGCACCGAAGCATCTAAGCCTAGAACAGTTGAGGAAATGGTGGCAGGATCTATATTCCCCAGCTAGTGAAGATTGAGTTACTGAACACCAATTGGATGATGTAGCTACCTATATTGCAATCATGTATAAATATCAAATCAATAAAGTTGAATGGGATAAATTGGTGGAACAATCCAAGGAAAATATTAAATCAATTGAAAGTTGACTGAAGGTTTTGCCTTTGCCACCCATAACTGACCTAGACAAAGTACTTTTGAAGGTTCATGAAATGGTTGATCGAAATAAGGACAAAGGGGAAGATAGTTTATGTTGGGTTAGATTGGAATTTGTGCTTCCCTATTATTTTACATGTATTGGTCTGAGCTACATTGGAGATCCTAGGCCGACCTGGATGAAGTTCATGCATTTAATGCATATTTTATTTCATTTTGAATTTTTCTTTGCCGACTTGTTTTGTGGCCAATTATTATTGTAAAACCTGACAAGGCCGACATGTTTTGAGAGGTCTTTATTAATATGGAATTCTCCCTCATTTGTAAGGGCTAGACATAGACAAATAGAGAGATAGCTAATAATGAAGCGAATTAAGCAGAGTAAGAATTAGAAAGTAGTTGTTCTCAAGCAAGTATTGTAATAGAAAATTGGAATTGTTGCTTCAGTGGATAATTTTATGCAAGTAATGACATCGTGATTTGGTGCCATACTTTTGTTCTTCTTATCTTGCATGGTCCTTGTTATTCTATCTTTAGAATTGCTTTGAGGAAGATTGATATTTTGATATTTTGGATTAGATTTGATTCAATGATGTTTATGGTTTGATATTTGAAGTGTTGTAGCGATCCCTAGTCCATACTTTTTCCAGCTAGCTGACTGTTAGTTGCTTTGCAAAGTTAGCCTGGACCATATATCTATTGTACTTAGTTCAATTGTGAAGGTTTATTCATTTCAATTGCGTTGGGGTTGTCTTGGAGGAATGTTCATGATATGAAAATCTTTATTACCTTAGAATATTGCACTGTTCTTGTGAAATTTTAGATTCATCTGGGTTAAGTAGGTATTGGTTTATGAGGGATTGGTCCATTTCAAGTATTTCATCGTTTGCATTGTAGTATCATCATATTTCCAGATATGATAAATTAAAGATTCAGTCTATGCTTGTAGTAAGGTCCCTTTGTGATTACCAAAATTTTCACATTTATCACTGAGTTGTTTATGCATTGTCAAGACCTGACATTAGAGACATTGGGGTTATCTCTCGAGGCTTGCTGATAGAGATTTACCTTTCAAGAGAGATAGGATACTTGTATCTTGTTTGAGTTGTTGCTGTGTAGAAAACATCATCAATAGATTGGCACTAGAAGGACGGCCTGAATAAGCTAAGTTGGATTGATTTTTGTCTGGCATTTCTCCTAAAAGATTCAAAATAGGAACTAGATCTTCTTGAGTAGAAGAGGAATTTCAAGAATTTCCAGTCCCTATGAGATCAAGGAGGACCAGAATAAGGGGCGAATCATCATCCACCCATTTACCTCCATCATTTCCATCATCCCCATCTTCATCAAGTTCATCTTCATCCGATTCTGAGGACATCCCCATTCCACGACCTCAGCCAGCCATAAATCAGCCATTACCACCCCCACCTCCACCAATGGCTTTCCTTGCCAATAACCCATCTCCATTGACCTTTTCTAATTACAATGTCATGCCCAAGAATCCAGAGAACTTTTGTTCTAAGTTCCATGTTAATGACCCCAATAGAATTGCATAGGAACACATTAGGATATTCCAGACTTTCCTTAAGGACAAAGGCATCAATCATTAGGATGTAGCATGTAGGATCTTTCCTTATTCCTTAGGGGAAGATGCATTCTATTGGTACAACCATTTTCCTACTGGATCTATTTGGAATTGGAATGAACTAAAGGTTGCATTCTTGCAAAAGTTTAGGATTCCCATCAGCCCCAATGAGCTTTATCTTCAGTTCACTAATGTTAAGAGAGAGGTCCATGAGCCCATATCATCCTTTAACAATCAATTTCATCGTGCCTATACTTGATTACAGGATCCTTATGCTATTGAACAAGCCACTGCTTTAGAGGTTTATTATGAAGGTCTTGATAGCCAGAAAACTACCTTCATGAAATGGAGAAACAAACCTCCTAATACCCTACTTGATGCCTATGTTGAGGCTGTTAAAGTGAGCACTGCCTTGAGACAACATGTGTTTGGACCTTTACCATCATTAGGACCCACTGCTCACCTTGGACAAGTCCCAACTCTCAACCAGGCTCTCACCAATCACACTCCTATCATGAATCCGGTCCCTCAGTTGCCAATGGTCCCTCACCTAGGGCCTCCAGTGAGTCAAGTTCCACCTATAGTCAACTACCCCCAACAAAATTCAAATCAGCCTCTGCATCCACAATCTCATGCTAGCTATCCCCCATATCTATAGAATTCTAAAGTTTTGAACCAATCATTGAATACCAATACTGTAGTAGGATATCCTCAAAACAATGCTAATCAACCTCCATATAGGAATCATGACAAGGAAAGGCTGGACGAGCTAATTGGACAAGTGAAGAAACTGAATATGGAGGTGACTTATTTGAGAAACTAGAACAAATAGCTTCAAGCTAATCAAAGAGGTATGCAGTCTAATTATAGTAGAGAAAACTGAGATACTCAACAAGGGCAACATTTTGATAGACGATATAATAATGAAAGAGGATATAATGATAGGGGACAAAATTATGATAAAGGAAAATCCTTAGGCCAAAATTTTGATAGAGGTCAAGTTGGTGGACAAGGGTTTGATAGGAGACAACCACCCAGACAAAACATGACTTGGAATACAAGGCTCGACAATGGAGGAGTCCCCACCCCATTGGATCAACTAGTCAATCAACCAGTTAATCAAGAGAAACCTCCTAGCGGTGTATATTTGGTTGTGGCTGCCTTATCAGGATGGTGTAGGCTCCATAAAACAAGTCAACATTTTGAATTAGATTGTCAAGAGTTCCAAACAACAACTTCAATCTTTTAGTATGAAGTGGAGAACAATTCAAGTAGTCAGGAGATGGTACCATCTACTCCCTATGGTTCATTAGTCTTGGTGCTCAATCATGCTCCTTTTCCACAGAGCAAGGAGAATGTGCCTGAAGAGGAATCATACCATCTCAAGGAAGAAGAAGATCAAGTGTGCAATGGAGAGGAGATTACATAGTTGTTTGATGAGAATCCGGTGAATGAAAATGGCCCTATCAATGAAGAAGAAGCTTATATTGAAGAAGTATAGAATTTCCAATGGCCTACAAGGAAGTATGATTTGAGGGACTTACCACATAGACGCCCACAGGCTGGAGGCCCCTTCACCACTTCCATCCCTCCGAACAACTTCACCACACCCATAGATCCTAATGCTAGCAATAATCCATTGTATCCTCATGTGTCTAAGCAATATTTTTCAAAGGAAGGAAAAACACAGATGGACATGTCAAAAGGAAGGAGTGTTGAAGCAAGCAAAGATAAGGTGGCAGAATGCCCAAAAGAGGCCCTTGCTAATCTAAGTGAAGAACAATTGGCCATGTATGTTGCAGAAGAACTCAAGAAGCTAAAGGTAAGTCTCTCTACATTCAAGTTATTAAGGGTTACAACCATTAGGAATGCAGTTCTAGGAGCTTACAGTGCAAATTCCATATACCAAGATAGATCAGTTAGTGAAAGTGTCAATAAAGCATCTAGTTCTCAAGCAATGGGAAGGCAAAATTAGACTCACAATCAAGTTCATGTTCCACCTAGAGATAAAGGAAAAGAGAAAGATAGAACTCAAGTTGCTCAAGTTGATACTCCCCTAACTCTGTTTCAAGGGAAGATAGACACTCTTCCTTTCCTGATCTCTATTTGTATATTTGGTAAGAATTTACACAATTGTTTGTTGGAATCATGTGCTTCCACCAATGTAATTCCTTTTGGTGTTTGTAGAGCTTTGGGTATTACTCCTGTTGATTCCAAAAAGAAAGTTACTCAACTGGATAGAACTGAATTAAATGTTGTAGGGGAATTAAACATGATTCATATGCAGGTTGCTTCTGACCCTAGAATTCAACAAGTTATCAATATACAAGTGGCAGATATACCTGATGCTTATGGCTTGATTCTAGGAAGGGAATTTACTAGGGCCTTGAGTGGATATGTCTCAACTGATCACTCTCACATGTGGCTTACTTGGAAGGGAGTACCAAACTAAATTAGCATTGAAATAGAACCCAGAATGAAATACATGATCACATAATATCAGAATACCTCCAATGAAATTCTGATATCGGAAGTAAGTATGGGTAATTATGTGCTTGTAGCCCATTTTGATGAATCAAATGTTGAGGAAGTCCTTATGTTGCATACTATGCCTGTTGGTTTCACAACATAATCCAATATAAATGAAGCTCTGGTAGAACCAATTGAAAATGATGATGATCCAAAAGATAATCAACTCAGTTTTTTGGACAATTTCAAAGAATTCATTAAGAAGTGCATTGAGGATCAGATTCAGTTGGGTAGGGAAATGAGTTTCAAAGATTTTCTCTTGCAAAATTGGTGCAGAGTCCATAATGCTTCCCGTTCTGAACTAGATTGTTGCTTATGCCAAACTATAGTGGAACAAGTGTAGAAATGTATCAATCCCATTCTAGTAGTCAAAATCAATATCCAAAGTGTTCAAGAAGACCCTAAAGGGAAGAAGGTCATGCTTTCTGAGGAACCTTGTAGCAGCAACAGTGTAAGAGATTTAATAAGAAAGTCTGCAGTTGCTGGTTGTTGGACTTTAAGGTTTGATGGATCCAAGTCAAAACAAGGAGCTAGAGTGGGATTTGAGTTGATCAGTCCAAAAGGTAAGACTTTCTTTGCTGCTCATAGACTTCAATTTCATTGCACCAACAATGTAGCAAAATATGAGGCTTTGTTCCATGGGTTGTTAATGGCACTAAAGGAAAAGGTCAAGATTTTGCAAGTCTTTGGGGACTCTGAGCTAGTGATTAAGCAAGTTAGGAGACAATACTCTTATCATGATAGAAAAATGACCAATTATAGACAAAGAGTATGGGACCTTATTGAAGGATTTGATGCCTTCAACATACAGTTGATACCATGTAGTAAGAATCAAACAACTGATTCCCTTGCTCAGGCAACCAGTACGTTGCAACCTTTATCCCTTTTTGGATTGAAGAAGTTCATAGTAAAGTTAACTCCAGTGCCTTTAGTGCCTGACAATGTCACCAACTTCTAGGTTTTTGAAGATGATAAGCATATTTTAGATTTTATCACAAGTTTAGATGTTTTTGCTTCTCATATTATTGATGAAACTGAACCTCAAGAAGTAGAGATGGATTTAGAAGGAGTAATCAATTTGAAGACTAATACTATTCCTAGAGGAATGGTGCAGTTAGAAAGGATTTTTGATTTGGATAAGGTCAGGGATCAAGAGCAAGATGCCAAGAAGTAGTCCATCAGTGGACAGTGTGAAACATATAATATGGGAACTCATGAGGATGCTAGGAATGTCTTCATTGGAAAAGTATGTACTCTAGAAGAGAGGAAAGGAATAATTGATGCATTGCATAAATATCAGGATGTGATAGCTTGGATTTATGAGGATTTGAAAAATTATGACACATCAATTATAACTCACACTATCCCTTTGAAGCTAGGGGTGAAACCTTTCATACAGAGATAAAGGCCCATCAATGCTCTACTAGAACCAGTAGTTCAAAAGGAAGTGCAAAAGTTGCTATCTGCTAGAATCATATTCCTAGTCAGACATTCAACTTGGGTTACAAACTTGGTTCCAATGTGAAAGAAGAATGGTGAAATCAGATTGTGTGTGGATTTTAGGAACCTCAATAGAGCATCAAAAAAGGAAAATTATCTAGTACCTTCACTGGATGAAGTACTTCAGATTGTCAATGGTTCTCAAATGATGTCCTTTTTGGATGGCTACTTTGGGTACAACTAGGTTATGGTACAGTATGAAGATAGGCATAAGACTGCCTTCACCACAAAATGGGGCACATTTTCCTACAGAAGAATGCCCTTCAGTTTTATTAATGTTGGAGCCACATTTCAGAGGGCTATGGACATTTCCTTTAAAGACATCATTAGAAAATGGATAATCATTTATATGGATGATCTGACAATCTTTTCCAAGAAGAGAGGAGACCACATATCAAACCTATGCAAAGTGTTTTAGAAGTGTAGGGAATTTGGTATATCCCCCAATCCAAAAAAATGCATCTTCAAAGTGACAGAAGGAAAGTTGCTGGGACATGTTACTTTAGAGAAGGGAATTTCCATTGATCCAGAATGAGTGGAAGCTATACTCAAGATTCAGCCACCAGCTAGCAAGAAAGAAATGAAGTCATTCTTCAGAAAAATCAATTTTGTGAGGAAGTTTATCACTAGGTTTTCTGAAATAGTCAAGCCACTGAATGCGATGTTGAAATAGGAAGCTAAGGTTGAATGGAGTGCAGAAGCAAAAGAGACATTTATAGAAATTAAAAGAGTTATTATTGAGGCTCCAGTATTGGTAAGCCCTGATTATGAGAAGCCATTTTACATATATTCATTTGCTTCCAATCATTCCTGTGTTGGCATGTTGACTCAAAATTCTGACCAAGGGAATGGACATCCTATAGAATTTATGAGTGCACCACTGAAAGATGTAGAACTGAGGCACCCAAGTGTGGATAAATAGGCCTATGCCTTGGTCAAAGTTGTAAAGAAGTTTAGGCATTATATTCTCAGAAATAAGGTGTTTGTAATAGTTCTTGATCTTGTTGTCAAACTGCCATTGATGCAAAATGAACTAGGAGAACACGAAGCAAAGTGGGTAACCATGTTGTAGGAATATGAAATTGAAATTCAACCTACGAAGTTGGTAAGAGGACAAGGGCTTACAAAAACAATGGCAGAAATGGGCCCTGATCTTATAGTCCAACATTACAATATTGAAGTTGTTTCTCTAGGGGGCTGGTATGATGATATCATTCACTATCTACTAAATCAAAGGTAAAATGACCATCTCAATGCAGTACAAAGGAGGTCCCTACATTTGAAAAGTAGTAGTTTTATGCTAAAGGGAGTTGTCCTATACAAAAGAAATCATGAAGGTATATACCTAAGGTATTTGGGACAACAGGAGGCTAAAAGGGTCATGGATGAATTTAACAATAGATATGGTATTGGCCATGGATCTGCACATTCTACTACAAACCAGATCTTAAGGGTTAGTTATTATTGGACTACATTGTTCAAGGATACACACAGTCATGTTAGAACCTGCCATGTGTGCCCGACTACAATAGCTAGAGAGAAGTATGCAACCCTTCCACTTCAACCGGTCTTTGAGGTAAGACCTTTTGCATAGTGGGGGATGGAATTCATTGGTCCAATCAATCCACCTACTTCTATGGGTCACATGTATATTCTCACCATTATTGATTATTTTACACGATGGACTGAAGCTCTTGCATGCAAACAATGTACTTCTGAAGTGGTGATTGAGTTCATTGAATTAGGTATTATTAATCGCTTTGGATGTCCTTTATCTTTAGTTTGTGATAATGGTCCTGCATTTGTATAATTGAAAATTTCCAATTGGGCCTTTGATCATAGGATCATAATAAAGTTTACATCTAATTACTATCCACAGGGTAATGGGTTGGCCGAGTCTTCCAATAAAAACCTCTTAACAGTCATCCGTAAGCTATTAGAGAAGAATCCCAAGGATTGGCACACTCAACTCAAATTTTCTCTGTGGGCAGACCACACCAGATAAAAAACTTCATTAGGGACCTCTCCTTATCACCTTGTGTATGGCCTGGAACTCGTCTTTCCAATCCAATTGAGGATCTCTACTTTACAGTTCATTAATGAGTATTATGATGAAGAAAACAAGCGTGAGGCCCACTTGCAAGAACTATTACACCTTGAAGAGAAGAGAGACGAAGCCTTAGAATTTTTTTCCAAACATCAGGGTGTAGTCAAAAGATGGTTTCATAGAAGAGCCAAGGTAAAATCTTTTAGGATTTCTGACTTGGTTCTCTACTAGGATAAAGCCCATGACTGTAAGGGGGAGCATGGTAAATTTGACAAACTTTGGCTTGGCCCTTATCAGATTTTAGATATCCTGGGTGATAATGCTTTTTGCTTGAAAACTCTTACTGGGGAGGATATTCCACTGCCTGTCAATGGGCAGTACCTAAAGCATTATTTCTAGTCCTGAGTTGTTTTAAGCTTTTTTCCTATACATAGTTAGATTAGGTTTTCTTTCTATTTTGTTTGCTTTGCTTTGGTTTGGTTAGAGTAGGTTTCCCTTTCTACTTTTCTTTTGTTTTGCTTTGGTTAGTTTAGGTTTTCTTTTGGTTTGGTGTGTTTTGCTCTGCTTGTGCTTTGGAGGTCTTTTTTTTCTTCTAGATGTGTTGCGCCTGCATGACAAATATCTTTTATTTGGGACTGTTCTGAGTTTTTTTTCGTTGATGAACTTTTATCAAGTGTCTTGAATAGATGGTTGAGATTTTTGCTATCGTCAAGCAGTCTAAATGTTGGGTTTAAAGAGGATGGGTCACTGGTTTGATTTGAACCTGAAGTATTTTTGAAATCTTATATCTTTTATACATCTTAAGAATCCTGAGGTTACTGTAGGATCTTTGTGAGGTCTTGTCAAGTGAAAAATATTATTTCTGCTTTAGTGCCACTGTAGTTCTTAGCCCTGAGTGTGAACTTCATTGTTCACAAGTTGAAATGAAAAAAGTGAAAAGAAAAGAAATATAAAAAAAGAAAGGAAAATATTGAAAATCAAAAGGAATTCAACTTATCAGAAGTATCTGAATATCTCTATTGGGGATATGGATGCCTAACTGGAAGTAGATCTATGTTTGAGAGAATCACAATGATAACCTCGTCAGGGCTATGGATGCCTGACTGGTAGCAAGGCTCTATCTAGGATGCTTTTGAAGGTAGAATCTTTACGTAGCCTGTCCTGACTGAACTTGGTTTCTACAGTAGCTCAAGGAGGGAAATGAAATCATGTGCACACACTTGGATTTTCAGTCTATGGAAGGTTTAGTCTACCTTTGGTTTTGATTCTTTAATCTTTGAATTTTGATTTTTTTCTGATAGCGAGATCAAAACCATAGATTTTGGGTTTAGATTTTGGGTTCTTGATTCCTGTTCATCATCGAAATGCTTTGGAACATTTCCCCAATAGAGTCACCATTTGTTGTACAGTTTTCACACACACGCCCTATTGAAAACAAGGACCCCATTTTTCTTTAGTTTGTTGGTGTCTTGGCCCTTCGATTTTGAGGATTTACCTTGCCTTGGCATGAGCTTAAATGTTTATCTTGCTTGCCTAAATGATTCCCTTAAGTTGCGCTTTAAAAAACTTAAGTTCTGGAAAATTTTTAGGTTTTTACCCTAGTTTGGGATTTTCCACTCCATCCAGATTTTCCCAGATCCCACTCAAACTCTGGAAAAATACTGTGGTTTGGGAATTTATGGTCTTCACGGAATTCTGCTTGGACCATATTTTTTTGAATTTTGTTCTGCCATTGGGTTTCCAGATTTTCCTGCCTGTCTTGTCAGTGGCATTAATGCTCATTTGTACTGGTTGTGACGATGTATTTAATTATGTTTGGGGATATTTCTTGCCATTGTGCTTTGTGATTTGTATTCTATTGAGTTGGAGTGTTCATCCTAGTGATGCTTGGCTGATTTGGTTTGCCTTACCTCTGAATTGTGGATTTGGTGATCGTTTCTTGGGCGTCATAGTGGTTGGAGCTTGCTCGGGCATTCAGATTGTTGTCTATTATTTCCATAATCAATTTCCCTTTCATCAAATGGTATGTACATGTTGTCTCTCTTTTTATTGATGAATGTGAGGGGTAATTGGAGTTCTAGATATGTTCAGGGTTTAAATTTCTATATCTTTCAGCGTCTAATGGTATGGTTGCATGATACTGTCTGATTTATGGTCTCCCAATTAATTCTTGAGCTCATTCGTTCATTCACATCTAGGGATAACTTTCTTGTGAGCCGTAAATGATCTTTGTGAGGACCCAACAGTTGGAATCATTATACCCCGAACTAATTGTGCATCAATGGTGAGTTTGTAGGGTTCACAACTAGGGCATCACCATTTCACCTTAGTTTGCTTTTGAGTGATACTAGAATTCAAGGAAAATCTATAGAAGGTCCAAATAAAACTTGTCACATGCCTGGATTCCTAAAATTTTTTATCGATCCATCAATTCGAGCGAAATAATGTGAGAACGTCGAGGTTCGGGTTTTCTTTTGATTTCAAGATTTTCTTGTGGTGACAGATTTTCCTGACTTTCTTTGACCATTCTATTTTCCCAAAGTGTGTTGCAAATCCAGAATCCTGCATTCTTTGTAGATTTATTGCGACCCTAGATTTTCCCAAAAATCCTTTGTTCCTTTGTTTATCTAAAATTTGTAGACTATCGCTTCGGTTGCGGATATCCATCTCGCATAAATTTTCCCAGAATCTGGTGGAAAACAAATGATTATGAAATAACATGACTTGTTGATGAATGACTATGCATTTTATGATTAATTTGAGCTATTTTAAGATCTCATGTGCTGTCTCTTGGTTGATAATGATAGGATTAAGTTACTAGTTTATTCTGTTGGAATTTTTCTGGCTAATAATTTTTAAAAATTCCTCCTTGGCTTGGATTCCGTGGGTGGACCTGAAACCCAAACTCTGATATGATCATATTTTATGAGATTTAACGACACCTCGCTTATTTGGGATTCATTTTAATGATGATTTTGATTGAATAACCTTAGTTTCATGTGGTTTTATTATGATCTCTTTGTCAAATGTAGGCTAAGTCGAGCAAGGTAGTAGCTAGAAGAGCCAAGAGTGATATGGAGGGGTCTTCTGTGTCTGAAGCATAAAGAATCAAGATATATATCAGGAATAAGATCCCAGAAAGGAACATTACTTCTATCTAGTTAGAGGTGACTGACACAAACGTTGGATTATGGGACTATGAGGAGTTCAAGGAAAGAATGGTGGTGTAGGATCTTCCTTTGGTGGCTAAAAGAATGATGGAGTCAGGATTGGAACATGTAGCTAGTTTTCCCTCTATAGTGCAGTGTTATGAATTAGTTCTTGAGTGTGCCAGGCATTATGATAGGGATACCTAGAGAATTATTGGTCCCCAAGGGAGGATTGTGGAAAATTTGAACCTTGTCTCCATAGCTCAGACCTTTAACATTCTAGATAGATCTCATGTGGTGGCATTCAACATGGAAGCAACTAAAAGGTACTATGAGGAGGAGACTATTAAATCACAATAGATCATCAATTTCTAGTTGGAAAAGCCTAAGTCTCACTATTCAAAACTACCCAAATAGCTATTCAGAGCAAAGTTCAAGGAGTATTATGATGCAATCACTCTTCTTAGCAGGGTCATAGGATTAAAGAGTACAGGTATGTTTGAAAATTGGATGTGCCATGTCATTGCAAGGATGGAGCAGGAAAAGATCAACTATCATTGGGTAGGTGTCATAAGTAGGTTGATTCATGAGCAATTGTGCAATGTGATGCAAACCAAGACCTTCACCATGACTTCCTACCTAGTCTATGCAATTGCAATATTTCATCCATACAAGGGATTAAATACCAAGGGAATCTTTGGCCAAGATGTAATCTATGAGGTTTATCCACAACTACATCTAGGGAACTCAAGATACAAGAGGGTGAATGGTGCATTCACCATGCATATCACTAGATTGCTTCAAGGTACAGAGCATGTAAGGATTTTAGATCAAGCCAAAGAGCTAATTAAGAAGTATGGTGCTTGGTTCATAAAATTTCCCACCTTCTCATACATCAAGATTGATGGGTGTCAAAGGGCTCCATATTGACTTGCAAGGTATCCCACTGATCATATTCTACTCCTGGAGGTCAATAGAAGAATATGTGACTTTTATGCTATTGTGAAAAGGGAAAAACATAAGACTGGGTTTGGTGGAGAGTTCCCTTTAAGGATAGGCACTGGAGAAGCATGCCCTTCCATTAATTCAGCCTAGGCTTCAAAAGAGGAGATGAGTAATCTTGGTTTATCCTTTCATTCGAAGAGGTCTAGATTTGACATAACTGGTGAAGCACAAAAGAAGGCCAGTCAGAAATATAGCCACAAGGTTGATTTGGAAGACCACTGGGCCAATTGCAGTGATGAATATGAGGTTAGAAAGAAGAATTTTTCCTGGCTTCCAATTGAATCAGTCGGATTGTATAATGTGAAGGCAGTTCTAGATCAAATTGAAGATGATGGGGACTTGATTCAAGGCCATGCTTATGAGTCAGTAAAGGACAAGACAATTGGTGAAATAGACTAGATGAAGGAAGAAAAAATAGAGCTAAGACAATTAATGGATCCGGTCATTAAGCACACAAAGTTATGGCTAAAACATAAAATATGGGAATTGGACAATGAAGGTGTATAATGCACCTATGATTTGATGGGAGATTTAGACCCTCATTCTACTTTTGAGGAGTCAGTTGAACAAGATCCCAAGGGTAAGAGCAAGGTGGACTCCCATTTTAAAATCAAGATTAAAGAAGTTCAAGTGGAGAAAGCTCAAGAAACAGAAAAAAAGAAGAAGGCCTATTGCCAAGAAAAGGAGGCATACTTAAAGGGCTAAGAAACCTGAAAAAGAGGAAGCTAAAAAGTAGGATCCTGAGGTTGGTGCTTCTGTGCCTAAAAGGAGAAGAATTGTCAGATTGTCATAGAAGACAGGCTCCAAGAATGGAGAGGAAGTTGAACCACCTATCGTGAATGTGGAAAGTTCAAGAGAAAAGACACAGGTATATACAAGGAAATAAAGGACTCCTTCTCCTAAGGATAATATGCCAAAGAAAGATCCGCCTCTTGTTGCTTCTCATGCAAAACAACATGATGATATCCCTTCTTCCCATGAAGCTCACAAAGAACTAGGTGAATCTAAGGAAGCAAAGGATCACCAAGATATGAAAGGGAAAGAATTTTGTGAGGGTGAGCTCTATAATTGAGATGCAAAAATAGAAAAGGTGATGCAGTCTCCCCTGGTTGCATCTGAAGATTCACTTGTTAGAACTGAGGAAGTTAGCTCCCCTCAAAGAGAAAAAGTATCAGATAAGGTTCCATCACCTATGTATAGAGAAGAGCATACTGAAGAAAAGGATAAGGTTGAAGATATCCCAGAGAGGTGGGATTTGAATGAGGATACTCATAAGGACCAGCAAGAAGAGGTGGAACAAAGTGAGGTGCAGTTAGAGTCCACTATTTTAGAGTGGTGGGATAAAGAAATAAGGAGAAAATAGGTTGTTGTGGATGATACCCCACCCAATTGGGATGAATTACTGGCTAAAATAGGAAAGGATAAAGGAAAGAAGAAGGCCAAGGTGATTTCCAAGATTAAGAGAGATGAGGCCAACAATAGGGTAGTCCACATTGCAACTCCTACTCCAGATAAGAACATGGATGAGGTAACTAGAAAATATTACAATCTGTTGACCGTTAATATAGGCTCCACCTCCATGGAGGAAGATATTGAAGAATATGAGGGTTCTAGTGTAGTCATCCTAGGGAGATTAAGAAAAGAAGTCCAAAGTAAACATAAGCTAAAGAAAGAGAATGAAAGACTCAGGAAATGTTTAGAGGATCTAATGAAACCTTTGCAATCCATTGGCTCCTCATCCTCTACTGCAAGTCTCCTACCCTAAGAAACTATCACTGAGCTAGAAAGAATGAAATATACTACTCTTGCTACAAAAAATTGGCTAAAAGGGGTGTGAACTAAAGGAAATGATGCTATTAAGGATATTATTTCAACTGGAGGAGATGCTATGAGGGTAAAAGATTGGCTGAAAGAGGTATTAGCTCAAGATAAAGAAGATACAGATCTATTGCAAAAGACTAAAACCATCATGGAATATACTAAGGATAACCTTGTGAGTGATGGAATTCTCCTTTCCTCTAGAGCTGCAGAACCTTGGGAATGGTTTGAGGCTTTGCAAATTAGGTAGAAGGTTTTGAAGAAGATTTATAAGCAGAGGAGGAAAATTGAAGACACCCTAACTGATATTTATAATGGACACATTTCTTTCTTTGAGATAATGACATGGAGAAGGAGGATTGCACCGAAGCATCTGAGCTTGGAATAGTTGAGGAAATGGTGGTAGGCTCTATATTCCCCAGCTAGTGAAGATTGAGTTACTAAACACCAATTGGATGATGCAGCTACCTATATTGAAGTCATGTATAAATATCAGATCAATAAAGTTGAATGGGATAAATCGGTGGAACAATCCAGGGAAAATATTACATCAATTGAAAGCTGACTTAAGGTTTTTCCTTTGCCACCTGTAGACACGTCAAATTGGCATTATGCATATTCATCCACTCAATAAATAAATCAAATGCATCACATCCATTCACCTGGTAAATCGGGTTCTTATCATTTATATTTATCAAAAGCTCACATCATAGTTTAATTAAATAAATCAAACCTTTTATTTAATTAAATTCAAATCATTTTCCATCCTTTTCTGATTTAGATAAATCAAATATTTAAGTCATAAAAGTCAAAGCATCCTAATCATCATCCTAGCTAATTAATCCTGATTAAATCTAATGCTAATCTCACCCACTTGCATTCTCTAGATTTGGCCACTTGCACATGGAATTGCATTTAATTGATTTATCAAAATTACTTATTTTCAACTTGGCATAAAGGGAGAATATTCTCCAAGTTTGAATCTCGCCCCAAGTGGACATGTACACCCAATAGAGAATTTATGAGGCCTTACATGCCTCTTACATGTCCCCTTCCAAAATCAAACTCAACATTTATTGGAAAATTTGAATTCAAATTTTCCCTCTCATGGGCACTCTTCCCAAATCTTGCACAACCATCAACCAATCACATGATGACAAGTGTCCTCCTATCATTGGTAGAATCTTTAGTCCCACATTGGTCCCTCTTCAACACTCAACATTTGAAAATCTTTAAATACAAGCTTCATCTTTGAGCAAATCCTCCACAATCTTGCAAGGTCACTCTCTTCATTTGAGATTTGATCTTGTCCATTTCATCATCATCATCTAAGCTTATTAATCAAGGGTTGGGAAAGGGTCACTAGCACATGTGACACCAATCCAACATGGAATAAGTGTTTATCTTGCTTTTAAAATGTCTTCTTGATGCTATTTTTGTTACTTGTGGCATTTCTTTAGCATAGATATTCTATTTCATGGAGGTATTTGCAGATTTGTGTGTTTAGACTAACATTTCTAATGAGTATTTGAAGTGGTCTTACATGCAAATTTAGGGTACTTCATCTTGGCACTAGAAGGAGGGAAATTCCAACAATCATCCAAATGTGAACAAAAATATGCATTACTTTCTAGGGACGATTCATGCTTATCTGGTTTCTAACAATAGTCTGCATCTATGTTTACTTTATTTTCACGTTATTACTAATCTATCACTGATCAAATACTACAACATAGATTTAAATAGCAAGAGTTTTTGTTTTTGATCAAATGCAGATTTAGCAAGTCTTCTTTCATACTGTTAGTTTTCTTTCACATTATTCTAGAGCCATCACATAATGGCATTATAATAAATGTTATTCATATCCTCCTGTTCACCCGCGTAAGATTTCTAGTGCGGATGTTAAAACATAATGTTTTAAAGTATGCCCATACGTTTGTTTAATACTGCATTTAACCTTACCAATTGCATTAATGAGGAATTCTTTGAGAAAGTTAACATCAGTCGTAGATTCTAACTTTACACTTGAAGCTTTATTCTGATTCATCCACTCACACCATCAATCAATTAGACTGCTTTCTCCGCTCACTTCTCACAACTTGAGTCGTTCCTTCTGCTTCTCTGCTGGTCTAACCCATGGAGCAATGGATCTGTTCATTCGAGCATTCCTTTCAGTCTCACTCAAGCTGCGGTGGGTAGGGGGAATGGCAGTGTCGAACCAAGCAATCATTACCCACCCTCCTGCCATCTCTAATAAATGTTCACACCAGAAGCACATAGGCAAGGAGTCCTTTTCTATTCTCTAGCCATTTTATGTGGTCCTTAGCAACCTCTTTATCAGTCCAAATTTACTGCTGATTGCAAGTTTCCAATCTCACGTATAGGAGATTGGTCCTGTGTTGTCATTAAGATAGCTTGAAGTCAGTAAATATCACCGTCCTACTACTTTATTTTTTGTACATTAGCTATGTATACATAGCCCGCACCGTCTGACTTTATTCCACTATTCGGCGTTGCCAAGAAGAGGTTGTTGGGCCAGGGCCGCAATACAATCTTCACATCCGAGGGACAAACAATGTTCTGGGGCGAGCTGGTAACTGACTGAAACTCATTGAATTGGTAGTGGCGGCCAGACAAAAGCATAGGCCATGGAACATTTTCTTTGTGAGGATAAAACTGTGTGAGTAGGCGCGGCCACCTATTGCCTCAAATTAGCGCAAAATCTTGCTAGCATGCCTCCACCATTGCCATGAAACTGCCTTCGCTGAAGACATAAAATGCACACAGGGGTTTGCATGATCCTTCTTAAGGCGAGCTCTAAAGAGGTATCAATACTTCTAGCTGTCCATGCATTCACTACGGTAGTTGAGATAAAGAAACCTTCCTTGAAATCACATGCAGTTTGCCTTAAATGTCTTGTTCCTTTGATCAATAAGAATTATACTTTGACCAGTGATGAGTACGCATGAGTATTGATTGCAGTCATATCACTATTTACTCCCTATCTAGCAGAGATATTGTCTTTTCCAAATGACAATTATTTCAACCATTGGATCCAGTAAAGAGACATAGGTCGCTGGTCAGTTTTATTAAGATAGAGCAGTTTTAGAGGTTGCCAAACTGTCTTTTCCTGCGTACAAAAAATATCTGCCTTAGAAGAGATTTCACTGCAAACTTCTGGGCTGAAATAGTTTGCTTGTATGCAACCCCCTGCTCGCGCTTTGAGGCTATCTAAAAGTCTTTGCATGATGTCAATTTTAAAAGGGTTCTTCCGCGCCATTAATGTTATTGTGGGCCTTACTCATATTGTGGTTTTCATCATTAAAGATTGGCTATGTGGGGTGGGAAAGTCTATCTACTAACTCATTTGTGACTTTGCAGGCTCAATCAATGAGAATCAAGACTTTATAGATCTTTACTTGTCTGCATTAAATTGTTTATGGCTAATGAGAGAGACATTGATCTTTGACCAAACATTTCAGCTAAAATTTTGGATACTATGGAAAGATTTGGTTATGAGGTTGTTGAAAAACAATATTTTTAAAGCTATTGATCCTTGTTGAAAGATTAAATATATTTTGTCCCAAAAGATCTAATCATTGTGGAAAGATGGAATCATAGATTGATATGATTAAATTGTTAGCAAGGGAGACCTTGATCTTTGTTATCCAGATATTTTTTTTCCTTTTTTTGGTCAAAGTTTGCTTTAAAATTGGTGGAAATCAAGACTCTTATAAATGCTTTGTTCATTGGTTAAAATCATTAGTCTTTTTTTTTCTTATTCTTTGAATTTAATGCTTAAATCTTCACATGGTTGTCTTTTTTTTGTATTGTAGGGATTTTGTTTACACAACGAACATGGAATAAGCAATCTTTAAATAATCTCAAAGTTACAAAAAATCAAACGAAGGACAACCAAGGTACAAGGAAAAGCAAAGGCGAAAAGGTACAAAGCGAAAGAGAAGGCTATCAAACAAAAACGAAAGGAGGGGAATTTTTTTTTTTGGAAAACACAATGTGTTTTTAAACGCTTTAGTGTTTGATCAACACTACTTCACGAAGTTGTTTATCTTTTCATTTTAGAACACTAATTTTCATTTGGGTCTAAAATGAACAATTTGATTTTCATTGCAAAGGGCTTAAAACGAATCTTAGGACAAACTTACTAGAGTTCGTTTTGGGTTAAAAATTGAACAAGCAATCTTCATATTTCATTTGGTGCTTAAAATGAACTCACAAATTTCTTTGAAGGGTATAAAATGAACAAGTGCTTGATTTGTGTGATTTTGTCTTTTGAGTACGTATCCTCTCCCCTTGCGCTTCATGCGATCTAGGGTGCAAGAGAAACACTCAAAATACATTTTATTGCTTTGAAACACTTTAATTTGGGCTTAAAAATTGAACATCTTGTGCGAGTGTGAGTAGGGGCATTTTCGCGTACATTCTCTTTCTTTGTGCCATCAAAGATTGATCGAGTTACAGATTGTGTCTTTGCTTGCTTTTGTTTATCTTAGAGGGCCTGCCTTAGGGAAAAAGTACTCACCCAAGCGACAACTCAATCGGTAACACTCTAAAGCCAAGAGTATTTCCAGCCGGGATATAAATGAGGGTTTTGGTTAAACACCATAATCACGCGGTTGGCTCCGACAAGATGGATCCAAAAGGGGACTCTTCGTATGGGTCAATCTCCACCTAACGGAAAGTCCTTACTAGAACCCATGTGCTAGAATTTTCCAAAATCCTTAATCTATTTGTTGGTGCAAGAACGGTCGTTCTGAAGCCACCCCACACTCTTACGGTCTTCTAGTAGAGATGGAAAGCATGCCATGGGAGTTTCATGGGTGTTGATGCTTGGCTGCCCCGATTGACGATAATGAGACATGGAGGGGAGCCAATGGGGTCAAGCATCTAACCATCCGCTAGAGATAAGCATAGCTGGACTTGTCCAAGTGGGAATCCAACAAATATTGTCTTACACATCCATAGGGCTTGTAATTGTTCTTCATTTGAAAACACAGTGTGTATTCGAAAACATTTTGCAAACAAACATTCAACATGATTCTCAAAATTTCAAACCCTCTTGAAGACAAATATCATTGACTCAATCCATATGTTACTGCTTTCCCGGATTCACGTCAGAGGTTCCTAAGCATTGGATTATACCTCAATTTTTCTTCTTGAGTAAACAATAGGAAAACCCTTGCCTTAAGTTCATTGAATTTCCACATAAAATATCTTGTGGGGTTTAAAGAAATTAAGACATTGGACATCTTAGTTTGAAACTTTAATCAAAGATATTGTTTTTTTGGTAAAATAAATCCATTAAGCAAAGCTAAGCAAAATGAACTTTCATGTGTGTTGAAGACTCCAAATCCCAAAAGCACAAATCATTGATTGAAAATCCAAAATGTTCAAATCATTCCTTGGTTACAAAGGTCTTTAGGAAGCATATGCATGCTCTTCAATATCTAGGTCTTGGAAAATGAAGTGGTCTTTTTAGGATCATCTAGGGATCAAAACAAATCAAACCTCTTTCATCCATCTTTCAAAACATCAAAATCCATCTCACAAATCATCTTTTGAAAAAAATTTGAAATCATCCTTGAAATTCTAGGCTTTATGACAAAATCAAGCAAACACCAAAATCATTGAGACCAAGTCCTTGAAAACATTTATCAAAACACCTTGATTATGAATGTGTAAATACATCCTTTTGCATATCCTTAGTCAAAGTCATCCAAATCATCTTGTCTAGCTTAGTGTTTGTAGATGAATCCTTCTCCATATACTTAGTGAAAAAAATCATCTTGTTTGGGTAGGTGTGGGTAGATGCATCCTTCTCCTCACACATATCCAAATCATCATCCTTTGAACACAACTATCCTTTAGATCATTATCAAACATCTTAGGGTCTTTTTTGTTCAAAATCAAAATCAAAATCAAAATCAAGATCAAGGACAAAATCTCAAAATCCAAAAATCAAACCAATCAAAAATCCAAAGTCCTAGCATTTCATTCAAGATTTATCAAAATCCAAAAACATCCATAACATCCATCTTTAAACATCACCATCTTATCATCATCACATTTGATCCTAAAAGGCATCCTAAAACTTTCACTTTGGGACATAAAATAGAGATTAATCCAAGGAATCAAGAGATTCATCTCCCATATTCTTGAAGATTGATCCCCATTTTATGGTTCTAACTAGATCTCAATACAAGAAGAGTATGGAAGCCCACAAAGAAACTCCCGCTTCAAGTGACCTTAGCCAAACAAATGCAGAAATGAATCTCACAGAATCAAGCAATCCATTGATCCCCTCATCATCACAAAACCTACAAGAAGAAAACCAAGGGGAGGACCCTACCTTTGGAATGTCTCATGAAAGAATAGCTGAAATACTCCTAAATCCGGATAATCATCGAATGATCAATGTCATGATGAGACTCAACCCTTCGTTATACATGCTTGAATTAGCAAAACAAGGGGCCAAGTTACCTTCAGATTTTGATATGAGTAGCATAGTGGAGACATCATTTCCACCAATCTCATCCACCCCCATCACACCCATCATCGCATCCAACACGATTCCAAATCCGCCACCACTACCACCAAAACCAAATGTGGCAAGACAATATGACATTGTGCTAAAATCTCACCAGGCCTACCAAAAGGCCATCCAACAATATCTAGCCAAGCAACAAGCACGACGAGCTCAACAAGTGCAACAATCCTCTCAAGCTGCCCAAGCCTCTCAAGCTACCCAACCAACACGAGCACAAACACAAAAAATGACAACTATTGAGCACAAAGATCAAGATCACTCCATCATTGAATACCTTGAAGTTGTGTCTATTCCATCCAATGATCAAATGAACATATGTCAAGAGTCACTTCTCAATCATGATCAAAATCCACCAAAAATACCCAACAATGATCCAATTCCACAAATGTCAACATCATTTGACCCTATGGTTGAAGACATTAGAAATCTCTCTAACGTAATTGTTGAAAACAATGTTCAAGATCTATCCATCAATTTCACTTCGTCCAATGAGGCATCGACCAATGATCATGTTGAAAATGTATCTACATCACCTAATGAGGTAGAGGACATATCTCAAGAAATTATTCTAAAGTATGATCAATGTCTTTCACTAAAGTATAGCAATGGTCCTTACCAAGACATATTGACATCCTTCAACCTCATGATTGCCGATATTGAAGGGATCTTCAACTTGACACCTGATCCAAGTCCACTCAAAGATCACGAAGATATTAAGCCACTTTCCATGCATAATGAAGATATCCAAGAGCCACTTGTAAGTGATCCATCCTTTGAAACCGACCCATGTCAAGAGCTTGATCCAAAGCATATCGAAAGCAATCCCAAAATAAATCAAGATCAAAAATTTGTATCTCCAAGATACTACAATGATCTAATGGATATTCTCCTATCCACACAAGATGATCACATCCACATAGCACTTACTCCTCCATCTACCCATGAGATGCTTTCTATGGATGGACACGTAGATGATCTTCATCTAGAACAAGATTGTGTTACACAAAAAGAGCAGATTCTTAACTCCTACAATCAAACAGAGTTGTCAACATCAGGATCGAATATGTCCCAAACTCAGATTGAGGACATCATGAATAAAGATATCCATCATTATCTGCTCAAGGAAACAAGTCAGATAGAACACCCAGAGTTAGCCAAGCAACAAATTGAACTAATGTCATCTATGGTGGTCATTCGTCAAAGCATGTTTACTGAACAAGACATCTCAGAACAGGCAGAATCAAAGCATGAAGGTACTACTACCACCATACTGGGGGCAACTTCGTCTCAAGCAAACATCAACATAGGAAGCACAAAGAATCCTTATGGTGAAACCATTGCCAATACTACAACCAACCACGCCATGAATCTTCATCCACCTATCATCCCATCCTCGAAATGGGACCAACGTCAAATGAAATATCTGAATCAAAGTACGAAGAACATTATCAAATCAAAAGAAGCTGAGAAGCATAATGAACAAATCAAATACATATGGATACCAAAGAATACAAAGAAAGATCATCCCTATCAAACTCCATCAGTCAAAGAAACTGTGGGGCAAACTAAAAGAGGGAAACATATTCATCAAAGATGTCCGCAAAATCAAAAGCAGGGTTTTCAAGCGACGTACAAAGTATATCAAGCAGTTGGTCCTAATTCCACGCACACTTTCGTATCCACCCATCATTGCTCATCTTCCCAAGTTTGGAGAGTCAAAGGTTCCAAATTGTCAACCAATCCATCTCTTATCCCTAAACGCACTCCATCCACACCTCCACGCATAATATCCAATTCTCACATTGACCATGTATTGGCAACGACCCTTTATCATAAGGATTCAAAGGGCACTCTATCGCGATGTGCGCACAAAGACAAAGTTAACTTCGATATCAACGAAGCAGATCAAGAATCCCAAAAATTGTATTCAAGTGCACGTATCTTGGCAAAGCAGCTTCTTCAAGCAGGATATTCATGGCACGTCATGATAGGGGCATCTATGTCAACACCACCAGGTGGTTCAGCATGAATCTTTCAGAAAAATACAAAAAAAAAATCAAAAAAGCAAAAAATCCAAAAAAATCAGAAAAAGGATTGAAAACAGTAAAGATAAAAATCGTCCTCTAGTGAAAACCGCATGGGTGGCACTTTGGGCAAGTACCATGATGAAAACCTGGCAAATGGGCGTCATGTGTAGAATCGAGCATCTACGTGCGCTAGTTCAAATGAAAGCATCTCATCCCATCCGTAATAAATTGAGCATTCCATCCATCTTATCCATAATAAATCCATCCATCCATAAACCATTGATCCAATCCATTTTCATCCATCTTCATCCATAGTCCAAGTTATCTTGATCTTGATGAAATTTTGGGGCACACTTTATGCTTGCTTACGGTGAACATCTTGACATGGGCCGTTTTCATTAAATCCTATCTTATGCAACATTATCTGATCCATGAAGCATTATCCAAATGAGCATTTGTTATCTGAACACCTTATCTTATCGCAAGATAATCCATGTCCCTCCATCCATACACTTATCTAAGCATCCATCCATGGCATTCCATACATTGCTAGACATTGGGGGCAGATTTTTACATCTTGCTTCAGGAATAAAACTTGATCTATGTCCTCTAACTTATGTGGCGATCCGAACATTGGAAAACATGAAATAAAATTGATCAAAGAATTTGTATCACTAGCCCATGACACATTTTGACGAGAAGACATTCCTTATCAGTCTTCATCTTTCATCAATACAAACAATCAATATCAGTTGCATCTAACACACCCTCCAAACGCCACATCAAATCATTCGAAACAACTTTTGTTCCAAAACCAAGCTTCATCAAACATGATCAATCAAATCCAATCAAAAAATCCATCATCTTAGGATATTTGTCCTTATCCTTGTGTTGCTTAACACTATCCTTGCATTGTTGTGCATCCTCAACAATGTTATCATCATCAATCCTTACATTTTTGTGAATCCTCAAAAACATTATCGTCATCAATCCTAATCAATTGAATCCTTGCATTGTTGTGTATCCTCAACAATGTTATCATCATCATCCATCCATCGATCCAATCAATCAACCTTAGCTTGGTTTTTAGAAAAATCCTCAAACAGGGCACTAATATCACATCCATATCAAAATCGTCAAAATCATGCGAAAAATCCAAAAACATCCAAAACATATCAAAAATCCAAAAAACACTCAAAAAGTAGAAAACATAAAAAAACATTGAAATCCGAACTACGTCATCTCTGAGCTTAAACGTAGGCAAGGCTAATCTCTTATCATCCCCCGAGACATCAAAATCCAAAAACATTAAAAAAAAACACCAAAATCCAAAAACATTCAAAACACCAAAATCCAAAAACATCGAAAAACATCAAAATCCAAAAAGCCTCAAAACATTCCAAAAATGTCAAAAACATCCAAATATTTGAAAAAATCCACCGCCGTCTCGCTTGCACCCGCAATAATCAATCATCCATAATAACTGATCATCACCTTCATCCTTTGGCAACACAAATAGAAACAATCATAGCAGTCAGCAAAATCAAGCTTCAATCGTGAAATCAAAAGCAAACAACAAACCTTTCAAACAAAATCAAACTCTTGATCAGTCGCAAACATGTCAGTCAACTTTATATCATTAGCCTATCAATCAACTTATCAAACCATCATCATCCTGTACAATGCATGTCCTAGGATATATCATTCTGACAATGGGCATCATTTATGGATATCACTTTGGATCTTATCCTATCAAAACACATCCCTCTGGCTGAAGGTATGAAGAACATTGGCTTGTTTGTGTACTTGATCTTTTCTTTTGATTTATCTTATTGCTCGTCCAAGGACCTCTGATGATATCCGAACGAAGGATTTAGAGAGATAGGAATGGGGCAACGATCATTATTCTTTGTCTGCTGTGCTTGTTGGACATTCTTGTAAAATAACTTGGTGAATACTTGCTTTGTTAGGTACGCCCTAGCAAGGTTTCCATGTCAAGTGTGAACAAGAATACTCCTATCTGTTTGTCGAGTCAAAGTCCATCACACTAAGTAGAACGCCATCCTGGTCCTTCATACCTTGATGCATCGTACCTATGTGTGTTATCAAACATAAAGTAAGTGACCCTTTGAAAATCCCAATCCTTGATAAGCAAATCATCATCATTTATCATCATCATCAACATTTATCTATCATCTATCATCATCTCTAATAAAGTCTTGACCAATCATGGACTTGTTGGATCCTCTTGTCATCATCTCATTTCCACGCTAACATTGCATCATGAATAGTCCATCATGCATCCATCTTGCATCCACAAACCGTTAGCTTGCATCCATCATGCATCCATTATGCATTCATCTTGCATCCATAAATCATTAGAATTCTGCATCATCATCATATTATAGATCTATTAGTCTAAGCATCTCATAAATCATCCATTGCATAATCACAGCATATCACATCATCAATCTCATCCATCTCGCATCATATCACCATTTAAGTTGTTTAGAATAATATAGATTTGTTATTCTAAGCATCTTGAAATCATCTTTGCATCGTCATCCATAACCATCCATTTTGAACCTCTTTATTGCGAGATCGACCCTCAAATCGAATCTTTTCGCTCGATCTCTCGAGGGGGCAATGTACCAATGTACTTCTTTCCGCTGGGGCATCCGAAAAATCAGAAATTTTTTGATTTCGATCACGACAAGTTTATTCTTTGAACCAACGCAACAAGTACATTGCTTCAAAGAGGGGCAAAATGTAGACACGTCAAATTGGCATTATGCATATTCATCCGCTCAATAAATAAATCAAATGCATCACATCCATTCACCTGGTAAATCGGGTTCTTATCATTTATATTTATCAAAATCTCACATC
Source organism: Sequoia sempervirens (assembly GCA_007258455.2). NCBI lineage: Eukaryota > Viridiplantae > Streptophyta > Pinopsida > Cupressales > Cupressaceae > Sequoia > Sequoia sempervirens. The sequence continues at coordinate 193,612,704 of VDFB02047230.1, read as the reverse complement.
ATAGTTTAATTAAATAAATCAAACCTTTTATTTAATTAAATTCAAATCATTTTCCATCCTTTTCTGATTTAGATAAATCAAATATTTAAGTCATAAAATTCAAAGCATCCTAATCATCATCCTAGCTAATTAATCCTGATTAAATCTAATGCTAATCTCACCCACTTGCATTCTCTAGATTTGGCCACTTGCACATGGAATTGCATTTAATTGATTTATCAAAATTACTTATTTTCAACTTGGCATAAAGGGAGAATATTCTCCAAGTTTGAATCTCGCCCCAAGTGGACATGTACACCCAACAGAGCATTTATGAGGCCTTACATGCCTCTTACATGTCCCCTTCCAAAGTCAAACTCAACATTTATTGGAAAATTTGAATTCAACTTTTCCCTCTCATGGGCACTCTTCCCAAATATTGCACAACCATCAACCAATCACATGATGACAAGTGTCCTCCTATCATTGGTAGAATCTTTAGTCCCACATTGGTCCCTCTTCAACACTCAACATTTGAAAATCTTTAAATACAAGCTTCATCTTTGAGCAAATCCTCCACAATCTTGCAAGGTCACTCTCTTCATTTGAGATTTGATCTTGTCCATTTCATCATCATCATCTAAGCTTATTAATCAAGGGTTGGGAAAGGGTCACTAGCACATGTGACACCAATCCAACATGGAATAAGTGTTTATCTTGCTTTTAAAATGTCTTCTTGATGCTGTTTTTGTTACTTGTGGCATTTCTTTAGCATAGATATTCTATTTCATGGAGGTATTTGCAGATTTGTGTGTTTAGACTAACATTTCTAATGAGTATTTGAAGTGGTCTTACATGCAGATTTAGGGTACTTCACCACCCATAGCTGACCTGGACAAAGTACTTTTGAAGGTGCATGAAATGGTTGATCGAAATAAGGACAAAGGGGAAGGAAATTAATGTTGGGATACATTGGAATTTGTGCTTCCCTATTATTTTGCATGCATTGGTCTGAGCTACATTGGAGATCCTAGGCCGACCTGGATGAAGTTCATGCATTTAATGCATATCTTATTTCATCTTTAATTTCGATTGGCCGACTTGTCTTGTGGCCAATTATTATTCTAAAACCTTACTAGGTCAGCATGTTTTGAGAGGTCTCTATTAATATGGCATTCTCCCTCATTTGTAAGGGCTAGACATAGACAAATAGAGAGATAGCTAATATTGAAGCGAATTAAGAAAAGTAAGAATTAGAAAGTAGTTGTTCTCAAGCAAGTATTGTAACAAAAAACTAGAATTGTTGCTTCAGTGGATAATTTGGTGCAAGTAATGACATTGTGATTTGGTGCCATACTTGTGTTCTTATCTTGCATGGTTCTTGTTACTCTATCTTTAGAATTTCTTTGAGGAAGATTGATAATTTGATATTTAGGATTAGATTTGATTCAATGATGTTTATGGTTTGATATTTGAAGTGTTGTAGCGATCCCTAGTCCATACTTTTTGCAGCTAGCTGATTGTTATTTGCTTTGCAAAGTTAGCCTGGACCATATATCTATTGTGCTTAGTTCAATTGTGAAGTTTTATTCATTTCAATTGCCTTGGGGCTGTCTTGGATGAATGTTCATGATCTAAAAATATTTGTTACCTTAGAAGATTACACTGTTCTTGTGAAATTACAGATTCATCTAGGTTAAGTAGGAATTGGTTTATGAGGGATTGGTCCATTTCATGCATTTCATCGTGTGCATTGTTAATCTTAGGAGTAGCATTAGTCTTAGTGATCTCTTTGAAACCCTAATATTTTGTTGTTTTCTTTATCATTTGGGTTAGATTTAGGATTAAAGTATCATCATATTGCCAGATCTGATAAATTAAAGATTCGATCTTTGCTTGTAGTAAGATCCCTTTATGATTACCAAAATTTTCACATTTATCACTGAGTTGTTTATGCATTTTCAAGACCTAACATTAGAGACATTGGGGTTATCTCTTAAGGCTTGTTGATAGATATTTACCTTTCAAGATAGATAGGATACTTGTATCTTGTCTGAGTTGTTGTTGTGCAGAAAACATCATCAAGTCTCTTGGATTCTCTAGAAAAAATAGTTTAATGGTGTCTTTGGAAGATCAGTATTCCTTGGAAAAATGGAATCTAATCAACATTTATGCTCCTAACTCTATCTGGGACAAACTATAGTTATGGGATTATATGAATGATGCTATAAAGAGCATATTGGATGATTATTGGATGTTGGGAGGCAACTTAAACTCTCCTCTTTTACCCTCAGAGAAGCTAAGAGGATTAGAAGACTACTCTAAGAGTATGATGGAATTGGCTGAATTTTTCAATTCTAATAGGTTATTTGACGTTCCTTTATTGGGTTCCAAATTTACATGGTCCAATAGAAGGCTTGGAAATCAACTAATTTAAGTTAAGTTGGATAGGTTTCTTATCTCTTCTAATTGGAATATATCCCAACATCTCTCACTATTATCCCTCCCAAGAGTTGGTTTAGACCATAATTCCATCTTGTTAAAGAGAAATGATGATTATAATAAATGCCCTTTCCCATTTAGATTTGAACTAATGTAGACTCTACATTCTAACTTTACTACCCTTGTCAAAAATTGGTGGGTTGAACCCATGAGGGGTACCCCTATCTTTTGTTTAGTGGGAAACTAACAAGAATTAAGAAAAGAGTAAAAGGATGGAATCAAATCACCTTTGGTGATATCTTTAAAACTAAAAAATTCTTGGGGAACAACCTCAAAGAAGTACAAGATAAAATGGAGTCTGGTCTTGTGGATGAAGAGATCTGCACTCATGAATGCAATTTGAGATCCCAATAGTTTAAGGTCAACAAACAAGAAGAGATTTTATGGAAGCAAAAATCTCAGGTTCAATGGCTCACAGAGGGAGAACGAAACACCATTTTTTCACCAATCCACAATGAGACAAAAAATCAGGAAAAAGATAAGAATTCTCAAGAAAGAAGATGGCACTATGGTGACTACCGAAAGATAAATAGCTAGAGAAGCTGTGAAATTTTTCTCTTCTTTCCAAAATGCCCAAGGGAATGCAAACCAAGTATTTGATGATATTCTAAAATTTATCCCTAATGCCATTACTAAGCAAGATCTTAAGGTCATGTCTAAGGTTGTTTCTCTCTACGAAGTTAAGGAGGTTATTTTTATTTTGGGCCTTATAAAGCCTTGGGGCCAGATGGGTTCCCTCTAGCCTTTTTTTAGATTTACTGGGATATTGTTAATATTGACCTATTAAATGTAACTAGAGATTTCTTTAGGTCTAGAAGGATTCTTAATCAAATGAATGCTACATTCATATCTCTTATCCCCAAAGAGGAAGATGCCTTATCTGTTATGGACTTTAGACCCATAAGTCTATGTAACACAATATATAAGATTTTCTCAAAAATAATCATGTTTAGGCTCAAAGTTGTGTTAAGCAAGAGGATAGCCCCTAATTAGAAATGTTTTGTCTAAGGAAGAAACATTATTGATGCTATCATTACAACCCATGAAATCCTCCACTCAATGGACCTAAGTAAAAACCTAGGGATGGCCCTCAAAATTGATATTTCTAAGGCTTATGATAGAGTCTCCTAGTTGTTTCTCTCTGTTGTTCTCAAGAAATTTGGGTTTGATGGTAGATTTCTCAAGTTACTCACTACATGTGTTACCACCCCTATGTGCTCATTCCTTATGAATGGAGACCCCGATGGCTTCTTTTCATGTTGTCAAGGACTGAGACAAGGTGACACCCTCTCTCCCTATCTATTCATAATTGTTGTTTAGGTCCTTGGAAGAAATATTCAAAAGCTCATTGATTCTATAACCCTGAGAGGAGTCAAAGCTACTTTTTCTCTCCCTCCTGACTCTCATCAATAATTTTTTGATGACACTTTATTTTTTTGAGAAGCCCCAATTGGAGAATCCAGCCAATAGAAGTCTATTTTAAATGACTATTCCTTTTCCTCTAGAAAACACATAAATTATAATAAGGAAAAAGTGGTGCAGATATTGGGATGCTAGGAAGTTGTTCTTCTTGATACTTACTTTGGTCTCCCCCTCATTTCTAAAAATTTGGATAATAATTATTAGAATCATCTAATTGAAAGGGTCCAAAAAAAGCTAGCAGGTTGGAAAGGTAAACTTTTAAGTCTTGCAAGGAAAATAAAATTGTTGAAAGCCTCTCTCTAGAATATCTTGGTTTATTGTTTGTATCTCTTTAAAATTTTGGCTTTCATTGTAGAAAAAATTGAAAAAATTCAAAGAATATTCATGGGGTTTGGAATGAAAGAGAAAAATAGACTGGTTTTGGTTAGTTGGGAGAAAGTGTGTACCCCTATGAATGTTGGTGATTAGGAATAAGGAGAATAAATCTCTTCAAAAAATCCTTTACTGCCAAGATGGGATATGGTGTCTCCTATAAGAGAAGTTGAATTGGGTAAAGCTATCTCAAGCCAAATACCTTAAGAACAGAGACCCTAGATGTTTCTTCACCTCCTTTGACTTTCCTTATGGTTCTATTTTATGGAATCACCTAATCAAAACCAAAAGTGTGCTGAATTTAGGAGTGAGAAAGCATATTGGAAATAGGAAGGATACAAACTTATAAAAGGACCCTTAGGTTTATAAACCCCCTCTCTTTTGTTGATGGCTTTAATCCCTTGAAATAGATCCTGTCCATAATTTATGGAAAAAAGGTGTTTGATTACATCAATTGGGAGACCAGTGACCCTAAACAAAAGGAATTTAACAGGTTGCTCAGGAGAGCTAACCTGAGAGGTCAAAGATAGCTAAATTGAGAGCTTACAATACAAAGGTTACAAAACCTCATTGGGGAGGTGACTTGGTTCTCTAAATATAAGAATGATGAATGGATGTCGATCAAGAATTCCTCGGGTTGTTTCTTGATCAAAAGTGCTTATCTGGAATTGGAAAAACCTCTTATAGAGTGTAGGGAACCTCACTAGGACAAGGCTTGGATTAAAAATATTACTCCAAAAATAAACTATTTTTGGTGGGTTGCTACTCATGGAAAAACTTAACTATTGATAACCTTGTTAGGACGGGATTTCAACTTGTTAATAGATACATTCTTTGTAAATAGGAAGAGGAGTCAATTATGAACCTTTTCTTCCATTATTTGTATTCTAGATAAGTGTGATCCTTCTTTCTCCCCTATTTCTCATGGAGTGGGTGTTTCCCCCTACTATGAAGTCATTTGTTGAAAGCTGGCCGAGTTTCCCTTACTCCCATAGGATTATAGTGGACTTATGGAATCAAGCCCATCCTTTTATAACATGGGGAATCTAGAAGGAGAGGAACAATAGGATTTTTAGGGAAGCTGAGAGAAACAACATTGAGCTATGTATGTCTATTAAGTCTCAGATATAGGAAAATGTAGAAGTTGGAAGGTACAACTTCTCAAAAAAATTTCTGACTTATAAAGAATTGAGAATCAAGCAAATGTGGGGTTTAAAGAAAGACCTTATTAATCTTAATTGGCTCACTTTAGTATCTAGGAATTCGATAGTGTGGTCTCTTCCTAAAAGGGATTGGATCAAATGCAACTTTGACAGGTGCTCAAAAGGTAATCGTAGAATTGCTGGAGCTAGTGGGTTCCTAAGAAATTACTTGGGAGATTGCATAATGGGGTATGGAAAAAAATTGGGCATTTATTCCAACAACAAAGATGAGGCTATGGCAGTGTGGGGAGGAATAAAGGCTCTCAGATATTTGGGTTACCAGAAAGTCATACTAGAAGGAGGCTCCAAATTAATAGTTAATATTTTAAATGTTGGTGTTACGGTTCCTTGGGACTCAAAGATATTGAAAATTTCAAAGTCCTAATGAGATTCTTTACTCATTGTCATATATTGTAAGGAAGCTAAGGTAATAGAACAACTTCCTACACTAATCTTGAGAGGAGAATAGTATGAAACTTTTACAAATCTTTAACAGTTATAGAAACTTAAACATAAATAGACATAAATATCATGCATACCATAATATAGTGATTTATGTGGTGAAAACCCTTTCAACAAAAAAACCCCACGCTCCAAAAGCGACCCAATACATTATTCAAAAATCACAAAGATTACAATATAGTTGTAGAGCAAGCTTCTCACAGGAGTATCACCACTCAAAGATCTATAGATAACACAACTACTATTAGACTCTCAAAATACATCATAATACCCAGTCTTAATGCAATGTCCTCATAAAATAGGTTTTCCTTTTAGGGAAAGTCAAGCCAACAAAATATCGACTATTAGATATGAAATTTGATGACGAATAGTCCAGATTTATAATAATAAAATTTACATAAAATGTGGCCTCATAAGGGGTACCCCCTACAACCCCCCCTCCCCCACACTAATGTATCAACATCTTACATATTTGCAAGGTTGAGACATATTTTTCCAAAAAATCTCCCACTTGTCGAACACCTTACAACATCAATGGGAGGGTGTAAAAATATTATCTCTTAATTTCTAGGGGATGAGAGGCCCATAGTATCTCAACACCATCTTAACTTCTCTATGCTCACAAGCTTAGTTAAATAGTAATAAAAATTCATCAAAGTCTCTACCTTAACCAATTTCACCCTACCATCTTTGACCATATCTCTAAAAAAATGATATTGTACATCAATGTCCTTGGTCCTGGCATGAAATTTTAGGTTCTTGGCTAGACATATCACACTTTGACTGTTGCAATAAATTTTCATTGCACCTTGTTCAATTATAATATTTGAACACAGTCTCTTAATCCAAATGGATTCTTTACAAGAATAAGTAGCTTCCATATACTTTAAACATCACCTGCCCAGTCTAAATCCACATAACCAACAATATACTGGTGGATCTTCTGCTATCAACATCACCTGCCCAGTCTAAATCCACATAACCATGAATATTAAGGGAAATATCATCTTTAGTCATATTACTATGATAACACAAGGAATAATCTGAGGTTCCACACAAATATCTGTAGACTCTTTTAACTACATCCCAATGAACTCTACCAAGATTAGACATATATCTGGAAAGAACTCCCATTGCTTGGGAAATGCCTGGTCTTGTACAAACCATAACATACATCAAACTTCCAACTGCACTCTGGAAAGGAACTTTGCTCATGCCTTCCATCTCTGATGAAGATGTTGGACAATTTGAAATAGATAACTTTGTTCTAGCTGAAATAGGAACACACAATGGTCTACAATCCTGCATATCAAACCTCTGTAAAATTGAATCGACATACTTACTTTAGACAAGCCATAGCCTTTTGTTCACTCTATCTCTTCTAATTTCTACCCCAAGAATGTGTTTAGCTACATTGATATATTTCATTCAAACTTAGCAGCAAGTTGATATTTGAGTTTTGAAATCATACCTTTCCCTTTACCAATAAATAACATATTATCAACATATAATGTAATAAATAGGAAACGATCACCATCAGTTTTATAATAAACATAATGATCTAATTTAGAATGCTCAAATCCCAAAATCAACACATATTTATCAAATTTCTAGTACCACATCCCAGGACTTTGTTTTAGGCCATACAAACATTTATTTAATTTGCAAACCAATTTACTTTTACCTTTCACCACATAGTGCTCTGGTTGTGTCATATAAATATCCTCCTCCAAGTCACCATGAAGGAAAGTAATTTTAACATCCATTTTCTCAACCTCTAAGTCATAAGCAACAATAGAAATAAAAAATGAAATGGATGTCATTTTTGTAACAGGAGAAAATATCTCACCATAATCAACACCCTCAACCTGAGAGTAACCTTTTGCAACCAAACTTTCTTTATACTTCTCAATACCTCCATATAAACCAATATTTTTCTTGAATACCCATTTGGAACCAATAGGTTTTCTTCCTTCGGATAATGGTACAAGATCCCACGTATTATTCTTTTTCAAAGCTTCCATTTATTCATCCATAGCAATCTTCCAAGATTCTACATCATTCACACCTAATGCCTCTTCTATCGATCTGGGTTCATCCATGTTAGTATTCAAAGAAAAAATACATCTCCAATCATCAGGAGAATACCTTCAGGTGGTTTTCTATGCCTTGTAGACCTATGAACAAGTTGAGTTGGAGGTTTTTCCTCATATTTTTAAGATTTAGAGTAAGATGAGCTCTCCTCAACTTCTTGTCTATCCATGGGCCTTGATTCAACTTTCTCAAGTGTAGAAGGATATTGAATCACATCTTCCTATTTACTTTTTTATAGCTATAATGTAATAGAAGAAGGCTTAGTTTCTCTAAAAATAACTCTTCTACTATGTATTACCTTCTATGCAATATGATCCCAAAGCTTGTATCCTTTCACACCATAAGTATATCCGATGAATATACATTTCACAGCCTTGTTCTCCAACTTTGTTCACTTCTCCTTTCACACATGTGCATATTCCTTGCAACCAAAAATTCTAAGATGTCTTAATGAAGGATTATGACTCGACCATGCCTCTATAGGCATCTTATCAACAAGAGTTGATGTAGGAGATCTGTTAATCAAGTAACAAGCAGTGGCAACAACTTTTTCCCAAAACCTTTTTTCTAGACCAACACCACTCAACATACTCCTGACCTTCTCCATCAGTGCCTTGTTCATTCTTTCTGTAACTCCATTATGTTGTGGAGAATATGGAGTTTTATTTTGTCTATGCATACCACAATATTTATAGAATCTATCAAAATCATTAGAGAAAAATTCATCGCCATTATTAGTCCTCAAATATTTTACTTTCTTTTTAGTCTACAACTCAACGATTGCTTTAAATTCTTTAAATCGACTTAAAACTTCATATTTACTCTTTAGAAAACAAACCCATGTTCGTCTACTATAATCATCAATAAATGAAACATAATATGTGAATTTACCAATTGAAGGAACATCTACAAGACCAAACACATCAGAATGAATAAGATCTAATACACCACAAGATTTAGGAGAACTTGAGTAAAACTAAACACGATTTTGTTTTCCATAAATGCAATGCTCACAAAAATAAAATTCAAGATTACAATCAAACAAACCTTCAACAAGGTTTTTATTTTTCAAGGTTCTTAGACCTTTTTCTCCAATGTGGCCAAGTTTTTGGTGCCATAACATAGTTTTCTCTGCAAGTAACTTTGATTCAGAAGATAGAGCACCCTTGGGTACCCAAAATCCTTGACCATCTATTGAATGTGAAATCCTCACTTCTTCCAGAGACTTGATTTTAATAGAAGTACTATTGAATTCAATATTGCATGCATCAAGCTTATACAATGTTCCATATCTAACACCTCTAGTAGTCACCATGTCACCTATGACCATCTTTCATCTTGCATTAGAAAATACTACCTGCACATGTGCATCTATTAGTTTTCTCACAAATACAAAATTTCATGCTAAACCAGGGATATGCAACACACAATTAATCCTTCTTATTCTACCATTAGGAAATTTGAGTTTAAATTTACCATGACCAACAATTTATAAATGAGAATCATCACCCAAGTACACCTTACCTCCATCAAATTCTTCATATTCAAAAAACAAATCTTTATTAAAGGTCATATGGAAATATGCACCTAAATCAATTAACCATGCATCATTACCTACACAAGTTTCCAAAGCTACAATGAATGTGTCACCATCTTCCTACTCGAACTCAAAATCAAAATCAAATTTCTTCTTTGCATTCCTTACAAACATGTCTAGGCTTACAATAGTTCCAAAAAATAACTTTGGGCTTTCCAAGAGATTTAGATCTCCCCTTGGACTTGGATTTGTCATGCTTCTCATTCTTCTTTCCTTTTTCCTTAGGTCTTCCAAGAAAAAATTTAGGGATTCCTTAGCATTGATGGATACCTTCCTCCTCATCTCTTTAGAAATGAAGGAACCCACTACATCTTTAGTCTTCAATATAAAAAAATTACTCCAAATAGCCATAACAAGAGAATCCCACAAATCAGGCAAAGGACAAAGCAAGATCTGACTTTTCTCTTCCTCATCCATTTTGACACCAATTGAGCCAACAACATATTGAATGCTTCCAGGTGGTTTGTAATTCATCCACCCTCTTCCATTCTCAAGGAATATAATTTCTTCCTCAAGAAAATCTTGTTCACTAGAGATTTGGCTTTATACATCTCACCAAGCTTCTTCCATAGTTTTTGTGTAGAGGCCTCTTCATGGACATTGATTAAAATAGAGTTTGCTAAGCATAATCTGATTAAATCCTTGGCTTTATGGTCCATAACATCATACTGAACAACATGAGTAGGATTTGCAGGCCTTGAAACATTCTCATCAACATCATCCGAAAGATCTCAATCTATCAATAAATCCTCCATCTTTAGCTTCCAAATTTCAAAGTTATTTCCAAAAAAATTATCCACCTCTATTATCCCTGATGAAATTTCCATCTGAAAATCCTTGCAACAAGATCATGAAGTGTCTTCTGCACAAGCTACCACTCAAATTTGGATTAGTTCAAAAAACCCAACAACCCACAACTAAAACCAAAGGTGATCAAGATCTGATACAACTTGTAAGGAAGCTAAGGTAGTAGAACAACTTCCTACACTAATATTGGGAGGAGAATAATGAAATTTTTTATAGATCTTTAACAGTTACAAAAACTTAAATTGAAATATACATAAATATCATGCATACCATAACATGGTGATTTACGTGGGGAAAACCCTTTCAGGAGAAAAAACCCACACTCTAAAAGTCACCCAATATATCATTGAGAAATCACAAAGATTATAATATACTTGTAGAGCGAGCTTCTCATAGGAGTATCACCACTTAGAGATCTAGAGACAACACAACTACTATCAGACTCTCAGAATACATCATAATACCCAGCCATAATACAATGCCCTTATAAAATAGGGTTTCCTTCTAGGGAAAGTCAAGCCAAAAAAATATCAATCATTAGATATGAAACCTAATGATGAACAATCCATATTTACAATAATAAAATATACATAAAATGTGGATTTCAGGGGCATTTCCCTCAAATCCCTATTGGGGCATGTTGCCCCTGGACCCCCGCAAGAAGGTACCCCACTACAACCCCCCTATGCTGACGTATCAACAATACCTTATGTATTTGCAAGGTTGAGACATATTTTCCCAACATATACAACATGTGTTTATGGAATGAAATATTTCTACTGACTGTGTGACCAACGAAGCACTTAGGTGTAACACATGGACTAGATGGGAGTACAACCAATTACCTAAGGCAATGAAAGATAAAGTTCTTAATGAAAAATATGCTAATGATTATATCTTTTAATGTTGGAATAGATGATCGACATAGGGGGACTATGCGATCTTATGATTTAAAAGACTCTTATTTCAATGATGGTATTGATGATTCGAATAGGACTAAGAAGATTGCCCCTTGTGAGAATTTTTATTTTCAAGGTTTCTTAGAATCACATGGCTTATTTCAAAGCTAAGGCTTGCATCAATTCTCAATGCCCTGATGTGCTTAATATCAAATCTCTCCTTCCCAATAAAGATTATCTTGCTACGAAATCTTTAGATTGATTAATTACTTGTAAAGGTAATAATTATATTTTTGCTCAGGGAAATGTGCTAAAAATCACGTCCTCAAGAAATTTCTTGAATTGTATTCCTAAAAAAGTTCTTCTCCAAAATAGAAATTGTTGTGTGCTTTGCAAGATAACCTGGTTGTTGGGGTGTTATGGTGGGATGAGGGAAGGACTGAAGAAGAGCAACACTAAAATTTTGTAGTCTTCTAAAATGGGAGGGCCTAGAAAAAGAACTAAGCCTCCAAATTTCCTCGTCCTAAAAAAAAGTGTGGATTTGTGGAGGCTATTTAGTAGAGTGGGAATGGTTCCTTTTTTTGAAGTGATGAAAGGGTACAATAAAAACCTAACTACTAAATTTACTAATTCATGGATGAAGGGGCAAGTGGCCATCAATGCAGTCAAATTTGAAGTTTCTACCCAGTTCATTATGGAGGTGATGGGTTTGCAAAACCATGGCATGAAGGTTGCAAAGAAGAGCAGAGCTGATTACCAGATGTTTGTGGAAAACTTCCTCCATGATAGTGAGAAACTCACAAGGTTTCAAAATGGGTATGCTAGACTCAAAATCCTACCACCTTTTGCTCTTGTTAGCATGTTTATTATGAGATATTTTATTTTGGAGGGATGTTATATGATTGTCCATGCATATCACTTCCCCCTGCTCAACCGCATTTGTCATGGAAAACTCATAAACCTCCCATATTACTTGCTTTCCTCACTGCAACAAAGTATTGAAAATGGTGTGAATCCCCCTCTGCACCAAGGCCTCATGCTTGATCTATATAAACATGCCCTGGCTAGTAATACCAACAATAATCCCCTGCTTGCTAGATTGGACAACCCAAATCAAAATGATGGAGAGGATGATGAACCCCAGGTTGTGGCTAATCATATTCCCATGCCTAACCCTAGGCCCCTAGAACAAATTATTGGCCACAAGGTGATTTCCCTTATTAATGCTTCTTCCTTTGCTGCTAATACCTCCACTCCTTCCACCCCAGTGGGTAAGTTTTCCCTTGCTAAAAATTCCCTTGAGCAAAAATTGATTACGGGAACCCCAAAGAAGTAGAAACACTCACCACTTCTCTTGGAACCTCTGAAGGCCAAGATTTTGCAAAACAAGCTAAAAAAATAGAGGTCTTAACAACAAATGAAGAAAAAGAGGGGAGTCAAAAGGATTTTGTGGAGGCCAAAGATCTACCCATGCGGAAAAGGTTGCTTCTTAGGAAAAAAAGGAAAAAAAAATCCATTTCCCATGATGATGAAGCTTTGGAGGTTGAAGTGTTTTAGCCTCAAATGGATGAGGATAGTGAGGATATGGAATTTGAAGAAACTGCTTATGACATGGGTGAAGAAGGAATGGAGGGGGAGAACCCAAACAAGGAAGAGGAAGATACTGGCAAAGAGGAGGAGATGCATAAGGTTGATATGTCAAAAGAGTAGGAAGATACTAGTAAAGAGGAGGAGGGGCATAGGATGGACATGCCAAATGCCACTATGAATGAAAATATTGCTATTGCTACTAACACTCTTGAGAATTCTAATCTTGATTTTCTTAAAATAAGGATTGCCTACATGCAGGTGTAGATGGATGACATGGAAAAATCCATAATCACCTTGATGAGAGTTACCAATGGTCTCATGTGTAGATGGTGGGTATTGTTTCAAGCCAATTGAAGATAAGGAAAGTGCTAAATAAGTAGGGTAAGAATGAAGATATTCAAGACCAAACTGTAGAAGAGGGACCTAACTGGAGGGAGTTTGTCTCCCAAATTGGTGACCACTTGGACCTAATAGCCAATGCCAAATAATGGCTTGGTTTCTTTTATTTGTTCTATGGCTACTCTACATGTTTTGAATTATTGCTTTTTAATCCCAGAATGCTATTATGTAATAGATTTGTTATGGTTAAGTTTATGTTGGAATTGGATTGACCTTATCAATGGTCTTCATTTCATTAGTAGGATTAGTAGGGGTTTAATGTTTTTTATTAAGTTTATAATGGTTTTATGGTTACATTTCTTGGACACTCGACTTGCGAGCCATTTTGGTTGCTAGTGCTAGATTGTTGTTTTCTAGTGCTAGAAGTTGTTCTTTCTTGCCCACTTTCTTTTTGTTTTTTTGGCTTGTATCCATGGTATTAGGGCCCTTCCCTGCTTAATTAATCAAAAACATATGAGAGTGGATAATCTCTCTTATTTGGTATCAACTTAAGCTAAGAGGGTATTCCTAGAGGTATGCTCAAGAACAAGAACTTAAATAAAAAATGATCAATTATACAACCCACAACAACCACACCCAAATATAAACTTAACCCCAATAACTATCACTAAGTTAAGTTTAATTGTATACAATAACCTCTCTATAGCCAATTCAAATACTCTGCATGCATCTTAAGATGACAACAATAATGCAATTCCTTAAGATAATTATTTTTAGATCCTTAAACATTAGTAAAGAATGAACATGTTGTACATGATTCACTAAAAATGTAATATTTCATTTTACTTAAGATTTATCCCTTCTTGTAATAAAAAATCATCAACAATATTGTACCAATCTAATTTTACTTCCTATATTACTATTGAATGATTTTGATTATTTAATTATTTTGGAAGGTCAAGATTCCTACTAATTGATGCCTTATTGGGTAATAGATTTATATCAAACCATGACAAGCAAAGAACTATAAATATCAACAAAGGAATGATGTAAAATAAACACTCCTTAATAATCCTTATCTAAACTCATTATTATTCACCTAAAATAGGTAAGAGACCATTGGATATACAAAGTATGAAATTGATTTATATGTTGCAACATTTTTAAATATCTATTATAACTACACCAACAAATGTGGTGGAATAAATTTTATAAGAAGAGGGAATGCCACATTTCTTACTAGGAAAAACCAATCCAAAATATCAATGACCAACCAAGGAAATATTTTTTTACATATATGTTGAAATAGCTACCTCTTTGCAACTTATGGGGAAGCTCTAATGATAAATAAAATATCAAATTTTGAAACCTTGGACTATTTTGCATTACATCCAACAAAAACCTAAATAACCAACCCTTTAAATGAATGAAGAGCTTTCTTATATAGATTAGAAAATTAGTAAATTGGTTTAAGAAGCATAATGAGTGTAGATTTGATTATGTACAGATCTCCCATGCTCCAAATATCATCATGATAAATTTATTTATCAAGCCTACCTCCTTGGGATCCACAAACATCTATAATATCTAAAAAACCATCTTTTTTCCATTCACCATACACTTAAATTTTAATATTGTGTGGATAATTATGTAACGATAAGGAAATCACCTAAAAATCCACTAAAAGAGAAACTTGGAGATGATGTATCAACCATAGAGCTATGAAATAATAAGTGTGGTATGGAGTGAGAATTGATTTTTCTTTTGAATCCATGCCAAATGCATAAAAAATTATTTTTGGGTGTCATATGATTTAATATGATAGCCACATGGCCAAATCAAGTCATCAATGAAGCTATAGGTTATCTAGGAGGGTAGATGGGGATAAATATGAAAAAAAATTAAATAGGTAACAAATTTATTTGTCTTTGGATTCACATTCCTATATCATCCTTTGTTTTCACTTCATGAACTCTTTTGAGAACACAAAATATTTCAACACTTTGACAATTTCATGAACTTATGAACTCACTAAAACTTGAACCATTCTCACTATTTATCTTTATCTCTTCCTATTTCTCTTTGGCACATCACATTTTCAACAAAATGGTTAACCAATGAACATATTTCCCACTTTTGGTAAGTTTGAGAACTAGCGAACTTAGTGAAACATAAAAATTTGCAAGTTATTTGCTTCCTTTTCATACTTATAGTAACTTGGTGAACCACATAGCACTTTCACACCTTCTACAAACTTAAGAACCATATCAACCCCTTGCAAATATTATGAACTCATGAACTTTGTGACACTTGAAAATAATTTCTTCCCTCTTTCTCACACTTTCACACTTTTCTCAAACTAGAAAACCTTAAGAACTTTTGTTGCACTTTCACAAAGTTTGTAAACTTAGGAACCTTGAAACATCATGAACTTGGTGAAATTTCTTTGTTTCTTTATCAAGACATGAGAGAACTCATAAAATTTGAAACCTTGGCTCCTTCCTTTGGCACACGATCTTGTAAACCATGTAACATTTATAACCTTAGTGGTATTTCACCAAGCTCATGAACCATTTAACTAAGTGATATTAACTTTATCCTTTATCAATGTTTTAGGAGGAATAAGGACTTGAAACCTACATAATACTGGTGGGTGTCAAGTCTCAATATGAAACAAGGACTTGGAACCTAAAGTTACAGTTCCTAAATAGAGTATGAATCCTGCTTAATACTATTGAGGTTGAGAGTGGAGAAGAATTTGGAATTGGAACCTAAGGTTCCAAATTCCAATTGAGGTCTAAAGTATAAAAGGGAAGTGGGAAGCATTTGGTGGGGGAAAAGAGAAAGCTATAAATTGAATCTAGAGGAACCAAAGGATTATAGATAAGTTCCAGTGTCCTTTAAACTTTTAAAATCTTGAAAATCTTGAAAACACCCATGAAAAGAGTAAAGGAATTGACCATGAAGCACATAATTAACACATTATACTATGTGATCTTTAAAATAGCACTATCCTAAAAGAATTCCCTTAGAAAAAAATTCATCTTAGGGGACCCAAATAGAGATTTCTCAAATCAATTATAAGCAATGGGTCAAAATAGAGAAAGGGAAGCAAAAGGAATGAGAATCAAGAAATAAGAATCATTGTAAATCTAAGTCCTAATATAAGGTGTGGAGGAGGGTCCCTAGTGATCTACAATTATCCTAGGAAAATATGTCAAGGAACCCTTTTGGGTTAAAGCCCTATTTTTGCATTAATGGTAGCCAAACTCTTCTTCTTTGTGTACACCACTAGAGGTACACATGGATCCACATCCTCATTACTATACAAATTTTCTATGTTATGGGAAATCATTTTAGAAGACACATCATCACTATAATAATTAAGGAAAATTTATATGTATAGGGAGATAGGTGGATATGAATAGTGGAAAGAGGTAAGTGAATCAAATTTTGGGTGTAGGGGTTTGAAGGTGAGGTATCTTGGTGTGGAAAATTTTGAATTTCTAACAAATATTTTTGAAGGAGTAGGGTTTTGGTAGATAGATAAGGTGGTATGGGAAAATATAAAGCCTATATGGAAGAGGGAAAAAAGGTGGGGGACATGTAGAGGATGTGGGAAAATTTATAGTGTAGAATAAATAAAGAAAAACAATAAGCACAAATAACACAAAATTTATGTAAAAAACTTGGTAAAATTATACCAAGAAAAAACCATGGGAAAATGTCTCTCGTATTTTATTTCTCAAGAAATTTTGTAATTACAAAAGTCTTCAAAAGTTCTAGAAAAAAAATGACTTTGAAAGAGTATAATAAATCCAAGTTGTAGATTCTTTGTCGAACAAAACTTTCCAAAAATAGAAAGTGCAACTCATGTAATTACATGTCAATTATTCATCACTATTAGAATAACAATAAAATTGACTTCATATTTCAACAATCTCTGACTTGAAGTCAAATTCCTCTCTTGTGATTAAACCCTCATACTGAAAGACCAATTCCAATGTTGCCAATCATCAAGTAATATGCAAGCCTAGAGAAGTTATGCACTAGATGAAATTCTCTCTACCAATGGGCTTCATCAAAATATATGTTGGGTTTATATCAATGTGTGTCTCAGGAAAATATATTTTTCCTCCTTCCACCACCTCACATACAAAGTTATATTGAATATCAATATGCTTTATTCTAGCATGATATGTTGAGTTTCGTGCTATGTGTAAAGCACTTTAGTTGTCACAATGCAACACCATGTTGTCCTTCTTTACCTACAATTCATCCAAAAGTTTATGAAGCTATATTTTCTCCTTGCTAGCCTATGTTTTTACCATATATTTAGATTCAGTAGTAGAAAACACCACCATTGTCTGAAACTTTGATACCTAGCTATCTGCACCTCCACCTAAGGAGAAAATGTAACATGTAGTAGAATTTCTTTGATCTATGTCTCCACCAAAATTTGCATCACATACCCATTAACTTGAAGATTAATCCCACTATAACAAATAGTGGCATCAGAAGCTCCCCTAAAATACCTAAGAATCCACTTCACAACTATCCAATTCTTAGTACCTAGATTTTCTATGCAACAACTAAATACTCCCACTACTTTTACAATGACTAGTCTGGTGCACACTATATCAAACATAAAACTAACAATTGCTGATGAGTACGGTATGCAAGAAGTTTGTGTCTCCTCCACTTTTGTGCTAGGGCACTGTACTGAAGATAATTTAATATGAATAGGAAATGGAGTACTAACTAGTTGTGCATTCTACATATTGAAGTGTTACAAAACCTTCTCTATATAATTTTTTTGTGACAACCATATTTTCCTATTATTTTTGACTTTGTGTATCCTTATACCAAGAATTCGATTTTCACTGCCTAGGCACTTCATCTCAAACTCCCTAGCAAGATGAGCTTTCAAATGGATTATTTTATACATTTTGGGACTTGTTACCAACATATCATCAACATACAAATGAAAAACAATAAATTTATCATCATCATACCTTTAAAATTATGCATGACGACTAACCTCACATTTGCTAAAACTCATCATGAAGGAATCAAACCATTTGTACCAACACTTTGGAACCTGTTTCAAACCATACAACAATTTTCTCAATGTACAAAAAAGATTCTCCTTGTCTCTTTCCTCAAAATCTTTTGATTGTTGTATATAAATCTCCTTTGAGAGATCACCATGTAGGAAGGTTTTTTTACTTATACTTGTTCTAACTCCAAATCAAGGATAGAAACAAGAGCTAAAACAACTCTAATAATAGTTAACTATATAACAAGTGATTTTTTTTTATCAAAATCAATACCAGACTTTTGTGTATACCCCTTGGCCACCAACCAAGCTTTATACCTCTCTAAATTATCATTTACATTCCCAATCAATTTGAAGAATCACTTTTCCCAATAGATTTATGCCCCTAAGGCAATGACACAAGCTCCCAGTATTATTATTTTGAAGAGCTTCTATCTCCTCTTCCATGGAAACTCTCCACTTGCTTGCCCATTCAACTTCACATTCCTCCCAATATGAACTAGGTTCACTAACATCAATTAGTAATGCATAAGCATAATTACAATTAGGATAATACTTTTAGGTGGTTTAGATACTCTAGTGGATCTCCTTAAAAGGTGTAATGTATCACCTTGTGGGTCATTTGGTTGTTGTTCATCTTGCTAATTCTCATTTGGTACCTACAAATTATCATCATAACTTTCCACCTCAACTAGCATAACTTCTGTGTTGCAAGGTGTGACCCTTGGTCTCCTCTTCTTGTGGTAGGAATAGTCTAGTGTGGTGTTTGGGCTTTGTGACATGGTTTAACTGCCTCCTATGGATCTTGATCTTGCATAAATCCAACAATTGTATCGGGCAATAACAGGTCGATATTTTGGTGCAACGAAAACTGTGTTTGCAACAATTGGTATCAGAGTTGAGGTCATAGGTTCGAACCCCATGCTTGCACTGGGGGGGATTGTTGCAAGGTGTGACCCTTGGTCTCCTCTTCTTGTGGTAGGCATAGTCCAACACGATGCTTGGGCTTCGTGACATGGTTTAACCACCCCCTGTGGATCTTGATCTTCTATAAATCCAGTGGTTGTATCAGGTATTAACAGGTTGATCTTTTGGTGCAACAACAATCGTGTTTGCAACATTTTGTACTTTGTTATTGTTTACCTCTTTGTATTGATTTTTATTAAAATAAACATATTGACTAACTATAATAATGTGGGTAAAAGTATCCCATAATTTGTACCTCTTTGCACCATCTACATAGCCAATCAAAATAAAATTTATGGAATTCACATTCAACTTATTTCTATTCTCTTTAGGAATATCAGCATAAGCATCAAAACTAAATACAAAAAGAAAGGAGCTTGATAATATTTTCTTGTACCAATTGTTGCAGGACTGATTCAATTGGTCTCCCTAGTGGTGTGGATTTCTGTTTGTTCCCTTGTGAGATTTGCACTTGACCTTGTGGTGATTGATTTTGGAGATGTGATTGGTCTTCAAGATGTGGTGATTGGTTTTTGAGACATGGTGATTGATCTTTGAGATGTGGGGGTTGGATTTGTTGATGTGGTTGATCTTGATATCTAACTTCTTTACATTAGAGATATTGTTCTTGATGTGGTTGTGGACACAACTCAATGCTTTGATGACATGGTTCAACCAATCAAAGAGTGTATTAACTTTGGAGTGAAGATATATCTTGGCTCAATAATTCAATTAGTTTGGCATGTGAAGCAAGTTTCTCTAGCGAAATTTGATCTTGATTTTGAATTTGACTCCCTTGATTTGGATTTTCTTCAAGCAGATTTGGGATGTACACTTGTGGTGTTCGTATGGAATCATTGAAAATTTGGTTTTGGACAATGTTTTGTTTTGGTATGATGTTTAGATTTGGCATGATAGGTTGAAGTTGAACATTGTTGGTGTTGGGGATCACATTGCTTTGATTTTTCCTAGTGTCACCTTGTCTTGGAGTCGTTAACATCTTGTTTGGATTTTGAACAATATTTGTGTGATTCGCAAACATATCTATCCCAAAGTTTGCTAATTTTGGATTCAAAATGTTCATGTTTGGTAAATTTGTACTTGGTAAATTCACATTTGGCATGTAGGGATTTGATGGGATGATTTTGTTCATTTGAAGGCTCATGCATTAATTGTTTGGTTGACAGACTTGTAGATTTGGATTTAGATCTACCATCGGGAAATGTGTTCCAATATTTGATTTGGGCATACTCACACTTTTTGTACCATTGACATTTTTCAAAGCTAATGACCCCATGTACGGTTTGTATAGATGTGAGTGTTGATAATCAATCGACGTTGTAAGGCTTTGATAGCTTAGTTGACTTGGATTACTCATGATGTATGGATCAAGTTTATATTCCATGTTCTTCTTGTGTTTTGACCTTTTTGAAAAAGTGACCTCTAAGGTTCTTAGGACCAATAATGAGATGAAGGATGAAAGGGGTAAATGATATGGGTGTTTGAATGTTTAGGGACTTTGGATCAATGCTAGACTTAGGGTTTGATTTTGATTGGTTTGATTGGATAAAGAATGTGTAAACCCTAAGATGTTGGATGTGATCTTTAGGATGAACCTTGTTCAAAGGATTGCTAATTCAATTAAATGTATGAGAAAGGATGCATTCCCATACACCTAACTAAACAAGGTGATTTTGATTTTAATGATTTACCCAAGTCTAGAATGATGTTTCCAAAACTCTAAATTTGCTTGGTGGGATGAAGATGATAAATGTTTGAAATGGATGAAGCGTTTGATTTTGATCCTAAATGAATCTAGGAAGGACTTGTTTACTAGACCAAGATAGTGAAGAAGATGCCTTTCTCAAAGAATAATTCAAAATCAAAAGACCAATGTTTGCATAAAAAACCATATGACCAAAAGATGACAAGCACATGTGTGGGGTCTAATTGATTCAATCTTTGCTTAATGGATTATTTTTACCACAAACACCTCTTGATTAGATTTCAAACTGAATGTCTAATGTCCTAATTTTCTTTCATCCCACAAAATATATTATGTGGAAATCGAGGAAATCAAGGCAAAGGTTTCCTAATGTTGACCTTAGTAGGAGCAAATTGAGATGAAATCCAAATGCTTAGAAGCCTCTAAGGATACAAATCCCAAGGGAAAGCAATAAAATGTGAATTTTTTCAAGGATATTTGCTTCTCCTAAAGGGTTTGAGATTTGATGCTCATGTTGAATGTTTGTTTTCTAATGTTTTTGATTAAAGCACTGTGTTTTCAAACTGACTCACAAGCAATATAACACCCTAGCTCAATTGGTACATTTTTCTTGGTAGGCTTTCCTCATGCCCTTCATAGAAGAAGAGATGATTTTACATGCAACCAAGGAAAGAGTATAAAGGTATGTTAAGAATGAAGTCTTAACCTCTATACTTTAACCAAGATCGGACATGGCAAGTAACTTCTTGGAATCTAAGTTACAATGCACCACTTTGATAAACTCGTTGAATGGATCAATTGGTCACTAAAAACAAGGGTTTTATTTCGGACTTTTTGTTCATGAAGATTGACCCATACTACAAGAGTCCCATTTCGGATCCATCTTGTCAGAATCAACCGTGTGATATTGGCGTTTACTCCAATATCCACATTTATATCCTGGTTGGAAATACTCTTGGCTTTAGAGTGTTACCAGTTGAGTCGTTCCATTAGGTGAGTAATTTTTCCCCAAGGTAGGCCCTCTAAGATAGACAAAAGCGAATAAACTTATTCATAGTTTGATCAACCCTTGTTCAGAAACAAAGGGAGAACACATGCAATAAATTCATTCACACTCGCACAAGATTTTGTTCAATTTTAGACCCAAAAAATGAAGTGTGGAGGTGATTGCTTTGTCTTAACCTAAAATCATGAAAAAGGCCTTTTGATTCTCAAGATCACTATAAAGCGCGAGAGAAGCACATACTTCCTTTTCCAATGAGGTTAGTTTAAGTAAGCCATCACAAAACAAAGTTGCACTTGTTCATTTTAGATCCCCAAAGCAATTGTGATTTCTTTTTAAGCACCAAAAGACAAATGAGAGTTGCTTTGTTCAATTGTTAACCAAAAAAAACAAACTCTAGTAAGTTGAGTAATGTTCATTTTAGCCCTTTATAGCAAAAAATTGAAATTTTCTTTTTAGATCCCAAAAGAAATTTAGTAGGTCCTAAAAGCTTGAAGGGGTAAAATCCTTAGAAGTGGGATTATAATTGCTCCCCAAAGTGTTCAAAAACACTTGATACAATGATGTGATAATGATTTTTTGTTTGAATTCCATGCTCCATGATCCTTTAAAACCTACAACACAAGATCCAAACTTTAGATTACATCAAGGAAAAAAAATATATGAAGGTTAGATAAATGATTAAGCGTAAAAACCCTAAAATTTAGACCAAGTTTCATTATGATTTGACATTAAGTAAAAATTTGAAAATTTTAACTCTATAAAAGTTAATAATAACCTTCACTATTGGATAGAATATGAAATTCTACCCCATTTCAAAAAAAAAATCTTCGAAAAAAACCAAAAAATGACCAAGACATGGTCATTTTAAGTTTACATGAAAAAGCAAGAAATCCAAGCGGTAAAGTTTGCAATGGCTCTGTTTGGGTTCAAACAGTGATGCTAGAGCTCAAATAGCGACGTTGAAGCTCAAACAGTGACGCTAGAGCCAAAAGCAACATTGTTTAGGTTCAAACAATGATGTTGGAGCTCAAACAACGACACTAGAGCCAAAAGTGGCACTGTTTAGGTTCAAACAACGATGTTGGAGCCAAAAGCGGCGTTGTTTGGAGTTTTAAGCGGTGCTATATGGCACCGCTAGGATGTCAGCAGCTCTGTTTGCTGTAGACACAAAAAAAATAGAAAAAGCATGAAATTTTGATGACAAAACGTGATTTAAACTTTTGGTTTTCCCTCCTAGCACCAAAATGTGAACCTAAATCCTAATACCTGCAAGAACAAAAATGATGAACACATTAATAAGATCAAATGCAAGTTAGAATAGAGGTTCCCCATAAAATCCATTTAACCATATTCAAAATAGAAATAAAACAAGAACACAATGAAAGAAGATGAAAATAAGCTAAATCCTATTGAGAATATGCAAACTCTTGATCTTATGGGGGAGTTGGTGCCAATTTGATGTGGAAATTAGCCCTTTCCCAACTCCTTTGCAAGCTTTGATGATGAATGGTGATGGTGATCCACTTTGTTGAAGATTCAAGTGTGCTCCATGATGAAAAACCTTCATAACCTAGCTATGGATTCAAAAGTATGGATGAAGATTGCTCTAAATTTGAGTATAGTAAGTTTACTCAATTGGTGGATGGATAAAATGAAGGATGAGCTCTTAATTTATAGAATGCTAAGATGGATGAATGCTAAAAATGAGGCAATGTGGGACTAACATTCAACCAATGGCAAGGTGCCACTTGTCAACATTTGATAGGATGAAGGTTGAGCACATTTTGGTCCATGTGCAAGTTTGAAATTTGAATTTGATGAGATGACATGTTTAGGGGGGATGAAAGATGAGTTAAATGCCAAGTGGGAGACATGTAAGAGACAATGTAAGAGCTTTAAATTCCTTGTTGGATGGACAAGTCTATTTGGGGGGAGATTTCAAGCTTGGAGGAATATTCCCTTTTTGATGCCATTTTGAAAGTAAATATAGAATTATTAAATCAAATAAATGATTTAATTGTGCAAGTTGCAAAATCTAGAGGATTCGAGTGATTAGGATTAGCATTAATCATGATTTGATTAATTTAAATGATGTTAGTTGATTTGACCATTTTGACTTAGATTTTAGGATTGAAATAAATTAAAAAGAGATGAAAATGATTAAGACCTAGTTAAATAAATATTTTGATTTATTTAACCAAAGGGGGTGATGTTAGATTAAATTAGATAAATGTTTGATTTATTTAATTTAATTAGATGAACTTTAGAGATCTAATCAAATAATATGGATTATTTAATTAAATAAAGATGGGAAGATGAAATGAACTAGCTAATTACACAGAGACAATGATTTAATTAAATCAAGGGATTTATTTAATTAAAAGGGGAATTATGATGACTTTAATCAAATAAGGCTATTTGATTAAATGGTTAGATATAGGGATAATTCAGGATGAAGCGATGTTAGTAGATCAAGATCGAGTGTATGTACATTTTATGTGTCTATAGAAATAACCTCAACTCAAAATGCTTTCTCTAAACCAACAATTTTCAACATACATCTAGCTTAGTCCATAATTGTACGATTTATGTGTTCAAAAATGCTATTTTGTTGTGGTTTCCTCACAACTTTCAATTGCCTTGCAATGCCATACTCACTAAAAAAATAGTTAAAATCTCCTAAATACAGTTCTCCTTTGTTATTTGTTCTCAATTTTTTTTGTTCTTACCCTTATTATTCTCTACTAGAGCCTTAAACTTCTTAAAATAAGAAAACACTTCAAAATTCTTCTTGAGAAGATAAATCCACAATTTATGAGAATAATCATCTATGAATGTGTGAGCTAAGGGGGATTCACTACTCATGAGTCTCTTCATTCTGAAGAGAATACCAAGGAGAAAACTACCCTTAACCACCTCAAAATATTGTCGAATGAAGAAATTGCAAAGAAACTATACATAGGCTAATTATCTCAAAAGACTACTTCGGAATCTAAGAGAGAAATGTTCCTAGATCTATGCCTACAAAGGAAGAGCTCTCAGCTAATGGACTACAGTGTGGAATTAGGATGCCAATGTAATGCACTATATTTTGAAGGATGTGTTGGTGTCCCGAGCAATAGAGAACTCAAAACTTGGGAAAAATGACTAAAAAATTCACTATCTAACACAAATTCGAGGTCTGTTTAACAAAGTAACTAAATAAAAGATAGAGAACAAGAAAAAATACAAGGAGCACCAAAAGAAGACTTACAAATGGCCAAATGCTTGACTCCTTCCTCTGAGCTCCACTTTGGAAACCTACACACAAAATGAATGGGGAAAAATGTTGGGGTTGTTTTGGGGCTTGCCATAGTCAAGCCCCCATTTTGGTGTTGCCACCTTCACAAAAGCTAGATAGATAGGGAGAGTAAATGAAATAGAAAAAATGAAGTGGTGAAAATAATCCCCACTTGAGGAGGAGAACCCGCACCACAAAATAGTAGATGAATAAAGAGATCTAATCTATTCACAAATAGATAAGAGCAAAAGAGCATTACCAATAGTCCTCAACCCCCTCTTGAACACACAGACACACTGTTGAATGCTTGCTAGAGATATTTGGTTGTTGGAGGGACCTTAGTCTAACAGAGCTTCACTTGTAGAAGAGGTTAAGAATGAAGTGAGATTGAGAAGATAGTCGATCACATGAGAGAGAACCCCCAAAAATGAGAGAAAAATGGAGTTTTGTTGCATGCAAGGGTAGAAGGAGTCGTTACACCTAAGAATCTATCTACAAAGATGTGTTTCCTAAGTCAAGATTCCAAAATTACACGTTTCAAACTCAAAAAAATGCCAAGATGCTACCCCTTTGAGAGTTAGGGCATATCCATCCTTCACCAATAATGCTTAAACCTTTATCTTCCATAAAGAAAAATTAGAACCATAAAAAAAATTCACCTCAAATTTAGTAACCATGTTTTTTTTTCAATGTTGACTTATAAAAAAAACTTCTACACAAAAAAACCTCACTTTGATACCATTTGTAGAAAAAATTACAGTATAGAATAAACAAAGAAAAATAATAAGCAAAATAATGTACAAAATTTACTTGGAAAACTTGGTAAAATTATATTGGGAAAAAAAAATCAAAGATCTCTTGTATTCTATTTCTAAAGGAAAAACTATAATTACAACAATCTTCAAAAGTTCTAGAAAACATGACTTTGAAAGAGTATAATAAATTCAAGTTTAATATTCCAACAAAGGACATGAATAAACAAGGAGGTTTAATACCTTGATGGATCTAGAAAGGAAAGGATACTTGGGAGGAAGGTTATATTATAAAGGGAAACTTTGTTGACATTGATGACCTACATAGACTTAGTAGACTAGTCACGCCTTTATACTTAAAAAATATAGGAATCTTGTACAAAACATAGAGAATAAAGTCGAATAAATCATACAAAAACTTGGATTAGGAGTGACACTAGAGTTATGAAATGGTATATTTGGACTACAATATAGATTATAGAATAAGGGGACTATTATCAATTAGATTCGCACCCTATCAAATACAAGATTTGGCAATCTAATGACGCATGGAAACCTTCTTCAGATGTGGGTGATCTGAATGAAGAAGGAATCTCCAGAGTGAGCTGGTTCTCTGAAGGATGGATCTTATTCTAAGTAATTTCCTAAGGGAAAGAGTTAGAAATATGACTTAAATTAAAACCTATGACTAACAGATGATTCACTAAACTTACAAAAATTTGGAGATAATCACTCATAACAGTTTCTCTATCACAATCGGCCTCACAATCTCATTAGCACATGTTTCATCAATGATTTGCATGAAGATATGAAAGAACTAAATACAACATGCAACTTGAAACCATGTAATTTTGAACAAATATTTACAATAGCAAGACATATAAGGATTCAAGTTTGAAACAAAAAGACATCAGATTGCCATTACAAAATTGAGACAAGAAAAGTGGGAAGGAGAACTCTGCTACTTTATTAAAACCGAAAGAGTGAACCTATCAAACTGAGTACAAAAATAATTTTACAAGCTCAAAAATGTTAAGAGCAAGAAATTATCATCTCCACTGAGAAGAAGAAAAACCTAATTTTTCTTCAAGATAAAGCTCCAAAACCCTAATCTGAGCTCAAGAAGAAAACTGAAGGAAAATGTATCAAAACTGCCTCAAAAAGTCTGCACAAAAGCAGAAAAACACACTTTTTGCATATTCATATTGAAAATCTCCTCAAAAAAGACCAAATTTACTTTTAAAGCAAAAAAAACACCTTATCTCTCCAATAGGAATCAAAAATCCAACCCAAGGAAGAAAACAAAATCAATCTGCTAAAAATAGCAAAGAATAAAACAATTTGTTTTATTCTTGCTTTACACAGCTTGCAGATTCTAAATCTTCACATTCTGACCTATTTTTGTAATTAAATATTTTGAAGTCTTTTGCAAAAGAAAACAACCCTATTTCTCCAATTAAATATTGATTTTCTTAAAAAATCATAAAAGATAGAATATTATCTTCCCATCAATATCCTAATTGATTTCTTTAAAATCAATTAAAAATAAAATGCCTAAGTCATAAGTAAAATCATTTTGCAATTTTTTATTGATTTCTCACAAAATCAATCAAAATCTAGGATATCTATCACTATCCAATTTTCACTAAGGCATTAGTAAATTATCCAATATAATTTAATTGATTTTCCTCAAAATCAACTAAAACCTAAGGCATTTGTCATTCTTGATTTTGACTAAGGCAATAAAATCTGACAAGACCTAAAGTCTAAAACCTTCTACACCACCCAAAACATAAATCAAATAAGTCTAAATACTTAGGCAAATAGAAATGTGAAGACCCCCATAATGGTTGACCTAGGACATGTATAAGGCATAAAACTAAGGCACTAATACTTAAATGAAAATCCCACCTTCGAATTAGGGCATGAGGAGCCTCCAACAAAACAAAGAAAACCCTAAAATTCTACACCATTTCATTTGTGTCTTTTGAGGAAAATCTCTACTTGGGAGAAGCATCACCAACACTAGGGTTTGGATTCAAAGTGCTTGGAAACTCCATATTTTGCCTCCCCAATGGTCGACTTTTACTCTGCAATTCATGGTAAGTTGACTCCTTAATGGCATAATGGTTTTCCTCTTCATTTGAAAGGAAAGAATGGCCATTAAGGCCATGGCCTGTACATGCTTTACCTTTGATTTGTCTTTACTTTCTATGGATTTATTCTCCTTGACCACCTTATGTTTACTCCTTGCTCTCTCTATTCTTTATGAGGTGCCATGAGTGAGCTCGAACTATGATCTGGAAGCTCTATGAGAGCTTTGGCTGCGGCTAGTGTTCTTGTACTGGCCTGAAATGGTAAGTCTACATTTCTACATCCACCTTTCTTTTCAAACAAAAAGCTTTATAAAAGCTTCTATGAGGAATAATGATTGTTGTCCCCCTTTTGAAAACAAATCTAGACTAATACAGGTTGCACCATAAATGCTTGATCTTGGACTTCATGAAGAAAACTCTCTGAACTTTATATTCTTTGTTTTCAGATTTTGAAACCTATATAGCAAACTCGAAATGGTTTCTTTTCTTTAAATTTCTCTGAGAGTTGATAAATTTTTATTAATGACTAAAACTCCCTCTATTGGCCACAACCACTCATGCAAATAATGGGTGTTTGTTGATCGAAATCTGCATTTTATGTCAAGTATAGTTAAGAATTCTCTTAGAGAAGATTCTTGTTCCATTTTCTTGCAAAAATCCTTCATGAATGGGCTCGAACCATGATTTTTTTTATGTAACTTGCATTTTTGCAAAAATCCCTACATGGGTATACTGAAAATTGTAAAAATTATGTATTTCAAACAAAACCCCATATGGGTGTTATGTAACTTGAAAGAAAAACCATGTTTAGTCCATCTGGAGCTCAACCTATGATGATATCTCTCCTTCTTTTGCAGTTTCATGGCATTTATCTACTTTGTTTTCTATCAAAACCTCATGTGAGTTCTTTTGAAAATGAAAGAAAACATTATCTTGCTTCTCTGTAGAAATCCCCATGTGGGTATTCTTGAAAATTGTAAAAAATTTATAAATTTGGGTTTTTTTATAAACCACATGTGGGTTCACTTAATTCTAAAAGGAATTCACTTATTTATGTACTTGTGTGAAAACCCAATATGGGTATGCCTGTAGCAACATTGCACTTGATTGCATTTACCAGATGCACCTGAAACTTCCAAATGTGCTTCAATTTCACATTTAAAAAAAATAAAAATGAGACAAAATCACTTGACCTTGATTCCACTCTTGGAAATACTAAAACAATCGTGTTTCTTTGCAACTCCATTCACTATTGATGCCACCTGGTCAGTATTTTGACATTTTGGAAACAACTCTTTATAACATAGCACTTAATTATTATATTTTGAAGCTCATCCACTGCTTCAGCTGAAAATAATTGTTATAGATGAGGCAATTATTTATTCTTGTTCACTATCATTGTTATAAGATGAAACATTGTTGTAATATCATGAAACAAGATGCATTTAAGAACACCCATGGCAGAAAAATACAAACTGTACATCCATATTTGAGATTTGCAATCATGAAAATGATGTATTCAACTGAATTAATTGAACTCATTTAAGTCCACTATCCACCTGTAGCTTTCAGGAAGCATACTACTTGATTGTTATTAGTGAACAGTTGGCTTGATGGCTTTGATGAATGAACTCTGCTTTTCTCTTCTAGTTATATAGTTTGGATGAACATGATAATTGCATTCTCCTTCTCAGCCCACTTGTAATTTATAAGGGGCAGCATGTCGAGCTCTACCCTTGTGGGAGCCCATTTTTTTCCCCACATGCTTGGTCTTTAAAAGATAATCAGCTACATGACTTTTTCTATACCTGCACAAGGAAACAAATGATGTTAGCATAAACAATATGTGATGATGATGTTCTCTCTTTCTTTGCTTCTACCCATCTCTCGTTTTTGCAACTGTTCCAATGTATCGTTAGGAACATTTACATTATTATTGGTGGTTCATATAGGAATGTTCATAGTCAGAGCTCGAACAACCCCTTTCTTCTCTTACAAGACAATTGGAGCTCGAGGATGAAGGATGGTGCACCACTTCTGCATCAACCAAAAGCACAGGCAATGATGATTATGTTCATGCTTATGTGATTTCTTTTCATGCATCCTCAATAGTGTAGCATGCTCCTCATGATGCATTGTGATAGTTACATCCACAAATTGTGTGGATAGTTAAATTTTGTTCTTTCACTTCCATTTTGAAGAAAAAACATTGAAATGCAACGTTGTACTTATCATTTGCATTCTTGCAATCAAATGAACACATTGTAATGTGAACCATTTCATGAAATAGACGAAAGCATTCTATTATGCTTTATCATTTATATATTCAGTTATGTACTCCATTTGATTTGTGAAATATTTGAGCAATACTTTTGAAACTCAATCTTCTCGAAACACTCGTACAACTAGTACTTGATACTTGATAAATGCAATGCAAACATCACTTAAGCATATGCAGAAATATCTGCTCTTTCACTTTAAAATATAACAATATTTAATCAGCTCCTCCAATTGAGCTGTAGCGAAAAATTGGTAATAGGGACATGAAAAGTTTTTCTCACTAAAATTTGATAGCTCTCAAGCAATGTAGATTCAAAAACCTAGTTCATCCTTGAGAACTTACAAATCCATGTTCTTAAATCCTTGCTCAGCTCAATCAATTCTCTGAAATTCAATTCATGTGGTTCCTAGGAAGCCCTTTTTATCTCTTTGTGGGATGCATCCAATTTCTCATTTTTAAACCATTTTTCTAGTTGATCCACAGTTCTCTTCAGAGCCTTTGCAACTATACTCAACTTGATTTATTGCTTTATCCCTACAACTCTTAATATTTCCTTGGGATTCTTTATTTTTTGAATTTTCTCACTTCAATAAAATTTTTACACTTCTTTGATATAACTATGTGTATGAATAATGTGAATAAGCAAATGAAACCTATACAACACACCAATGAAACATTATATCAAGGAATTCAAATAATAGTCAAATTGAAACAAACAATTCCCCAATGGTGTCTCATTGTCCTCTATCTCCAAGGATTTTTTAAGTCATTTTTCTCTCAAATTATTTGTCCACATGAATTTCCAAATGACAACCTGAAGAATGAGAGATACTAGAAATGCAAGAGATGTTTCCTACATTACATTATTGCTAAACTAGCTATAGATGATATGCAAAGATAATGGTGTTGCTATGATATTACTAATGACAATGATATGATTAAACTACTTGATGCTAAAGTGCTAATACTAAAATGACAATGCTAATGAAAATTTTCCATAGTGTAATTGTTATAAATGCTCAACTCTCTCCCTTTTTGTTGTAAATGAGGGCCTATTTATAGATTTTCCAAGGCATGAGCCTAGGTGACAGAAATCAACGGTCTAGATTTGATCTAGAAAATGGATGATTGAAGATGAAGAGGTTAGAGAGAAAAGGGGAGATGTGTTCCCTTCATAAGAACAAACTGCCAAGTGTGAAGAGGAATAAAATGGAGATGAAGGCCATGTGTCCCAAATTTGTTAGAATTTGTTGATGATAAATTCCAAATTCTTGAGACACATGATGAGGTGGAAGGTGGGAAGAAGTTAGTATAAATGTGCTTAAATTTGAATTTAAAATTCAAATTTAATGAGAGGAGGTTAATTAAATAAACAAACTAATTAAATTTGTTCATTTAATTAAGACATGAGGAAAATGATTTAGAATAGAGAGAATCAGATAAAATGAACTATATAAATAAAATTTTCAATTTATTTATAAGTAGAATAATTAAAGATTATTAATTAAATAACTTGTATTTACTTAATCCTCCAGACCAAATTTGAGTGTATATATTTTTCCCCTCTTTGAAGTGATGTGTTTGTGACGCGTTGCTTCAAAGAAAAATTTTCCGATAGTGCTGATAAATTTTCTTGATATGCCTCAAACACTAATTTTCGAGTGATGATGCATGTATGCCCCCTCGGGAGATAAATAAGATTTTTTTTGAATTTTTAGGATTTTTGAATTTTTATGATGTTTATGATTTCATAAGGATTTTCAAATTTTTAGGATTTTGTGATGATTTATCTCCCGATAAAGAATGTTGACCCTGCCAAGTGATTAATTTATGCCCTTTTGAAAATAAAAATGATCCCACTTAAATACCCTCCATTTACCCCTTGAAAAGATAAAAAGGTGAAAAATGAACTCATTTGAATTCATTTACAATTTGATTGATTGAGCTAATTGAGCAATTGAGCAAGATGGTGATCCCATACCACACTCATCGATTTGAGTGAGTTCAATGACACAACCACCTTGCTGCATATGGACCTTTGATACATACCTCGAGAAACTGCTTTATGAAATTTGAATATTTTTTTGGCATGGTTTCATTTTTTAAAATCTGTGATAGCATGTTTTAGCACATTTAGGACCCAATTTAGCGCATCTATTGAATGTTTTAGCGCATTGAGGTTTTTAGCACATTGATATCGTAAAGTGGTGCATTTGATGTATGTTTTAGCGCATTGGGGTTTTTAGTGCATTGATGTTGTAGAGTGGTGCATATGATGACTGTTGTAGTGCATTTATGATTTTAGCACATAGATGCACTGTTTCTGCATACTGACATCATAATTGATGAAATGTTGATTGTTCTCCTTACTTTTGATGCTTGTTGATCGTGTCAACCATTGTTTTGGTGATGTTTGATAGGATAGATGATGATTGACCTCATGATGGATGAGATTTAATGATAGAATAGATGATGATTGACCTCATGATGGATGAGATTTAATGATAGGATAGATGATGATTGACCTCATGATGGATGAGATTCAATGATAGATGCTCTATGATATTTGATGGAAATCTCATTTGAGCTAATTAGATTGATTGATAGGTTGATTTCAATAAAATGTTGATTTGTGATATGTCATCATTATAGGAGGACTTACGAGTTCTTCAATCTTAGGAGCGTTACCCAAAGACTTGGGATATGATTATGCATCTAGTGCAGGTGGATTTGGATGTTATTGCATGATGTGGTTTATCTTCCTTGCTTGATATGCCCTAGTATACGATAAACGAGGGACTATTGACTACATTAGCTGAGAGATGGCATAGTGACCACAACACATTCCATCTAGCTACCAGTGAGATGATAGTTACTTCGGAGGATGTGTACCAGATATTGGGGATTCTCATGGTTGGAGAGTTAGTCATATATGATCATACAGAGCATGGAGGTATTGAGGCACCGAGGAGGATTTTTGGTGATGACTAGATTAGCGGTTACAAGATCTCGTGGTAGGATATGGTTGATTCTTATGATTCATTACCATTTTTTCTAGCTCAGTTTGTTGGAGGTTTCTTATGTCTCAACCATGGGGCAAAGGGACTATCTGTTGGCTGGGGTAGGATACTAGAGAGGATGATCATGCAAGGGATCCGATATGCATGGGGTTCCTATATGTTAGCACATTTCTATCATGATCTGCATCAGGTGGTGTATCTTGGAGCCATTGCTTTATCAGTTAGAGTGACACTGCTTTAGATTTGGGCTTGGGAGCATATAGTTGTTACTCATCCTGTAGCAAAGAGAGATCATCCAATTGGTAGTCCATATATCTTCAGGTACTCAGGTGGTATTGTCCAGCACAAGCTGGGAAAATTGGAGTATTGGCAGCGAGTGCTTGACGATTTGGAGACCATCACATGGTGACTATATTTAGACTGTGAGCAGTGGCCCAAGGATGATCTGGAGATGCCATATGATTGTACTTCAAGGTATTTGATTAGAAGGACCTAGTTTCTTATTGAGAGATTCATGCTTATGAGGGTGCTTTGTCAGTATCGCTGAGTGTAGGGGATGCCCCAGGGAGTTACAGTATATGCTCAGAGACAGCAGTATATTCCAAAGTGGGGACCCACCATATCTTATGATACAGCTTGCGAGGAATATTTTGGATTGTAGCCATAGGTATGGGATTGTTTTCTAGAGATCATGGCTGGTGTGATGACAAATGAGTATGTTGAGTATTTCTTCACACATGATGTATCAAGGATATCCAGTCCTGATGAGCCAATATTGACATTTGACGATGATGAGAGAGAACCACAACATGCACTGAGACAAAGGATTGATGTGGGAGATGGTGATGATGAGGAGGGAGATGGTGGGGATGGAGGGGATGATGGAGATGGAGGGGATGTAGATGGAGATGTAGGTGGCAGAAAAATATTGGATTTCAGAGTACCCCGGAGGAGGAGATCTATGGTTCCCTTGGGACAACAATAGACATGACCATTCTAGGTTTAGATTCACGTGCCTTCCCATTAGTAGTAGGCATAGATAGATGCCTTACAATTATAGGTGGAGGGATTACAAGGATAGCTAGCATAGGCATAAGAGAAAATTGCCTATCTGACAGTAGAGAGAGATGCCACAAGACAAAGATGTGAGCATGCAAAGGCCCTAGCCGAGAGATTACAAAGAGTGTCTAAGGGGACTACTATAGGGGATATGCTCAGGGAGGTTCAAAATTCAGCTTGAGAGAGAGAGAGTATTACATATCATTGTATTATTAGGTAGTTCCTATAGAGCTGCATGCCCTTAGTTATGCATAGTCTGTTAGTGCTAGGTCAAGTCAGAGTCAATCATGGACTACGAGTAGGCATGTGACTCAACCACCTCCCAGAGATCCATCAAGTAGAGATCTAGGGGTAGATCCATGTGGTGGTGTGTCAGGAGGCACAATGATGCCTACAGTGTCTTGGGGGAGCAACATGTAGTTTTTGTGCTCATATTTGATGTACTGAGACTTGATGTATTCACTTATTCAGTCAGGGGGTTTTATAATGTCTTTCCATTTTGTTGATATATCTATCCATATTTTGTGATATCATTGTACACTTGACATTTATTATTTTGAGATTATATGAGATGCAATGGAGACTGTTGATCTATACATTGTCTACATGCTTTTATGATGAATGCATTTGATTTCTGCTTTATATGCTATGTGATGTTTATATGATTATTCCATGGTTGTATATGGATGCAATAATGAAATAATGATGTATGGATTATGATTCTATATAACTTTATAGATAATTCTTTATGGATTTGATCATGCAGATAAGTTGTGATGCACTTTATATTTTTGTATTTTTCTAATACAAATATATGATCTAATGCAGGATGGATGACCTGTGATAATATTTTCTAATGTATGTATGATATGATAATTATTATGAAACTACATGTGAATTATTTGTTTTTGTTAATGTAAAATGTACTCAATCCTTTAATGAGAGAGATAAAATCATTTTGAACTTTACCAACCTTGGAAAACCTAAAATGCACATGCAAAAACTAATATGGATGCAATCTATCTTAACGGTGCAAATCTAAATATGCAATGTTGTCATCTTGTTAGCTGATTTGTTTTGCTTGTTATCATTATTGAGATTTTTAATATGTTGAAAGTTAGAACAAACACCGAT
This sequence comes from Sequoia sempervirens, assembly GCA_007258455.2. Taxonomy (NCBI): domain Eukaryota; kingdom Viridiplantae; phylum Streptophyta; class Pinopsida; order Cupressales; family Cupressaceae; genus Sequoia; species Sequoia sempervirens. The sequence continues at coordinate 193,577,060 of VDFB02047230.1, read as the reverse complement.
GGTATAATTAAACCATGATGATGTGATTACAAGTTCCATTGATTTTTGATATTGCAAGGTAATACAAACATCTAGGTATAATTGAACCAAGATGACCTGAGTATTACTTGCATAAAATAGACAAGAGTTAATCCTTTTCCTATGCAAATATAAAATGCCATCAATGATACTTTGTAGAGTATGTCCCATGAAAAATTTACATAGTAGTAATGATCAACTCATAGACAACAAACAAAGAAAAATATCATACTCCATCATAGCTTCTCTAGTCCATGACATCCTTGAGTTGCTCCAGAGAAATGATAACAAACATCAAGATACAATAGTTGAACATTCATGCTAAAGTGATTAAACCATAATTCAGAAGAACATCATCCAGTGAGATTGTTTTTACCAATCTTGTTGTTGATTTGGATGGTTGGTTTTCTAAAAATTGTGATTGATGTTCAATGTTGAGTTTCAGTGTGATCGTTATGTTTTCTACGTTTTCTTACTATTGTTTGTCTGTTGCTTTAAGCTCAAAGTAGATTTCCCCCAATGATTTCAAGATTTTCCCCTAGTGAGAACCAACTATTTATTGTGAATATGCACAATAATCGCCAAGCCAGAGTGAGATATGACCACAACACCAAGATATGTACATGAGGTTTTATGGTGGATAGTGTTGGCAACACAAGGGAAAACAACTGAGAGGGGGGGTGAATCATTTGTCACATAAATTATACATATTAAAATTATTCTCAGATCTAATAAATAAACATGAAAGCATAAACCATCACCACATCAAAAACACATATAACACCAAGATTTTTATGTGGAAACCCTATTAGGGGAAAAACCACGGTGGAGGTTAATCCACAAGATTATACCCTATTAAAAGTATTACAAATGGGGAATGCACATGCATTCAAGCACACTTCTTAGAGCACACTGCTCAAATAAAAAAGGCTTATTGCCCAAAGGAAGACTCACTATCTTATAGTCACATTCGGATTACATCCGGAAGATTTTGAACTGAGAAAATAACATCTTCTAATGCTTGATTATAGTTTTGATTAAGCACATAAACACTTTCAACTTCTCACTCTTCCTCATACTTTACTTATGCCTTCAAAATATTAGAACATTCATTCACACTTAGCACACAACATACATCATACACCATACCATCAAATGGTATAAACAATCGATCATATATATCTATAACTAAGGATAACATCAACTACATGTCGGCCCAACAAAACATGAAATGTGTACAAACTATCAGCCCCAAATCAATAATTTTTTTATCAATGCAGACCAAAAAATGTCAGCCAAAACATAGTAAGGACCCAAAACAACATCCTCAAATATGGAACACCTTCAAAAATTATGCCTCGAAGATCTGCAACATGCTACAATCACCCTATCGGCCATGATCATGAAAAATATGAACTCACAAAAGAAAATCAACAATCGTGAGCACAACAATCAATGCAGACCAAAAAAATAGATAGAGCACATTTTAGAAACATCCACAAGCATCATGACCCACCACCGAAGCATCCACAACTCAAATTACTAGAATCAAATCATCTTCTTTCAGGAACACCAACTAAAGGAACAGAACAACTGTTAGAACACAGATACTCATAACTCAATCAAATCTTCATGCGAACCTTTGAAACTTCATGTGGATAAACTAGATATACTTATCAAAAAACCCTTTAATCTGCAACCTCTTATCACCAATATACTGAGCTAGCCACCATACTAAACTTCACTGCATCACCAACAAACTACAACTTATTTTATTACAATTTATCAATATCCTTGACATATACATCCTTAAAGACATTAATGGAATAGTGTTGACATCAATGACAACCACATATCAATAATATCCAGCAATCTCCCCCTTTGGCATTGATAGAAACACATGATGTGAAAAACACCATCAACGTACTTTGTCTTAGCACTTTCTACCCCTTAGATTTTGACTCTTATTTCCTTAACTCTTTCACAGTTTTTCACGTGACTCTTCTCCCCCTTTGATATCAATGAAAAAGGTACACATTATCTTTCTCCACACAAGCTCTGAACCACATTTCTGAACATCTAGCTACTCCCCCTGAGTAGCGGCCACCACAACATCAATTCAGATCATAAGATATGACTATGAAATGCATGGACTAATGCAAGTCAATGCATCTTAATTTTGATTAGGAGGGGTAATCACCCCTAGCTCCCCTCTAAGATACTTAAAATGATCCTTAGGCAAGGGATTGGTAAATATATCTACAATATGTTCCTTAGTGGGCACATACTCCAATATGACTTCCTTTTCACTCACCTTCTCTCTTAAAAAGTGAAACTTGATAGATATATGCTCAGTTTTTTATTGCATCGCTAGATTTTTAGAAATGTTAATTGCACTTGAATTATCATAGAATATAGCAATAGGTTCATCATACACAAATTTGATATCTTTCAACATCTACTTCATCCACAATACTTGAGTACAATTGTTAGAAGCAACAATGTATTATGCTTCTGTAATAGATAAAGAAATGGCATTCTTCTTCTTACTTAACCATGAAATCAACTTCATTGCCAAGAAAAATTCACCACCACTAGTACTTTTTCTATCATTCACATCTCCTACCCAATCAACATAACTAAAAGCACTCAAAGTAAAGTCATCTTCTTTAGGATACCACAGGCCAAAATCAATTGTCCCCTTCAAGTACCTAAAAATTATTTTCATAGCTATCACATGAGATTCCTTAGGATTAGCTTGAAATCTTGCAACAATGCATACAACATTCATGATATCAGGTTTAGTTTGAGTCAAATAGAGCAATCCGCCAATCATGGATCTGTATCTAGTCCGATTTGTTTTAGGAGAATCATCATCTCGTGTCAACTTACATCTAGTCACCATAGGTGTACCAACTAGTTTTGAATCTTCCATACCAAACTTCTTTAGCAATTATTTCACATACTTGGATTGAGATATAAAGATCCCTCTATATAGCTAAGTAATTTTCAATCCCAAAAATAATTTCATTTCTCCATTCATAGACATCTCAAACTCACTTTGCATCTCATTAGAAAACTTCATGCACAAACTATCATCTCCTCCAAAAATGATATCATCAACAAAGACTTCAAAAATCAAATCTTTATCATGGTCAATCTTGAAATACAAATTACTATCAACAATACCTTTATTAAATCCAAGCTTCAACAAATACTTGTCCAATCTGGCATACCATGCTCTTGGGGCTTGCTTAAGCCCATACAATGCTTTCTTCAATTGACAAACCATGTCTCCCTAATCAGTCAATTGAAATCCATTAGGTTGCTCAGTATACACTTCTTCTTCCAGTTCACCATTTAGAAATGTTGATTTGACATCCATCTGATAAACCTTGAAGTTTTTGTAAGTAGCATAAGCAAGAAATAGTCTCACAACTTCAATCCTAGCAACAGGAACAAAAGTTTCTTCAAATTCGATTCCTTCCATCTGAGAATATCCTTTACACACAAGTATTGCTTTGTTTCTAACAACTTCACCTTTCTCATTCACTTTTTTTGAAAGACCCATTCAGTTCCAATTACATTTTTTTCCTTAGGTCTAGGAACAAGAATCCATGTATCATTCTTCTTAATTTACAGTAGTTCTTCTTTCGTTTCTTCCACCCACTGTTCATATTTGCATGCTTCATTGACACTATTAGGCTCAGTCTTTGAGATCAAACAATATTCTTCTGTAATTCTTCTCCTAGTTTGAACACCTTTGTTCTTATCACCTATAATCTGATCTTCTGAATGATTTAGTCTTACATACCTTGGAGTCTTAGGGTATTCTTGAACTTCAGGCTCTTGTGATCCCACTTTTGCACTTTCACTAGTTTCTTCCTCTTGATTTTCCACATTCATCAGAATGATCTGAAATTGATTTAACTTTCTTTCCTTTATTTGAACTGTCATTCTGATCGTCTAAATCATATCCATGGGTTTTTGATGGTCTAACTGTTTCTTCATCAACCTTGATGTTAGCACTTTCAATTACTTTCCTCAATCTCTTATTTTATCATTGGTAGGCTTTACTTTTAGTAGAATAACCAAGAAAGATTTCTTCATCACTTCTAGCATCAAACTTTCCTATGTCTTCATCTCTTTTGATATAACATTTACTCCCAAATATTTTGAAGTATCTAATAGTAGGCTTATGACCAAACCATAGCTCATAAGGAGTCTTACCGGTATCACCTTTAACATGTACCCCATTTAGAGTGTAAATGATAGTACTCATAGCTTCTCTTCAGTAGATATGCAGAACATTTCCTTCCAACATCATGGTCCTAGCAACTTCTTGAATTGTCATGTTCTTCCTTTCCACAACTCCATTTTACTGAGGGGTCCATAGGGAAGATAATTATCGCTTTATCCCATGCTCTTCACAAAAGGAATTAAACTCATCAAAAGTGAATTCACCACCTCTATCTGATCTCAAACATTTAATCTTCAAACCTGTCTCTGTCTCAACCATATCCTTAAAAATCTTGAATTTCTCTAGAGCTTCAAATTTTTCCCTTAAAAGAAAGTAACCCACATCAATCTAGAATAATAATCAATAAGTAACATGAAATACCTGTCTCCTTGTAAACTTTTTACTCTAGAAGGACCACACAAGTCAGTATGCACAAGCTCCAACACTTCATTTGAACAATGTTGTTTGCTCCGGAATGAAAATATAGTTTGCTTTCCTAGCTGACATTCCTTGCATATAGCATTAGTATGTTTTATCAACTTAGGAAAATCTCTCACTGCCTGAGTAGAACTTATCTTGATAATATTTTCAAAGTTTACATGACACAATCTCCTATGCCACAACCAACTTTCATCAACTTGAGCAATTAGACAACTTTTACTAGTAGCACTTAGGTGAAAGCTATTACCTTTTGTTTTTGTACCAGATGCAATCACATTACTGGAACTCCCCAATATTCTACACTTTCCATCCTTGAATTGAAAATTGTATCCCTTGTCAACCATCTGTCCAACACTTAAGAGATTTTGCTTCAAACATTCCACATATAGAACATCATCAGTATTATGCTTACCATCAACAAAAATGGATCCTTTGTCATAGATTACACCATCTTTGTCATCACCAAATCTTACGACACCGCCATCATACTTTTCCAAGCTCACAAATTTACTTTTATCACCAATCATGTGATGAGAGCATCCATTGTCAATCACCCATTCATCTTTTTCTTCAACTCTGGCAGCTAGAGCTTTCTCCACATTTATGCAACTAGCAGATTCAGTAGATACTGGATCATTTTACTTGATAGCAATAAATACCCATTAATCCTCACTTAAATTCCATTTATTAGATTCATCATCTGTCACACCTTCATCAGTAGCATAATAACACTTTCTTTGGAATCTAGGCTTATTAGGTCTTGGCTTAGGAATTCTTTCTGGACACCTTGAGGAAAAATGACCTATCTTATTACAAGAAAAACATTTAAGAGGTAGTTTCCCTTTATACTTACCTTCTCCTTTGGCTACCCTCTTGACAATAAGTGCTTCAAGCTCATCTAGTTTTCTCTCTTCTTCAATCTCTCTCATTTCCTACTAATACTTGGATATTTTTCTAGAAGAACTTTCTCTTGGATTATATCTTTGCTTATCTTTTCTAGAGATAATAGCTTTGAATGCAGATTCTTTCTTAGGAAGAGACTCACCAAACTCACTTAACTCAAAAGTAGCAAGCTTACCAATCAACATGTCTTTGGTTACATTTTTTATAGTTTGGATCTCCTCAATAGCAACAACTTTGTGTTTGTATGCAACAGGAAAGGATTTGAGCACTTTAGCAACAATCTCTAATTCTTCCAATGTTCCACCAACACATCTGATACTACACACAAGTTCATTCACTCCCTGCATAAAAGAATTGATGTTCTCATCTTCACCCATTCTCAACATTTCATATTTCCCTTTTAGGCTTTGTAGCTTAGCAATCTTCACATGGGTATCACCTTCATACAAAGTTTCCAAATTTTTCTAGATCTCATAAGTAGTCTTCAGCTCCATTACATTTGTCATATCAGAATCAGTCAAAGCACTCAACAATTCTTCTTTAGCCCTGATATTGTACTTGGCTTCCTTAATCTCACCTACAGTAGAAGGACCATTTTGTGGGATGATATACCTATTCTTTGTAATTGTATAGTAAGGCTCACCAATGCATTTCAGATGACACTCCATTCGATTCTTCCACAAGGAATAATTAGTTACATTAAATATCAGACTATCCTTCTTATATGTCGCCATCTCGGATCACCTCAAGCAGTCAAACTTCTTTGGAGGAACCTTCTCTAATACCAATTGTTGTAAACACAAGGGAAGACAACTGATAGAGGGGGTGAATCAGTTGTCACAAAAATTATACATATTAAACTTATTCTTAGATCTGATAAATAAACATGAAAGCATAAACCATCACCACATCAAAAACACATATAACACCAAGATTTTTATGTGGAAACCTTGTTAGGGGAAAACCATGGTGGAGGTTAATCCACAAGATTATATCATGTTAAAAGTATTACAAATGGGGAATGCACATGCATTCAGGCACACTGCCTAGAGAACACTACTCAAATACAAAAGGCTTACTACCCAAAGGAAGACTCACTATCTTACACTCACATTTGGATTACATCCGAAAGATTTTGAACTTAGAAAATAGCATCTTCTAATGCCTGATTACAGTTCTGATTAAGCACATAAACACTTTCATCTGCTCACTCTTCCTCACACTTTACTTCTACCTTCAAAATATTAAAAAATTATTCACACTTAGCACACAACATACATCACACACCATATGATCAAATGGTATAAACAATTGATCATATATATCCACAACTAAGTATAACATCAACTACATGTCCCGACAAAATATGAAATGTGTACAAACTGTCAGCACAAATCAATAAATAATTTATCAATGCAGACCAAAAAATGTTGGCCAAAACATAGTAAGGACCCAAAACAACATCCTCAAATATGGATCACCTTAAAAAATTATGCCTCGAAGATTTGCAACATGCTACAATCACCCTGTCAGCCATGATCATGAAAAACATGAACTCAGAGAAGAAAATCACCAATCGTGAGCACAACGATCAATGCAGACCAACAACATAGATAGAGCTTGATCTAGAAACATCCACAAGAATCATGAATCACCAAAAAAGCACCCACAACAACTCAAATTACTATAATTACATCATCTTCTTTTTAGGAACACCAACTAAAGCAACAAAACAATGGTTGGAACACAAATACTCATAACTGAATCAAATCTTCATACGAACCTTTGAAACTTCATGTGGATAAACTAGATATACTTGTCAACAAATCCTTTAATTTGCAACATCTTATCATCAATATATTGAGCTATCCAACATACTAAACTTCACTGCATCACCAACAACCTGCAACTTATTTTATTACAATTTCTCAATATCCTTGACATATGCAACCTTAAAGACATTAATGGAAATAGTGTTGACATCAATGAAAACCACATATCAACAATATCCAATAGATAGGCATAATGATGGAAAAAAGTGAAAGACCGACACGCGTTCCAATAGATGGAAAATCCAATCTATCACAAATAGTGCATGTTGCCAGGTTTTCACTACTTGTTTTTATTGCACTTTTTCTGATTTTATGAATTTTTTAATTTTTTAATTTTTCACTTTTTTTGTATTTTTTGTATTTTTTCTTTTTTGGATTTTTTTACCTTTTTTACTTTTTTTCCCTTTTTTTTCTTTTTTTGGATTTTTCAGCTTTTTAAACTATGCACTGGATGAGTTATGTATAAACTTCTTCAGATAAATGTTGTTGATAGGTTCTTCAAATAGGTCCCCTTCAGGTGTAGATAACTGATATGCTCCAGATCCATATACCGATACAATGACAAAAGGACCTAGCCAATTAGGTTCAAATTTCCCCTTCTACTCCCGATCTTATTGATTGTGAGGATTCTCTTTTAGTACCAAGTCACCAACCTAAAATGTTCTTGGACTTACCTTGTGATTATAGCTCCTTGACATTCTTTGTTGATAATATTTCAGATGATCAACAACATGCTAATGACATTCATCTAGCAATTCCAACTCCTATAGTTTGGATACTTGATAGTCTTCCTCTGAAATGATTCCTTTCAATGATACCCAGAGTGAAGGTAACTCAACCCCAATAGGTAAGATGGCTTTTGATCCATATACAAGGGCATATGGTGTGTCTCCTTTAGGGGTGAAAATGCTAATACAGTATGCCCACAAGGCAAGGTTTAGTTGAACATGCCAGTCATGTCCAACATCGTTGACAATTTTCTTCAATATTTTCAAAATGGTCTTATTTAAGGCTTCTGCTTGGTCATTCCCTTGAGGGTAATAAGGTGTGGAAAATCGGTGTTGGATATGGAATTTTTCACAAAGTTCTTGTACATCTTGGTTTTTGAAGGGTCTACCATTGTTAGTGACAATGGAGCTAGGGATTCCATATCGATGGATAATGTAGTTCAAGATGAAGGAGGCAATTTGTTTACCAATGATTGTGGTTAATGGGACAACTTCAATTCACTTTGTGAAATACTTAGTGGTTGTGATTATGAATTTATGTCCATTAGAGGAAGATGGATGAATCTTACCCACAAGATCAAGTCCCCATTTACAGAAAGGTCATGTCGATGTGAATGGTTGCAACTCCTGGGTTGGTGCATGTATGAGATTTCCATGGACTTGACACTTCTTGCACTTCTTAACAAATTGAATAGATTCTTTCTCCATGTTTGACCAATAGTATCCCAAGCGTAGGAGTTTCTTAGCTAGAGTAAGACCACTTGAATGAGTAGCACAAATACCTTCATGAACTTCTCACAAGGTAGTTTTAGATTCTCCAGTTCAAGACATCAAAGGAGAGTACCATCGAGACCTCATCGATAAAGTGTATTAGCTATCAGGGTGTGTTAGGTTGCTTGACGAATAAAGTTGTGCTTTTGGTTTTGGGATAGATCAAGTGGAAGGGTATTGTCTCTCAGATAGGTATAAATCTTCCCATAGATTAAAGAATCAACATCAACTAGATGGCACATGATTTGGGATTCTGAATTGTCATAAGCGAGAGTAAACAATTGTTCCACCATGAATTCATAACGACTTCATTTTTCTGGTATTTGTAGAAGAGAAGGAATGGTTGCCATGGCATCTGCAGCTTTGTTGTCTACTCTTGGAATTTGTTCAAACTTGATCTCAACAAAGTATTTCTTGAATTCATCTACCATTCTCTTGTATGGCATCAACTTGTCATCTTTTGTTTGATAGTCATCATTAAATTGATTGATTACTAATTGAGAGTCTCCATAAACCTGTAATTCTATGATTTTCCATTCCATTGCTACCTTGATACCAATGATTAGTGCTTCATATTCAGCCATGTTGTTTGTGCAAGGGAACATCAACCTGTAAGATTTTGAGATAGTGTGTCCTTGAGGAGTAACAAATAGGATTCCAGCACCCAATCCATGTTGAGTGTAAGACCCATCAAAGTATAATATCCAATGTTGTGTTGTCATTGTTAGAACATCTGCATCTAGGAATTCAATGTGCATAGGATGGTCATCTTGTAATGGTGCTTCTGCCAACTAATCTCCTATTACTTGGCCCTTAATTTCTCTTCTATCCACATATTGAATTTCAAATTCACTCAATATCATCACCCACTTTGCTAATCTTCCTGTTAGAGTGGATTTTCTGAGTAGATATTTTAATGGATCTATCTTGGCTACTAGTTTGATGGTATGTGTTAACATATAGTGTCGCAATTGTTGAGTAGCAAACACCACTACCAAACAAGATTTTTCAATGAATGTATAGTTAAGTTCATATCCACTCAGTGTTTTTTTGATGTAGTATATGGCCCTTTCTTTTCCTATAGAGTCTTCTTGTGCTAGCAGGGCTCCCAAAGATACCTCAATAGTTGCTATATAGAGTAGAAGTGGTTTTCCCTATATTGGTGGTACCAATATAGGTGGATTCATCAGATATTGTTTCAATTGATTAAAGGAAACTTCACATTTTTCATCCCATCTAAAAGAAACATTCTTGTGTAACAAATGAGTAAAAGGATGATTCTTGTCTGCTAGTTGTGTGATGAATCTTCTAATGGATTGGAATCTTCCTTGTAGAGATCTTAGTTGGATAATGTTCTTAGGAGGTGGCATTTCCATGATTGCTTGAACTTTTTTTGGATCTACTTTGATTCCTTTAGCTGAGATTATGTATCCTAAGAGTTTTGTTGATGTTACTCCAAATATAAACTTCTTTGGGTTTAAATGCACATTAAATTTTTCCAATTAGTTAAATATTTTATCCAAGATTTCTAGATGTCCTTCCCTGGTGAATGATTTTTCTAGCAGATCATCCACATAGTCCTCCATGAATGTGTGCATCATGTCATGAAATATTGTTGTGATTGCATGTCGATAGGTGGATCCTACATTCTTTAATCCAAAAGGCATGACATTCCAACATAATGTACCCCATGGACGTGAAATTTTTTTTCTTGATCTTCTGGTGCAATTTTGATCTGATTATAGCTTGAAAAACCATCCATGAGTGATAGCATAGCATGTCTTGTTGTTAATCCACAATGATGTCTATATTGGGCAAAGGAAAGTAATCCTTTGGACAAGCCTTGTTAAGATCTGTAAAATTTGTGCATATTTTGATGTTGTCTAGTTTGGAGATTGGTACAATGTTTGAAATCCATTTTGCATAGTCAATTGGTCAGATGAACCCTACATCTAATATTTTTTTTAATTTTTCTTTCATTAGTAGGGCAATGTGTGGATGCATTTTCCTCAACTTATGCTTTACTGGCTTCACTCTGGGTGCTATGGATAAATGATGCACTATTAGATCCAGATCTATTTTTGGCGTGTCAACATAGGATAAAGCAAAATTGATTTGTCTTTCTTTGAAGAATTTGGCAAAATTTGGCTTTTCTTGCTCTATCATTGATGTAGCTAGGTGTATGGTCTTCATTTTTTCTACAGTATTGATGTTTATGGATTGTGTAGGCTCAACCAATACTGAAGATCTTTCTTGATAATTCTCAAGAAGAGTGTCAAATCTCTCATCCTTCAGTGCCTCAGAGAGGTTTTCACTGTTGGATACACTCTTTGTTTTTACTTTTTCATGATCTAATACTGCCATTGCATGGTTTTCACCATTAGATCAATTTTTTGTATTCTTTCTTTTGCAGGTAAGATATTTGGCACTCCCCTTGTTTGAAGCTTTGTTATGAAATTTATTGGTGGAACTTGTTTTTGGATTTTTAGAACAAAGGAAATTGACAATGGCATCATCATCTGAAAAGATAGGGATATCAAGCAGCTCGGTTTGCTCCTAGACAATGAGTTTCAGATGTATCAAAGGCAAGGAATCATCAGATTGGTCAAGATCAAAGGTAGTGAAGGTCATGATGGAGACATTTTTGAGGTGTTCGATAGCAACGCTAAGTTCTATAATGTTACTCTCCTTCGAATGATCTATCTCGCTCGATGTTTGATCATCCTCACTAGAGTCATTGATATGTAGTGATCCAAATTCAAATGGTCTAGACCCTTAACTTTGTCCCTCCATACCTATGGGTGGATACTTCTTTATAACATCGATTTCTTTGTCTTCACAATATTCTTTAGATAGTGAATCCCATTCATGTTCATTTGAGCCTGTTTCAAAACTAGCTTGCAATTGGAGGATTCGCTCACAAATCTGTTGAGTGGCTTCTTCTTTTGTCTCTTCTTTGTATCCTAATTATGTCTTGTCTTTTGCATTGAATGTGATAGGCTGAATTGGTTCCACAATAACTTCTTTTCATTTTCCAATAGGACCTTTTCCTTCATATCCCATCTTTTCTAAGATTGTGAACACTTTACCATATTTCTCTGTAGGTATATTGGAAGTTGCTACTATGGATTCTTCTTCATCTTTGTAAATCCAATTTAGAATGTCTTTGTCCTTGAATTCATCAACTAGAGTACTTTCTTTTAAAAATTTACCATCAAAGATCGTGATGGGTTATGAAGATTGTTGTCTAGATGTTGATGGTTGGCCATATGTTTTTGGAGAAGGTAGCAGCTATGAGACACATAAGGACTGCTCAAAAGAATACTCACTGATGCCTTCATCTTTCAACTAAATCTTTTTCTCAAAATATTTTGACAAAGAATTGATTTGACCTTCATTACTTGAGGAAATAGAATCACTGATACCTTTATCTTTCAACTAAACCTTTTTCTCAAACTATTTTGACAAGGAATTGAGTTGGCTTTCATTCCTTGAGGAAATAGAAGTGAGAGCTTCTATTTTGTGTGGTACAAAAACATCTTGGACTATCTTGAGAGTGTTGCAATATTGGGGACTATTAGAATCTACTGAAATTGTGATCTCTTTTCCATTGTAAGGGAATTTTAAGCATTGATAGTATGTTGATGTCACTACTTGCATTTCATGGATCCAAGGTCAACCCAAGAGTATGTTGTATGTCAAATCCTTGTCTAAAACTTGGCAGATTATATCCTTTTGAATTGGTCCCACTTGAATTGGAAATACTATCAGTCCTTGAGAGGATATTTATTCATCATCACAAGCTTTTATGGTGACCTTTCTTCTAGAATCTATTGTATTTTCTAAAAATCCCAATCCACAAATAAGCTTTAAGGTGCATATATTTAGACCAGCTCCTTCATCTATTAAAACATGTTTGACCTAATGTTTATGGATTAAATTCACCTTATTCCCTTTTTTTGTCAAAGAGGATTCTCCTTTTTCATAGTTGGGTAGAGGGTTTTTAAATGCTCCATGATCAGCATTTGTTTGATGTCCTTCTATTGATATTTCAGGTATGTCTATCAAGTCTTGCACCAAATGTTTTAGCTGCATACAATCATTTGTTTTATGACCTTTGTTTCTATGAAAATCATAGTAATATACATCATTCCACCATGATGGTTTAACTCTTGGCTCAAAATCTCGTGCATCTAGTAATGTTATCAGTTTGTGTGCAAGAAGCTCCTTCAACATTGATTCAAGTGACTGCCCCAAAGGTGTAAATTTCCTTTGATGTGGTGGTGGAGTTGGTTTAAATTCACTACTATTTTGATTGTTTTTGGGTGTAGTTCCTGATAAATTGAAGACTGGTTTTACGTTATGTGTGTTAGTTGCACCATCATTACCAACATGCTTATTTCTTATCCAAAATTTGGATTTGTCATTGTTGTTATGATGATTAGAAGAGTTAGAAAATTTTGTTCCTTAGTTGTAGATTTTCAATACTCCTCTTTTAACAAAATATTCCTCAATCTTAAGCCTGTTTTCAATCATCTTTTCAAAGCTAGGTGGACACTGCAACTGGAGTCTATAACTCATCTCACTGTTGAGATTATCAATGAAGGTATCCATCTTTTCTTTCTCAGGTATAGGATGGGCATATCTAGCAAATAATCATCTCCATCTTTGTAAGAATGTAAGAAATGACTCGTCATTTTTCTATTTTTTGTTACAGAGATATTTCATGGTTATTTCATGTTGAATGTTGTATGAATATTGGGTGATAAAAAATTTTACCAGCTCCTCAAATGATCTAATACCTAGTGGGAGTTTTGAAAACCATTCCATGTATTGACCACCCAAACTCCTTGAAAATAATCTCATCAAATAGGTTTCCTCATGTGAAAATTACAAACTCATGGTGCAAAATTCTCTTACATGATCTTGAGGATCAGTTTTGCTATTGTATTTGTCATATTTTGGAAGTTCATAGTTTGGTGGAAAAGGTATATGTTCATATTTCTGTCAAAGGGATAAGGATAGATGTCTTGCAACAAATATCTCTTTGTTGTTCCTCTTTGTATGTCTTGGATTTGTTGTTGAAGATTTTGAATTTGGTGAGTTAAAGCATTCAATGGGTATGTGTTTCATGAGTTAGCTTCTATTTTCTTGGGAGCTCCCTTCAATTGGTTGACATCAAAATCATTGGGTAGTTTTACACCTTGATTTTCTAGCATCAAAAAGTATTTCTCTCCATCCTTTTCTAGAATTTTTTCCATGAACTTGTGAAATTTAGGGTCTTGTTGAGAAATTTAGGGTCTTATGTCGTCATTAGTTATCTCATTTGTTTCAGGTTGATGAAATCTGTGAATAGGATTTTATTCTCCTTTTTCCATGATGGTTTGGGTTTCTATTTATTTTTCTCTTCTTTTTTATTATTGAGCTCTTGTTAAAACATGCATGCAAGTGATAGATTTTTTCTACACTTTGATCTTTGTTTTGGGAGTGCCAATGACATAACTAAGTCAAATAGGATGATGGATCCTATTGATGAGACTAGGATAAATCTGATGTACAACATTTGTTTCATGATAAAGGATGATAGATCTTGATAGTGAAACTTAGCTAACAATTAGAGATGAGATTGGTGATTGGGCACTTTAAGTTGTTTGATCCAAGTTTAGTTAAAGGGATTACACTTGCAAAAGCTAGTTTCTTCAAGTTTAAACCAATGTTTTAATGAGGAATGATCTTTTCTTTGAAAAGGATCCCTAAATATTATTCTAGTTGTCGGACAGAGGTTCAATTTAGCTCTTTTTTTGAATATTAGGTGAATGCACTAAAACATAGAGTATATGCATTGAAAGATGGGATAAATGTGCCAAAATAGAGCCTATATGCACTAGATTGCAAGTTAAATGCACTAGAATAGAAATTTGATGCACTAAAAGATGAGGTAAATGCACTATAACAAGCCCTATATGCACTGAAAGATGTAGTGAATGCGTTGTAATAGACCTTAAATGCACTAGACTATGAACTCATTATGTTGAAATAGGAAGTTTATGCACTAAACTAGAAGTGTCGCTATTTTGAAAGTTTGTTTGGTTTTTTTTCTTGTTTTTGAATCAATGAATTGAGTGTTTTTGATGGATGATCTTCTGAACAATGATTTCAAACACATAAGAAAGTAGTAAAATAGTTGTTTCATCCTATGATCTAAACATCAAGTGTATGTTCTAGGATCTAGTCTGATCCCTTTGATTTCCATTGGTATTGAGCAATAGCAAAAAAATTAGTCAAACTCTACTAATGTCAAGGGTTGTTAATAACATCACAACCCACATCTTAGAACTACGTCAGCTCAAATAGCCCTATCACCCCCTAGAAGGTGCCCATGTTTTTTCCTTTTCTGGGTCTTAACCAAAGTTGACTCCTCCACTTTTGGCCATAAATCCCTAGTAGTTATATGGTGAGTATCTTGGGGGTAGATTCTTCCCTCCCCTTGCATTGCAAATATTATAATGTTTGGGAATTGACTCAACTTGGCTACTACACTTAAATTTCTTAGTAAGGGTTTTTGTTCGGTGTGGAAAATCATAAACTCCCTCAGGAGGCCTCCCAACCTTTAGAATAAAGGATTTGGGGATGGATATCAATGCACACTACCATTGAATGTGATTTTCATCACAATTCATGTTTGATTATAGTGGGTTGGAATGCTTGGCCTTAGTTGTTCCCACTTAGGTCATTCCCTTAGGCCCTTAGGGTGATTACTTTTGTCCACTAAGGTAGGCTTGCTAAAGGTGCTATTGCAATAAAATAAAAGAGTGAGTATGTCATTTTGGTCACCCAGTAAAGGGGAGAGCATAGGCCTATCACTTTACAAACATGACATAAATAGTGTCCTTAACCTTGTAATTAAACTAGATGCCTAATTTAATCAAAGGAAAATAATTCCAACCCCTACAAACATCATCATTAGTTATAAATATGTCTTTGATAGTGTATAAAGTATCTACAAAATAGAAAGCTACAAATCAGTTCCCCCAAAATTTTAAATTTCTATAAACAAAGGTATATGCGCTAAAACAAAGAGCATATGCGCTAAAATATTCAATAGATGCACTATTAAACACATTCAATGCTCTATTCTGGAAAATAGAAAAGGAAACCAAAATCCTGTATATGCACTGAAAGAGGAGGTTGATGCACTTTTCTGAGCTATGTATGTGCTAAAGTCACCACCCATGCACTGAAAGAGGCTTCGGGTGTGCTACATCAAAATCCATGAATGAACCTGTTGAAAAATTGCAAGAAAATGTTAAAAATGGGGCTAGGCCCCACGATGGGTACCAATTTTATGTGCGTATGAATAGTGTGAATAAGAAAATGAAACCTATATGACACACCAATGAAACATTATATCAAGGAATTCAAATAACAATCAAATTGAAACAAATAATTCCCCAATGGCGTCTCATTGTCCTCTATCTCCAAGGATTCTTTAAGTCATTTTTCTCTCAAATTGTTTGTGCACATGACTTTCCAAATGACAACCTGAAGAATGAGAGATGTTGGAAATGCAAGAGATGTTTCCTACATTACATGATTGCTAACCTAGTTGTAGATGATATGCAAAGATAATGATGTTGATATGATATTGCTAATGACAATGATATGATTAAACTACTTGATGTTAAAGTGATAATACTAAAATGATCACTAAAATGACAATGCTAATGAAAATTTTGTAGAGTGTAATTGCTATAAATTCTCAACTCTCTCCCTTTTTTCTATAAATGAGGGCCTATTTATAGATTTTCCAAGGCATGAGCCTAGGTGGCAGAAATCAACAGTCTGGATTTGATCTAGAGAATGAATGGTTGAAGATGAAGAGGTTAGAGAGAAAAGGTGATGCAGAGGCTTAGGTTCATCACTCAACAACTTGGAAACATATCAATGCCAATCAGGCATATTTCACAACAATGGGCTCAATGCCCTTCACCAAACTCAATACAAGGCCTATATCACAGATCTTTTGACATCCCAACATCTTAGATACATAAGCACTCATCAAGGATCAAGTGCTAAACAACAACCATATCATACTTCACAAACTCAAAACTCCCCTTCATAATGACTCCTTGCCTTATGGCTACAAATGATAATTATGGTTTCTACTATTCACAAGACCCCAGTAACTTCAAAGACTTCCTATAGCAACTCAATACAACATCATTTCAACCTTGATAACCTTAAAGAATAAGAGATCTATCAAACATCCATATCTTATATAGAATCAAATACTAACACACCCTTGGCAACCCTCAACATGACAATTTAATAACACAAGGAAGTAGATGATCATTTATTGCAAAAGCACATTCACTTAGTCTGATTTATGACTGTGACAAATCAGTTTTGATAAACAATAACATGGAATGACTCCAAGGATTCATCACTCGATCCGAGGGTGTTTAAAACTTCCTTTACACCTATTCTATATCACCACACCATATGAAAATTTTAGTTCCAAGAATAAGGAAATAAACAACTACCCTTCCTGCCTTTACCAGTATGATTTTCACTATAAATTGTAACAAACAATCATTTATAAATTTCACAAAAATGATCATGAATTCAATTTCTCTGATCAGATTGTATATTACCTAATTATATAACTTTCCTCCAATTTATACCCAAATAAAATGGTTAAAAAATGTGTTATGGAGATTTTACCAAAACGAGTAACCCTTGGTAGGGTTCCAAGCTATTTGTAAAGAAAACATTATATCTTGCAAAATATAACGTGAAAAATCATGAGAGTGGATTTAAATGAAAGATAACAACCTCTACCAACATTCACCATCATTTTTAGATCAAAATAATAAGTTTCCAATCCGTACAATCCTCTGTTGTAGTGATAGAGATGTGGAAGTTGTAGAAAATAACTGATTTTACTAACTTTTAGAATGAATCTTCTTACAATCCTCCTCCACCACCCTCATTCAACCTCTCTTACTCATATATATACTAACTACACCAAAACAAACCCATTTAACCAACTCCAACCATATTTTAAACTTACTTGACCATTGGACAACATTTTATGACATTTCTTGCATTGACAACTTTTTATCAACATGACAATTTTTTGCAATATTTGGAATATGACCACAAAACTTGATGTATGACCCTAATATATGCCAAAATGGAAAATATGAGTCCAATTGCACCATTCCTACTTATTTTGGAAACACTTGAGTATTTTGACCATGGTTGACCTTATCGAGACCTCATAGGTCATTATGAACTTAATGGCTCTAATAGCCTTACAAAATGATTTGAATGGATTCCAAATGACCGACCTCAAAATATCAAAAATGGCTCATTAGGCCTTATTAAAACATTAAGACATAAAAATGGAAAAAATGACTCAATATGGCCTGATGGAGGCATGTGATCAAATAGGTTCTCCTGCACCAAAAGGGGAGGTGTGTTCCCTTCATAAGAACAAACTGCCAAGTGTGAAGAGGAATAAAATGGAGATGAAGGCCAATTGTTCCAATTTTTTTATAATTTATTGATGATAAATGCCAAATTAAATATTAGAAATATTTAATTTCTTGAGACACATGATGAGGTGGAAGGTGGGAAGAAGTTAGTAGAAATGTGCTTAAATTTGAATTTAAAATTCAAATTTAATGAGAGGAGGTGAATTAAATAAAACAAACTAATTAAACTTTTTCATTTAATTAAGACATGAAGAAAATGATTTAGGATAGGGAGAATTAGAGAAAATGAACTATATAAATAAATTTTTCAATTTTTTTATAAGTCAAAGAATTAAAGATTATTAATTAAACAACTTGTATTTAATTAATCCTCCAGACCAAATTTGAGTGTATACAATAACTAGAGGCTAAATATCATACACTTGAAGAAATTTCTACCACCATTGACTTTTTTTTGTCAAATTCACTCTTTCATAAAAAATAATTTCTCTTTCAAGTTGTGACTTCAAATAAAGAGAAGTGGAGAAAATAATGTTTGCTTCATCTTTTCATCAGGCTTATGAATCATATTCATAATTAGCTTTGATGTATGACTCAACATAACCTATAAATGTGTATCCCTTTTAGTTTTCATTATGATTGAAAATATTTTACTTGAAAGTTCCCAATGATTAATGAGGAAAGAATTATCATGGCCTCTTTTGATTCTGCATACATTAATCATGGGTAAGAATTTTTTCCAATTTCATGTTCATTTATGCAATTATAATAAATTTTATAATGTTGATATGTATCCACTTGTGGTTGACTACTATATCACATCCTCCACTTCTATAAAAAATTTAGCAATAAAATCCTTGTTGAAGAATTTACCAACTAATTTAAAAAAATCATAATTTCCTATCAAATTATTTTGATTTTTCAAAATTTTATTCCATGGTCCAACCTATTAAACTAAAAATTTGATCAATGGATAATTATAATTTTTCTTTAAAATGGTTGCAAATTTCCATTTGGAACCTACCTATGGTAATTTGGAGCTCTAAACCTTTAACAAGGTTGGTCATGAAGTAGATTGTATTATGGGCATGGGACTGATATGCACTTATTGAGAAGCACTCAAAGTCTTTTATCATACTATTTCTTATAAATTTAATGTGAGATGTTTCCTCCTTATAATTACCAATACCTTTATTTTTCATGCTCTTCTTTCCTTGAATCTTATAGATTATTATGATACCAACTTCCCTTCTCTCAAGAGGAATCTCTTTGATCTTTGCAACACATTCTTCCATTACCTTTTATTGAATATCATAGGTTACATTATCACTCTTGCTACTAGTCTCATTATTTATGGTAAATCTAGAATATCTAACACATTCTTTAGGAAATATCAATGTTGTGTGATCTTCATTTTTCTCTATAACCTCTACTCCTTATGCAATTCTTTAATATGCCCTTGAAATAAAATTAGCTTGATCTAGTACATGGATTTTAACTAACTTGATATGGAATAATTCCTTTCATCAAATATTTTATATTATGTGTCTAGATTTATAAATTTGATCTAATCCCAATTGTACACACTATTGCAAAGAATAACTTACAATTTTGTAATCAGAGTCATAATATTATTTTGTAGTGTACCCTCTTCTAGCATTTCTTCCTCATGCATCTTGTGGTGATGGTCATGTTTGGAACTTAGTTACAAACTTAGGATTTTGAGTTAACTATGATCTTGAGAACAAGTGGCTAAAATTCATACTATAATTATGCAAGAAATATAGAATATCAAAATGAAGTTTACTTTGCTTAGCACCTTCCTGAAGCCTTTAATTGTATTATTTACCTACTTCTTATAATTCCTTTTTGTAACTATATTTTCTCCCTTTAAATAATATGTTATTTAAAACATCACTTTGTCTTCTAGTGTAGAGTGTGGCTTCATGAACTATACACACATGAATTTAATAACCTTGTCAACATTCACAATATGCATTTTGTATTCTTCCCAATTTAGATTTATTTTCTAGATGTAAGAAATAATGAGTGATGCAAGAGCATCCATGGCTCAGTGCAATCTTGTGTCAACTTGGTGGTGTCATTTTAGAATTTTACAATTTTGATGTGTTGGATTCCATGCTTGATGATTGAAATTCATATTTTGTTGTGAAATTAATATCTTGTAATGTGGGAAAAATTGAATTTGAGTTTGATTTCAATTTGGGTCAAATTGGAGAAAGGGAATAATAGAGAATATGTTTTAAAAATTGAAAAAGAAAAAAATAATAATGGTGTTGGTTTTTGGGAGCCATTAAGTCTATTTGTAACTCCCATTTTGAATTCTCATAGCTCCTAAAAGATAGAAACCCGGGAGGTAGGTTCCTAGGTTGAGGAATTTGCTTTTTTTCTTTATTCAAGAAAGCATGAAAGCCATTTAAAGCCCATAATATATTTTTTCTAAGTCTAGAGGATTAAAATACATATTTTATTTAGGCTTGAATGTTAAATTGCATGTTATTTTCCCTTCTTGGAGGTGGGGCATTGATTTTTCTAAGGTGTTTGGAATGAAAGCAAAATGATAATGAAATGAATTTGAAATTACATTCCAGGAAAGCATGAAGAGATAAAATTAAATTTCTTTCATTTTGAAGATAGTTTTTCAGAGAGGAAAAACACAAGAAGAGGATAAGGTCATATAATACCTTCAGATGGTGATTCCTTTGAGGGATGGGAATATTTAAGAGTGTTGACAGAGGAAAAATCAACACAAGGTGAGCAGATTGAAGAGATTGATGGTGAAAGAGGTTTAGAAGCTACAGGTGTTGGAGAGGAGATTGATTCCACTCTTTTATTTACTACTGTAAAGTAGATTGTAGATGTTTTCTAGGGGTTTCTTATGGATTTTTATAGCCTTTAACTTTGATTGAAGTGTAATAGCTTGGTTTTCCCCATTTAATAATACAAAAATTTCTAGTTGCACATTACAACCAGGCTTGAAATTATGTTGTCATTTCTTTGCGTGTGGTTAAATAATATTTATGAACTTTTTAATTTATATTTGCAGAAAATTTATTTTAAATTAAATAGCTCATACATTAGTGGTATCAGAGTAGCAAGATCTCGAGTGTGTAACAGATCACTGAAGAGAGGAAATTGCACCAAGGTTGTGTTGTGGGTGTTGAAAAAAAATGGATGGGAGAGGAGCCCATTGTGGTAGAGGAAGAGGAAGGGGAGATAATTTTGTAAGAGATGATGATTTTAGAGCTTTGAGAAGGCAGGTTGAAACTTTTCAAAATGAGATAATGAGAGGATTTGCAAGAATGAGAGACCCATGAAGTGATGATGAAGAAGATGAGAACATAGAGAATGCTAGTTTAAATACTGAGAAAAGAGAGGAAGTTGCAACAATTGCAAGAGATCTATTATTAAAGGTTTTAAAAAAAATGGGGAAAAATACAAGTATTGATGTTCCTACCTTTAATGGGAGTTCGAATCTAGAAGAACTGATAGACTAAATAAATGTTATGGAAGATTATTTTGAATTTGAGGAAGTTGGAGACCCAAATCGAGTAAGGTTTTCCAAGACAAAATTGAAGGGACATGATTCAATTTGGAGATAAATTTAGTTAGAAAGAGGAAGAAAAGGAAAAGAGAAGATTACAAGATGGGATAAAATGGTAGAGAAAATGAAGAGGCAATTCATTCTAGTAGACTATGAGCTGGAATTGCTTAAAAAGATGCAAAGTTTGAAGCAAGGAAGCAAGATAGTAAAGGAGTACACATAAGAGTTTCATAGAATTCTTATAAGGATTGGACATAGAGGAGTTTCATAGAATTCTTATAAGGATTGGACATTCAGAGGCAACCAAGGAAAATTTTGCAAGATACATAAATGGTTTGAGATAAAGTATTCAAGAAGAGATGGCATTGGTTAGAGTTGTGACAATGGAAGATGCTTATCAAATAGCATTGAAGATAGAAGAAAGGATGAACAAAATGTTTGAGAATAAAAAAAAGTGAAGGGATAGGGATTATGTGCAGAAAAGAGAGGATGAATAATAGATTAAAGACATTAAGGGAAGCAAGGATGAAAGATGTGAAAACTCAAGCAAGCCCCGTGATCAAAATTTTAGAGGAAGAGAAAGATCGAGTAGGGGATTTGAAAGAGGAAATTTTAAAATAACGTGCTTCAAGTGTGGAGAAGAGGGCCACAAATCATATGAGTGTCCTCATGAATATGAAATACCAAGAAAAATAACTATAAATTAGAATAGATCATCAAACATAAATGGAGAAGATGCACATTCAACACATTTTGAAGAAGTGAAAGATGGTGAAGCCTTGATGATGAGGAGAGTTTTGATGAATGAAAATAGTGAACCCATTCAGAGGAGGAGATTGTTTCATACAAGATGTAAATGCAAAGGTAAAGTTTGTAAATTCATTAATGATAGTGCTAGTACTGATAATATTGTTTCTACAAAGATGGTCGAGAATTTGCAGTTGGAGAGAAAGAGGCGCCTACATCCGCATAGGATCTCATGGTTGTAGGATGATCACAAAGTGTTGGTAAATGAATAATGTGTGGTAAGATTTAAGATTGGAAGTTATTATGATGAAGTATTGTGTGATGTTATGAAAATGAATGTTTGTCATTTTTTGCTGGGTAGACCATGGAAGTTTGACAAGAAAGTAGTGCATGATGGATGTGCGAACACTTATAGTTTGACGAAGGATGGGTTCATCATAATTTGAAGCCATTGGATGGGAGAGGAGTCAAGGTATGTAGCAAGGTTGGAATTTTTTTGGTTATTGATTTGAAATAGCTAGAGAAAAAGGATGAAGTTGAGGAGGATGATTTGCTAATGCAATTGGAAGAAATTGTAGGAGAGAGGAATGAGAAAATTTCAGCTAACACAAAGGTTGCAGCAAAAGGTAATGAGGTAAATTCTGATTTTATTACTTCCTATGATGAGAATAAAGATGTAGTTGCAGCAATAGATGTGTTGGAGATAGGTGAGAGTGATGAACAAGATGTGAATGTGAAGTTGGGGATTGTTGATGATTCCTTGTTTGAGAATGATGAAGGTGAAGATTCATTGATAGAAGAACTTGATTACTTATTGAAAAAGGTGGATGATGAGTCATAAGATTATCATTCTGACATTGTTTTGGGTGTAGACAAGTTACATTAATTTGTAGTAGTAGTGTGTCTTTCTAAAGACACCACCAAAGTGGCAAGTTACATTGAAGACAAGGAAAAATGAGTAGAAAAAGGTGTAGCAGCAAGAAAGGTAATACAAGACACATGTTGTGTTGAAGAAGAAGGTACAAATACCATTGATTTGTTTCATTTTGATAAAGCACATTGGTGGGAGGTAGAGTTTGGTAATTTGTATTTCATAGGAATGTGAAAAGGAGGGAAGATGAAAGGGAATACTAATGTAAAGTTGCAAGATGAGAGGAACATAAAATTTTTAGTAAACAAGGAGCAGAGGTGGATCAAAGATAGACACAAAGTATACAAATGTTTATAATTTTTAATCATGAAACATTTTCTTTTACCATGGGTGTCTAATGTAGGAGCATCCATGGCTCAGTGCAATCATGTGTCAACTTGGTAGTGTCGTTTTTGAATTTTGCAATTTTGATGTGTTGGATTTCATGCTTGATGATTGAAATTCATATTTTTTTGTGAAATTAAATATCCTGCAATTTGGGAAAATTTGTATTTGAGTTTGATTTCGATTTGGGTCAAATTGGTGAAAGGGAATCATGGAGAATATGTTTTAAATTTTGGAAAAAGAAAAAAATAAAATTAATTGCTTTGGTTTCTGGGAGCCATTAAGTCCATTTGTAACTTCCATTTTGAATTCTCGCAACTCCTAAAAAATAGGAACCCAGGAGGTGGGCACCCAGGTTGAGGAATCTGCTTTTTTGCTTTATTTGAGAAAGCATGAAAGCCATTTAAAGCCCATAATGTATTTTTTCTAAGTCTGGAGGATTAAAATACATATTTTATTTAGGCTTGAATATTAAATTACATTTTATTTTCCCTTCTTGGAGGTGGGACGTTGATTTTCCTGAGGTGTTTGGAATGAAAGCAAAATGACAATGAAATGCATTTGAAATTACATTCCAAGAAAAAATGAAGAGATAAAATTAAATTTCTTTCATTTTGAAGATAGTTTTTCAGAGAAGAAAAACATAGGAAGAGGAGAAAGGTGTAGCATACCTTTAGATGGTGATTCCTTTGATGGATGGGAAGATTTGAGAGTGTTGATAGAGGAAAAATCAACACAGGTTTAGCAGATTGAGGAGATTAATGGTGAAATAGGTTTAGAAGTTGCAAGTGTTGGAGAGGAGATTGATTCCAAGATTTGATTTTCTACTGCAAATCAGATTGTAGATGTTTTCTAGGGGTTTCTTATGGCTTGGTACAACCATTACCTTTGATTGGAGTGTAATAGCTTGATTTTCCCCATTTAATAATACAGAAATTTTCCAGTTGCACAAAGCAACCAGGCCTAAAATCGTGTTGTCATTTCTTTGTGTGTGGTTAAATAATATTTGAGTTTTTTAATTTATATTTGTAAAAAAATTATTTTAAATTAAATAGTTCATACATTAATGAGCATGTCACCCATATTGAATTTAGAAAACACCCTGCCTTCCTTATGTCTAAAAATATGTCTAGGATCCCATATTAGAATGTATAGGTAGCTTTGGATAAAAGGGCATGTGTACCTTTTTACATTTCTCATATTGAAATGTTCCCCTTAATGATAAGATTTTGAGCATTTATGCTTATAGGATTGTGTAGCATTTAAATTATTTTAGTAAGCATTTAACAAATTATATCCTCAACCTTTGGGCACACATGATAGATCATGAAGATGCAAGTTCATTAAGTTATCATTACTCTTCTCTTTCTCAATCTTTATTTCCACATAAATTCAACCCGTTACATGTTAAGGATATCATGCAAATATTAGTAATACTAAAAATTGAATCAAAATCAATGTAAAATGAGATAAATCTTGCTATTATATTTAGCATACCATTGACTTTGTGTAGAAGGAAACCATTTATAAACTTACCACCAACCACCATGTCACATGTATTTTCCATAGTTTCGATATGAAATTTGAATCCAACTCAAATACTATGAATTTTCTTACCTATATTTTGAGTTGTTTCATTTCCATTGTGTAAGAGAGGGGGACCAACCATGTCAAGGCTCCAGGTCACAGAGAGCCAAGAGCGGAGGGCTGCCCTAACTTACCTCACTCTGAAGGGTTGTTTTGGATAGAGGTCGAGAATGATGAGGACTATAAAGTACTTCAATCACCCTTCAGAGCTGAAATCCAAGTTTAGGCTAGGTGAGTTGGTTTTTGGAGTCACTACTATACCTCAGATATCTCTTTGTCTGAGGACAAAAGCATAGTTTTGGGATGATAATGTGGTGCATTGGCGTCTCTTAGGCGCACTAGCGTTTGTATGGCCAAAGGACATAAAGTACAATACAAACAACCAGAAAATGAACTAATGACCTAGCTATCTATTCTTGAATGAGCAAAACAAAACAATAAAATATGAAAAGTACAAATGGAGATGATAAAAAAGATAGATGAAGGCTAAAGTAATGAAGATCTCACCAAGGCACTAGTTCGCCGACTAGCTCCAAATGCACGTCCACCTACACATAAGAAAGGGGGGAAAATTATTGGGGCTATATAGAGGTTTGCCTTATTCAAACCCCCATTTTGGTGTTTCCACCTCCATGGACAACAAAATAGCAACGAGAGAGAAATATGCGATAAAGAAGTAAAGAAAGTAGAAGATGTGATAAACACTACAAAATAGTAAAGTGCTACTCAACCAAATCACAAAGGAGAGGAGAAAAATGTTACCACCTCCACCCAAAAGCTCACTAGCCAATGGAGGAGAAATAAAACTTAGCAAGGTCACCACATCCTTTATTGTGATGGAAGGAGGTCTCATAAGACTCCAAGCCCACACTGTTATTGCTTGATTCACACTTGCTTTGCAGAGTTGATGAAGTATTGTTGTTGCAATGGAGTGTTGAAGTGCTACTAAAGAGTAAAGAGAATGCTGAAAATGCTTAAGAATGTGAAAGAAAGATGCCAAATATTGTGAAGAGATTGCAAGAGGATGAAATGGAATGAAGATAAGTGAATTTGAAGGAGAAGTGGGTTGAATCTTCCATTTTTCAGGGTTGGTTGGTTGAAGATGGACATTACAAATCGACCCTAATCTAAAGTGTAATGCCTCTACCAACTTCAGACACAAGAATCCATCAGGGACATAAGCACATCGTGTGAAAGTCTACGCATTGTGTGCATGTCTCTAACAAATATTCTCTCACTGACACAAGAGAGAAATGCCAAGTGGAAGGCAGTTGGGTGATGTGGAATTTTTCCTTCGAATATGTTTTTTTAAGGTGAAGGTATGTGGAAGGGGAATTTGTGTAAGGGGCACAAATTTGCTCCTATACATTTTTCTCCCACTTTAGCGAGCACGAGTATTGGTGAGTGCTTTAGTAAAGTAGATCAAAGAGTTAGTAGGGTTAGAAATTTATACCTAAATCATTGAGGAAGTAGACCATGATCTAGCGAACTTGAAAGCACAGGTTGGAACAAAAGACTCCATAGCCCCACAAAACTATGAAGTTGCACAAGGTACACCAAAGGCCCTCAGACCAATGATGGAAAAATTTCACAAGATGATGGCATTTTGTAGGCTTGTAGACCTACAAGGAGGCAGCCCCCAATATCTCTCACATGAAGGAAGCCTCGTGAAGTATGCCCCTTACAAGCCCATAGACTTGCAAGAAGGTATCTACCAAAATCTCTCACATGAAGGAAATCCAGATGAAAGTGCCTTATAGGCCCACAAAACTACAAGGAGGTGTCCCCCATTATCTCTTTCATGGAGGAAACCCAAAGGAGGAGACTCTGTAGAGTCCAATTGGAAAGAGGCTTCACATGAGCACCTACAAAGAAACATGTTTACCCCTAGATAAAGCATGTCCAAAACAAAGCAGCCACATAGGAAATAAAGTAGATAGTCATACAAACTATTAGAAAATTGGAAGGATTTCAAAGGGTCCCTCGAGAACCCGGTGTAAGAAGAGGGTCCACCCAAGGGATGCGTTGTTCGAAAGTACGAAGAGAGAATTTTTTTCTCAAAACAACTCATCATCAAGGAATCCTTTCGAAAGATGTTCACTTCAACATGGAATTAAAAAGGAAGAAAATTACCCCTTATGAGTGGAAGGTAAAGGCTACTCCCACCTCAAAGGAAGTTTCTCAAGTTCTTTCTTTGCGAACCCATGATGAAGGAAACACGTTTCGTTAGGGATCCTAGTTGTGAATGCAATTTTGAAAAAGAAATGTTTACAAGGATTTTCAAGAAAAGATTCATTGGCAGCGAATTCATTTTCTAAAAATTGTAGTGTAATAGAAATGGTGTTGTCACACATGAAAGGGACAACTCAAGCAAAGAAAAGATAAAAAAAAAAGAACAAAGGAGAAATAAACGTAAAAAAATGGCACAAGGGTGATCTAATATTTTGGGGTCAAAACTGCTCATAAATATATATAAGTATAATAATAATATATAAACAAACTATCCTACTATATCAGACCATGTGAAGAATGTATGAGAATGCAAAGTAAAAATAAAAAATTGGGTCAACATGGAAGGGAATCCTAAATGCCCCCGATGCTTTGCATCATCCCCAATTTGTCAAAATCAATCACAAACATGGAAGAATGATGATATAGATAGAAGAAGGTTTACAACACAAAAACCACTCCTATATCCAAGCACCAACAAGGGTGACAAGGATCATCTAGGAACATATAGCACGAGTATGGTGGAACACATCACAACACACACACTCCTAATCTAAAGATAAAGAGGCCTCCCTCTAACACTTATCGACCAAGAGCTCATCCACTTCCCACTCTAGATCATCATAAGGGGAAGGGGGATGAGCTTGCAATGGAAAAATATTAAGGGGAGGATCTTCCAACCCTCTTGCAACAAGGGCTAAGGAAGAAAGCCCCGCAAGGTCTCCTCCACTTGGCTCTTGTGGAGCTATGGTCAGTGATTTCACAAATATCACTGACAAGGTCAAAAATTCATCTAGAGAGTTAAACATGGATTTTACTAGAATTCCATGTCATACCTCAATGGATGGATAGGGTTGTGCTTGAGATCCACCACTAGACTTACTGAGTGACTCAAGAGCGGTGATGAACTTAGGGGAAGTTGGGGTTGGTTTTGTCACTAAGATGGAACAAGCCAACACAGGACCACCCTTCGAAGAGGGTGGGATCCTCTTACGCATTCCATCATTGGAAGGACCATCCTCCACCTTTTGCTTCATCTGGGGATGATAAATCTCCACAGACAAGGCAAGAGGCATGGAGGAAAAGGAGAAAAATGTAGCAGACACCACCAAAGTATTTGGCACATCCATAGACTTTGGGAAAGCCAGGATTTCTGGAAGGGACATCAACAAGGGCAGCTCAACCAAAGGAGCGATGAACACATGAACCTTTTTTGGGTCAGGCATACTCACAATAGGATCTAGAACCAATACAGATCTTGGTTGAATGGAAGCAGAGGGGAGGAGAGAGGAGGATGCAACATGAGGCCTTGAAGTAGGGGCGGTCATCTCCTCTTCCTTCCTCTACAAGGCGACATGTTTAGCCACAAGATCCTTTTCGTCAGCGCTTGCATTCACGTACAAGGAAAGTTTTGCGACTCTTCAAGCTAAAGGCTAGAGGTTGTGAAGGAGCAGAAGACTCCTGCTCAACCATGGAAGTGTCCACCATAGTTGTTTCCAGTGGAGGGATAGGCTTCTGAATGGGAGAAGGAGTAGGTTGAGAAACAACAAAGGGAGTCAGTTCTAGTGCCTCGACAATGAGCCTCTTCTTGTTTACTGCTTTTGGAGTAGGAGTGGTAGGAATCCAAGACATAGAGGATTCTCCATGGGAACCTTTCTTTCTGCCATATCGAATGGGCCTAGGCTCCGTGGGAAGAATAGGAAGCTTGAACAAAACACGCTTAAGATTTCACCAAGCGAACACTATAGGATTCTCTCGCAAATGCGAAGCAAAATCTGATGGTGCCATAGTGGGGTGAGAGGGAGCATCAAGATGAACAATAGAGGAAGAAGAAGGATCTTAGGAGTGCTTCTCTTCTTCCCTTCTACATGCCTTAGTGGCATCATTGTCAAATTTTAAGCAAGCCCTATGTGAAACAACATCAGGCGATGGAGGGTATCTCACTCTAGACGTTAAGTGCCCTTTCTTGTACTTTTGATAAGTTTTGTACAAGAGGTACTTTCTAGGTGAAAGAGGACTAACGGGTGTAGACAAAAGTAACCTAAGGAATAACTACCATTTTTAACTGGTGGTCTATAGCCAGTGTCATGGATCACATGTATGGAACCCTCATGCATGAATTTCAAACACTTATGCACAACTGAGGGAACTGGGTTCATAGCTACTAACTAGGGGTTACCTAGCTTCACTATGAAGAGTTCAAACCCCAGGATTATATCGAACAAAATATTTATGGATTTAGGTCCAACGAGAACTAATAAAACAATACTACCAAGAGGAGGTATGGAAAGTTCGTTGTGTGTGCGGATGGTCCTCACAGGTGCATCATACCTGTCTTTATGCAGAAAGTTAATTAGCATGTTCTCCCTAGTTATGATATTCACTTGAGATGTCAGATCAACAAGAAAACCTGCTACAGTGTTCCCGTTGATTCGCATAGGGATGTAGAAAGGATATGGTTCCCTATTAAATCCCATCAATAGATCCTACAAGGTGAAGGTTATACTTGTACCACTACTCACATACTGCGTAGAGGGGATAGGTTGATGCAAAGAAGAGGCCATCACATGCACTGAATGATACTCTAACAAATCCCCCCAAAGGTCATATAATAGGATAGTGACCCAATCAAATTTCGTTATGCAACACTTATAGAACCTTCCAACTACGCCTACTAGGGGTCATAGGTTGGGTTGCGAGGTGGAAATCCCCACAACGCTCCTAGAACATGAGGAAAGGATCTTTTAGTACTGCAAGACGAAACCAAAATGTTTCACATTGGGTTCACCAAAAATGTAAGAGAGAGGGACCAACCACGTCAAGGCTCTAGGTCACAGAGAGCTGAGAGCAGAGGGCTGCCCTAACTTACCTCACTCTAAAGGGGTGTTTCAGATAGAGGTCAAGAATGATGAGGACTATAAAATACTTCAATCACCCTTCAGACCTGAAATCCAAGTTTAGGCTAGGCGAGCTGGTTTTTAGAGTCAATATTGTACCTTAGACAACTCTCTATCTGAGGATGAAAGCACAGTTCTAGGACGACAGTGTGGTGCATTGGTGTCTCTCAGGCGTGTTGATGTTCGTACAACCAGAGGATAGAAAGTACAATATAAACCACTAGAAAACAAACTAACAAACTAGCTAACTATTCTTGAATGAGAAAAATAGAACAATAAAATATGAAAAGTACAAACAAAGATGATAAAGTAGATAGATGAAGGCTAAAGTAATGAAGATGATCTCACCAAGGCACCAGTTCACTAGCTAGCTCCAAATGCATTTCCACCTACACATAAGAAAGAGGGAGAAATTTTTGGGGTTGTATAGGGGTCTGCCTCAGTCAAACCCTTGTTCTGGTGTTTCCACCTCCACAGACAGCCAAATAGCAATGAGAGAGAAATATGTGATAAAGAAGTAAAGAAAGTAGAAGATGTGATAAACACTACAAAACAGTAAAGTGCTACTCAACCAAATCACAAAGGATAGGAGCAAAACATTACCACCTCCACCCAAAATCTCACTATCCAATGAAGGAGAAAGCAAACTTGGCAAGTTCACCACAACCTCAATTGTGATGGAAGGAGGTCTAGCAAGACTCCAAGCCCATGTTGCTATGGCTTGCTTCACACTTGCTTTGTGGAGTTGATGGAGTATTTTTGTTGCAATGAAGTGTTGAAGTACTACTAAAGAGTGAAGAGAATGTTGAAAATGCTTGAGAATGTGAAAGATTCCAAAGCTTGTGAAGAGATTGCAATAGGATGAAATGGAATGAAGATAAGTGAATTTGAAGAAGTGGGAAGAATATTCCATTTTCGGGGCCAGTTGGTCAAAGAGGGATGTTACAAATTGACCCCAATCAAAAGTGTAACACCTCTACCAACTTTAGATGCAGGAATCTGTTAGGGACATAAGTGCGCCATGTAGATGTCTGTGCGCCACGCATGCATCTCCGATAAATATTCTCTCACTGAAACAAGAGACAAATTCCAAGTGGAATGAAGGCAGTTGGGTGATGTGAAGTTTCGCCTTCAGATTTGATTTTCTAAGGTTAAGGTATGTGAAAGGGGAATTTGCATAAAGGGTGAAAATTTTCTCCTATGCATATTGTTAAATAAGAGGTGGCAACACATTATTTTGTATAACCACTAAATTTTTCATCATTCACAATGTTCTCCTTCTGCTCATCTATGATCAATTTGGACTTTCTCTAGGCCAAGTGTACATGCTTGTGAAATTATAAAAAATAATTATATTAAACTTATTAAAATGAATCTTTAGTTTCCTCAAAATCGTGCTTGGATTCCATCCCATAATGCATAACCAATCTTGAAGAAAGCAATATGCCATTTTTTCATTTTTTTAACTAAATAGTACATGGGTCATAAATCATTATGCATAAATGCTTTTGGATTTGAACTAAAAAATATTTCTTCCCTTCACTATGAGTTATGGATTTCATTATTTCCACCTTCATAGAATGTATTCCTTGACAATAATAATGAAATAAATACATTAAATTTATACTCTTATTTGAGATGAAATCATAGGGGTAGCTAGATAGCTTACCTTTTCTAGATAAGAAATTTACTTCACTAATACTTTCTTTGTGATTAAGAAAACTAGAATTAGAAACGTTTTCTTCAATTACATGCCTATCAATATGGTAATTATATAATTCTATTTTATAGGGTAGGGGCTCAAAACTTCAAAATATTATTTTCAATTAGATACATTTTACATTCAACCTATAAATTATTTTTCTATCAAGGGCCCTTCACCTTCAACTTGTATGGTAGAATATTTTTATTCTTTCTTACTAGTTTATTCCTTCTCAATTTTTGGTAGCTCGAGTTTTGAATTTTCTTCTTGTTTTGGAGTATGCTCTACAATTCATTCCTTGACTTCGTTGCTATTATTTTGGGAGTCACACTTGATTGAAGTTTTATAATTGTTTAGTTGCTTTACTGGTGGCTTGAAGGTATCCATCTATTATAAATTAGGATCTTAGGATACTAATCATTATACACAAGATATAAAATAAATAAAATGAGAATCATACAAATATAGATTTTACACATTACACAAGATATACATGGGGAAAACCCTTTTAGGTAAAAAACCCCACAAAGCATCATTTTATTAAAAAACTTGCAAATATGGTCTTTTTTAACATAGATAACACTTTTGCATGCTTCCACATGGTCAATAACACCCAATGTGCATAGTGATAGAACTTATTATCAATCTTCAATTTGTATATCTCTCAAATAAGAGAGAACCTCCTTAATATAGTAGAAAAGGTGCCATAATAATTGAAGGGGTATTAGTCACACCTATTTGACAACCACCATTCATTAATAATTAATAATCTAATAGTTATTAGACTATAACTATTTCAAATGGGATATGCTTAATAAGCATATAATATATAAGGTTTTATAACCTTATATTAGAATAGTATATAAATGTTATAAGGGTATAAACCCTAATAAAATTATGTTCTAATACTCCCCTTAATGTTAATAAGGGCAATCACATGTGTCAATTTTCATTAAAAAAATGAAGTACCCCAGTAACATAGGTCTTCTTTGACAATGATAAATAGTGACACAACTATATCTCAAAATGAAAATTATGTATTTTGGACTACATGAAAGTCATCTTGTCATAATTTATAATCCTAGTGTTTTAAAAATGATGTTATATAGTGCCCATAGGACTTAATACGATGTGCTCATAAGACTTAATACAATGCTTTTACAAGTGGAAGATTTACATAGAGAATAATTTTAATAAATTCCTATAGGACTTATACATATAATCCCTAAAGAACTTGCTAATTCCTTGAGGTCTTATGTTTTTCCTATTAAGACTTGCTTATTATTTTTGGGATTCAAATATGCCCAAAGGAGTTACTAATGCCTGAAGGTCTTATATTTTTCCTACTAGGACTTGCTTATGCAAAAAATGCTTACATCTAGGATTTAGCCACTAGGTGGTGTCATTGACATGCACACTCCCCCTCAATGGCATCACCTTTGGCTAAGCATTGATTTGATTTTGGAGAATTTTTCATTGCACATAAGTATACTTTCTCTTGAATATAACTAGAGATAAATTTTATGATGGAATACTTACACTTGAGTGAGGTTCGCATAATCTTCAATGTGTGTTTCTCTCTTGGGAAATAATATTTTTCGGTAAGATTCAAATAACTCTAGTTATCATATAGTAAAGTGGTACTTTTACAAGTATCCATTTGAAGCTCTTCCATAAATCTTCAAAGCCACATTGATTCTTCAAGAACTACTTTTTATTTTTGGTTTTGATTAAAATACCATAGAAGATAGCTTTCTTAAAAGTACTACACCATCCATGTAATAGTGCCTACACCATTTATTTTGAATACATAATCTATGATAGATTTCCTATGATGGAATCACCATCATAGTCAGTGACACAATAATCAAATAAATTTTATTCTTGGTATAGAAAGATATTTCTTAACATGCTTTTATCAATTTTCAATGAGCATATAGTATTCCTCATAAATCTAGAATATAGTCAATAATTTTATGATCATTAGTTAGTAGGTCATATGATACTTTCTTGAATATAAATATGAATAATTTGTCATGTTTCTTTTATTGAAAAATATCTTTTTATAAAAATGATCCATTTAAAAATTTAAGCAATGGGTGAGCTATCCTTTTCATGCTTACTCCCCAGACAGTGCATTAGGGTGATAGCCACCCATAATAAACTAGTGTATTAAACCCAAAAAGTTTAGAGGATACCTAAAGCTCATAATTTTTTTTATCTAAAGTAACACTCAATAGGGAAAAGAAAATATAGTAGTCAAAATATATTTTGAAATTAATGCAAGTCCACTTTGCATATGGATGTGTGAGATTTTGAAACTTTTTTCCATTATTTTTGTGATTTACTTTTCCATCTTTGTGTCTTAGAAAAAAAGATAATGAATTTGTTCATTTTAATATAACAAGAATGAGAATTCTTTGAGAGAAATAATGACCTCCTTGTAGAAAAAATACGATAAAATTTCTAAGATGATATTTTACAATTACATCTTAGAAATCATTAGATAAATTTTATTTTATAGTCTTACCTCTATAGCAATCTCCTTAGTGAATTGATTTTCCAATGGTTAGCCCTGTTTCTTTGATTACTAATGGATATAGATTGGTGTTCCATTTTAATATACTTTGACCACCTCCACAACAACAATACAAGAATGTAAAACAAAGTATAAACTAAGGAATTTGTATACCAATTGAAGAGGGGGCAATCTAATGGCATGATTTACTAGAATTTTACAAAATAAAATCTTTCCCATTTTTTGATAAACAAGAGCACATTTCAATAAATAAATGAGGCTAAATTTCCCTATAAAAATTGATATATGAAACTCATATCAAATTCTATTCAATACATTTTATTCCCAGTGTGTGGAAGCTCTTTATAGAAGATACTTTATTATGAATTTTTTTCAATTTGAAATGCTCCAAAAATTCAAATTGAATGATTTAACTATTATAGTACACCTAGTTCTATGATAATACTTCCCTGATTCTATCAATCAACATAAATGAAGAGGAAGGATGGTCCATGACTTAAACTTCATTATTCTTGACTATGAATCCCAAGATAATTTTGAGCAAAATATTCTACCATATTTCTCAAGATTTATACTTTGTTTATTAAGTCAATAGATATACTAGTTTCCCTAGACAAGATGAATGTATGAAATTTAGAGAGATTATGAAAGCCTTAGGCAAGATGATTGTATGAAATTCAAAGAGATTATGAAAGAAAATGTATCTTGTAGCAATGTCTAAAATATTTAGGGGAAACGAAGAATGACTAGAACTAAATAGAAGAGAGAAATAGATGATTTCCTTATCTCAATAATTCACAAAGGTATGCCTTCAATTGAGTGAATAATAGAGGAATATGGGTAATGGAGGCTATTGTTTGTTATCGAAGAAATGTTTTGAGTGGAGAATTACTTAGATGTTGGTCTATAGTGTCTAACCTTGTAGTCAAGGCCCGTAACAAAAGAAATTTCTTTCATCAGATCCACACTTATTTAACAATAATTCAACAATTATTATTTCTTGGTTTTTGACTTTATTTTTAACAACAAAATGAAGTGTCATTC
This sequence comes from Sequoia sempervirens, assembly GCA_007258455.2. Lineage (NCBI taxonomy): Eukaryota > Viridiplantae > Streptophyta > Pinopsida > Cupressales > Cupressaceae > Sequoia > Sequoia sempervirens. The sequence goes on along the minus strand of VDFB02047230.1, from coordinate 193,541,062 downwards.
AATTGACACTATCTCCTTCCTAGAGTGTGTGAGCTCCCCAATGTAACAATTTGTAACCATATCAATGTGTCATATTATTAGAATTGGTTATATAAAAAATGCAAGGTTAAGATGTTTGTTAGGTTGACCATGAACTAGTAACCCAAAGCATCTACCCCAACTCTGTCTAAATGGGAGATTTTGAATGGGGTATGTTCATACATAAAAAAAGTACAAAGAAATTTGACATGTGTTCTTGTAATTTCTTTGGTAGACTTATATCTAGTTGTGATTATTGATGTATCGAATCACTTCATTAAACCTTGTTTAAACTCAACTAATAAAATCATGAAATAAAATATACAGAACAATGAGCTTGTTCAAATGTTGTTGTTTTCTTAATTTTTTAAAATGGACAAGGTACATGAAGTTTATTTTGACAAAATGTGTATATGACATGCTCAGGCTCATGGGCTAAAATGATTATAGAATCAACACAAAATGGGTTTGTTAAAAGGTCTATGGAAATTTTCAATAAAATGTAATTGCTAGGTGTAAGTTTATATTTTTTGGCCTTTCTTCAATCTTCTTCCATGTGCCATCAATGGTAGTCTTAATATTGGAACTCATATGTGATTGGTTGTTAAGTCCTTTTGTACACAAATAAAAGTAACTAAGGAAAACAAGGCAACTGGTTGGCATGATATAATGTGTAGAACCAAGTTTTTTGTTTTTTATTACCCAACAAAAATACAACTTAATGGTCAGTTAACTAAAAGTGTGGCAAAAAACAAGCTTTACTTGGCATCATTTCAATAAATGTATAATTGTATATATGATAAAAGGTCTATTGAAATATTTGAAATCTTACATGTTTAGAAAGTTAGTGCCCCTTCGTATATGCCCATTCTAAATTGTATTAACGATGAGTCTTTGTATTTTGAAAATGATGCATGTAATTCAACACATAAAATGAAGATACTAAAATGGTGCAGCTCTTTTGGCATCTCAAATAAAGTGGGAATATGAGGCTCTTGTGTAATACTATAAAGAATTATCAAATAATTATCTTTCTTGAGCTTGCAATTTAAATCCTTGAAGTTCCATTAATTGTTCTATTAGATTTTCTACTCATTAAATGAGGAAAAAGTTCAAAATGACACATAAGCTGAAACCCTTATTAATAGTTAACAATCTCCATTTAATCTCTCCTATTACTTATAGATATATCACCACTCTCACTCATAGATATGGCTCACTTAAGACTCTTTACTTGGGTTGGTGTCACTCATTTTATGATAATTTTCTTACTTGGTTTATATCAACATCAATAAAATGAAGGATATTTTAGCAAGAGAAAGAGGTTGTGGGATGGATTTTCATGTTTATTAGAAAAATGATAATTAACATAAAAATCTAGTTAGATGTCACATTACCAAATTTTGAATATGCACTTGAAGTTCTTTGTAATGAAATCCTACCTTGTTGGAATGAATCGTGTTTAAATAATATTACATTACTACCTAAGAAGGTAAAAAGTGCATTCCAATCTTTCTCAAATGAATCTGCACTTTTACAAATCTATAAAAAATAATATTAATAACTTAGTCCAAATATGATGATACATATAGTTCAATAAAGTAAGTAAATAAATTGAATTAATACATAGTAAATGATATAATACACTGGACTTTTCTGCTAACCTTTTAACCCGCTAACCTTTGAGGAGAATGCATAGAGCTCTGGGTTTCACATCGTTTCAAGGCAACGGTCAGTTTTTCAAGAATGGTAGTCAAATTTGTAGGAATGGTGATCACTTTTAAGGGTCCCATGGCTATCAAAGGGATCAACAATTTGCAAACTACTAGGTTTTCAAACATGGTGGTCAGAATCTCAAAACTAGTGGTTGCTTATAAGGGCCCCATGGCTACTGTAGGGATCAATAGTCTGTGCACTACCATTTTTTCAAAAATGGCAATTAGAATCTCAAAATAGGTAGTCAATTTCAAGGGCCTCATGGCTACGATCAAAATCCCAAATTTGGTGGTCACTTCTAAGGGTCCCATGACTATTGTAAGGGCTAGCAGTCTGTAAACTATCAGTACAATATCTCACCAAAATATTCCTCTTACCATTAGCCTTCGTTATGCCCAAGAAAAAATATTAATCGAGAGAAACAAGAGCCTTTTGACATCTACAAACCTAAGCCTAGGAACTCAGGAAAGTCTTTGAAATCTCTTGGAAATCATCCTCTCTAGTCTAACATCGTCTCTACCCAGAAGGCACCACTTTCATCTCCCAATTCCATTCCAATAAAGTTCTCCTTTCCCAAATACCTCTTAGATATAGATGGGGCACCTCTCAAACCAAAAGCCTAACCCCTATTGTAAAAGATCTCTAAAAGAATATTCCCTACCTAGAAGAAAGGAAAATCTCAATTCAAGCAAGAAAGAAACCTATCAAAGAATGCTAAAAGATAGGAGGTTGGAAAGATTTTTCCAAGGAAATTATGGGTACCAAAGCAATAAAAACAAACTATAGCCTCATAAAGCGAAAAAAGGAATAGTGAATGTGACACTATTGTAAGACCTATTACTCCCAAAAATATAGGAACTTCGAGGAGTGGCCCTAATATGTAAGTTCTGGCACCTTACACTTGCTTTAAATTTTTTACATGACTATATTTTTTCAAAATGGGAGGGAGCTAAGAAAATATTTTATCTACATCAAGGGAAGGGTTTCTTCATTGTAATTTTTTCTATAAAATAAAATAGGAATGTAGTTTTCAAAAATAAGTCATGGGTTTTAGAGGGTTCAAATCTTCATATGTAGTCATGGTCTCCCAACTTTAGACACCAATCCTTTGTAATAATGTACATTCCATTTTGGGTTCAGCTACCTTCTCTAACAATGGAATATTAAGAAATAAAACTCATTGAGATTTTGTCCAACCAAATGGTTATTTTTCTTAAACATGACCTCCCCCTTTTTTAAGAAACCCACCTTATCTAGTTAGAATGTGTGTATCGATGGATATATCGAAGGATATCTCTTGTCATCTTCACATAAAATCATTAAATGGGGTTTCGATCTAGAAAATTCTTTTTGAGACCCCACAAAATGTGTGTGCATAATGCCACCTAATAGGACATTCTAAATTTATTTATTATTTTTTTGGAAAAAGGCTAATAGCCTATATATTATATTAATAATAATTGTAAGTATTTACAAGAGTTCCCAAGAGGGTGTAATTGCAAGAGTACGCAAGAGGGCCTAATTACAAAAGTTCCCAAGAGGGCCTAAGTAATTGCAAAAATTCTCGAACTTCGAAAGTCTAGTCTAAGAAGCTTGTCATGCCATTAGACTTGTCGGGAGTCAAGAGTCTCAATTCCTTATTGGTGTTTAGGGTTCGCATGTCCTCCTTACTAGCTACCATCTTCATGTAGAGCCAACAATCTCCACCTCAAAACCAAATAGAGCATTCAAGTGCAAACACAAATCAAAATGACCCAAACCACCAAAAGTACAAAACAAAACAATACCATACGAAAGTGTGCCAAAGCCCAACCAACACCTAGAAGGACTGCCCAATAACAACACAAGTCTATAACTTTTGATCCTCATAAATTTGGACAAAGTGTTGTTTTTATCTAGGTCTAATTATCTCCAATCATTAGCATTCCAAGTCCCCCCACCTTTAGAGGCCCATTTAGCCAAGCAATCTGCCACCCTCTTCCATTCTCTAGGAATGTGCACAAAAGAGATGAAATCAAAATTCAAAGAAAGATAAAGGATTTGCTTCACAATAAGAAATAATCTCCACCAAGATTCCTGAAATTCATGTTTATTAAGAAGAGAGCCCAAAATCATAGAGTTAGTCTCACAAATCACATCCCTCTAACCAACCTCATATGCTTTTTCTAGAGCCTTTATGGTTTGTGTTGTATCTAATATGTGTTTGGGAGTCTTCATGTAGCATCCTAAAAATAATTTCTAGTCACCACAAATACATTGTCAAAGCCAACAGTCTTAGCCTCAAAAACTGTTGGTGTAATTAAAAGTGTTGTACCTTGTCCTAGGTCATTATTACACCTTAGTTAAGTTTACTTAGGGACCACATAGGAGGTAGTTGGATAATTTCCACTTTTGGTGAACTTATCATGTTATTACTTTATCACATCCACCTTTTGTGGACATATCATGTGATTACCTCTCCACCTTTTGTGGGTGATCCACTATTTGTGGTGATTATCACATTATCACTTTCCCACTTTAGGTGGAGTGATAAATTTTCACAGTTGTCTCTTGTCATAAGATTATGAAACCTATCATAATCTTATGCCCTTCTATGTACTCACCTTGGCTATATAACCAAGGGGTCTCCTATGTACTTTTTCTCATTCTATTTGCATCATTGGAAAATACAATTTATTCTTGTCATATTGTTTCTATCTCTCTTATGCTTGTGCTTTCTATTAGGCCTCTAGATCTTGGGTGGCTACCTTCATAGCCAATTCTTACATGGTATCAGAGAAAGTTGAGTGCCTTTGGTTAGTATTTTGGGAGATATTGAGTGCAATCTTGTATTTTCTTGATAGAAATACTAGATTCTGGGGTGGTTCCATTTTTGGCTTTCTATTGCAAGTGAATTTTGGGAGCTTGTTGCATCAGATCTAAGCTCACCATTGTGTCTGGAGTGTCTGAGAAAGTCATATTTGATTTTTGTTTCATCCCAATTGGACATTGGAGGCCAAATTTGCAAGGGGTTGAAGATTGAAGGTGGTTGTCAAATCTAGGAGGTAGCCACATTTTTGGAGCATTTTCAACCAAAAAGGACATCGCCATCATGCTCAAAAGGGTGGAAAACCCCTCAATCAACTACCAAATCATCAAATTTGGACAAAGTTGTCTGTCCCTCAGGCAAAAAAAAAAATTTGCTGAGTTGTATGACCAACCATTATTGTGTTAGTACAAAGGGTACCGCCGAAGGTACTATTGTACTTGCGGCCACCCAAGCTCTGCCACATGGCTCATAGCCATTGGTCTGCACCCACACAGTGGCCCTACCATACATAGTGACCGACAGTGTTGGAAAAGTATGACAACCTGAAAAATAAATTGGTGGATTGTTTAATAAGCAGCCCCCAACAAATATTCCACAAGAATATTTAGCAAAGATTTTGGTAACTAGGATATTCTACTGGAAACATCTTTGAGATTCCAGCGACGATTGATGGTGACCTTGACAGATGGGAGACTGTCAATTTTAAGCTTGTGCTTTGCTGACGTTAACACTACATCATCTTTTTGAAAAATCAAACCCCCTCTCCATTGAGCTTTTTAGTTTTTCAATTCAACTTTGAAGGCTTATATCTTAGCCATTTTGAGGCCTTTTTCAGTGCAATTTTTTTATTTGGGCTAATTTTTTGTGAACTTCAAGTGGTGCAATTATTTTCTAATTTTTGTGGACATATTTTCCAAAATTTTCAAATTTTCCAAACTGTACCTATCCAATTCTTGTTTCTACAACTTCCAAGGCTCTGTTCAAGCTCATACGAACTCCTTTTCAAGTGTCATTTTTTAAAAAGTGCATGATTTTTTCTGAACTTCATAATGGTGCTATTAGTTTGTAGTAATTGTGATAAAAAAATTGTACTGTCAACACTTGGTCATTTTTGGCATATTTTGACATTTGTAAAGCTAAGATCTCAGTTTGGTCTTTTGTATCAATCATTTGAGTATGTTGTAGCCTACTAAAGGGTGTTGTAAAACATTTAAAATCAAAATCCCACTTTGCTTGGCTTGCAAGTGGCCATTGTACATGCACTAAGTATAAAGTTCCAAATCATCTTTTTTTGGGGGGGTTATTTGATTGAGTGAATTTGGAGGGGTGTCTTGTGTGATTGTGGTTCTCTCTCTATCTTGTTCTCTTTCATTTTGTTGCTATGGGTTCTCCTAAGTTTCCTTTGTTAACTCCACATAATTATGCTTCTTGGAAAATGGATGCTTGGAGTAAGTTAATGGAAAAAGGATTAACTCATTATATTGATGGAACTGTTGTTGCACCATCTGATCCTAAAGTTGATCCTATTTCTCATATGGATTGGCTCGCTAAAAATACTATGGCTCTTCGAAATTTGGGGAAATATGTATCAAAATATCTCATCTTTCAAATTGAAAAGTGTAAAACAATCAAAGAGGATTGGGAAAAGTTTGGTCAATTGTATGGCCAAGTTGATGAGATTAGAGGTTATCAGCTTGACAATGATCTCACAATGTTAGATCCCAAGAATTTTGATACAATCCAAGACTAGGTCACTAAGGCAAATAAGCTAAGAGCATAGCTTAAGGATTTTGGCATTGACAAGAAGGATGCATAGTTGGTCTACAATTTGTTGGGAAAGCTTCCATCAGAATATGTAGCATTTGTTTCTAGTTTCCAAACCCATCGCTTGATAGTAGGTAGTTCTTTCACTATGCCATCATTTGATGCATTTATAGAATTTTTTATGCTAGAGCAAGCAAAGTTGATAAGCATGGGGGTTATCAAGTCTTCAACGTCCAAAGCTTTGGTGGCTAATCAAGGGACTCAAGGGAATCAAGGAAAGGGTTCCAACAAGAAGCAGAAGCAATCTAATCCAAAGACACAACAAGATAAAGCACAATCATCCTCTCCACAATAAGGGAATTCTTCATCTTCTCCCAAGAAAGGATATTCAAGCAAGAAGGAGAGAGCAACTTGCTCATATTGCAAGAGAGTTGGTCATGATGAGCACCATTGCCACACTAAGAAAATTTATGAGTTGACAAACATCATCAAGAAGAACAACATCAATTTCCATCTACCTACAAGAAGAAGGATTAATCTCCTTCCACTTCCTCACAATCAAAAGGAAAAGGGCAAGAATTTGTGGCTACTACAAGTTCTTCTCAACAATGGATACTTGACTCGGGTGCCACTCATCACATGGTTTCTACAAGGGAGCAGTTTTCTTCTTTGGAGCCATCTAAGGTACTTCACATCTTCATAGGTGATGATACTCAAGTGGAATTTGAAGGCAAAGTTTCGGTTGTCATGGATGATGGAACATTTGAGAATGTTCTCTATGTTCCTAACTTTAGCACCAATCTTATTTCAATCTACCAAATCACTCACTTTGGAGATGGCAAGAAAGTTGAGTTTCTACTAGATTTAGTTGTGGTCAAAGAACTTAAGGATGGTGCCTTGGTTGTAGTGGGACAAGCCAATCACAACAAATGACTTTACTCATTCTCCCACTTTGTACCTAAGTCTCCTTCTACAACCTTGCTCACTCATTCAAATTTAGAAAGTAAGCTATGGCATGAGTAGTTTGGACATCTCAATTACCATTATCTTCAGCAGCTTAGCTCCAAGGATATGGTTATAGGACTCCCTCAAATCAGATTTTTTGAAGGTGTATGTTTAGGTTGTTCCTTGGGTTAGCATCCAGAAGAGAAGTTTGACAAAGGGAAGTCTTGGAGAGCTTTGGAAGTTCTTCAATTGGTTCATAGTGATGTAGTAGGTCCATTTCTAGTGCCATCATTTAGCAAGGACCGCTATGCCCTCACCTTCTTTGATGACTACACCTGCTTCACATGGGTCTATTTTCTTGCTCACAAGAGTGAATTGTTTGAAAGATTTCTAGCCTTCAAGGTTCATGTTGAGAAGCAATCAGGGAAGCAAATCAAGATTCTTCACACTAACAATGGAAGGGAATATGTGAACAATAGCCTTGAGGAATTTTGTACTCTTGAGGGGATTGATCTTCAGCATTCAGTTGCCTACACTCCACAACAGAATGGTGTTGTTGAAAGGAATAATAGGAACCTTAAGGGGATAGCTAGCTGCATGATTCATGCTCGTTCTCTTGGTCCTCAATTGTGGGTAGAAGCTATCAATTGTGCCACACACATCCAAAATTAGGTTCCCCATAAGGCTTTGAAGGGTATGACTCCTTTTGAGGCTTGGTGTGTTAGAAAACCAATTGTGAGGCACTTCAGAGTTTTTGGTTGTCTAGCTTGGGCATGCATACCTCCAAAGAAGCACAAGGCATTAGAACCTTAGAGTAGGCCTTGCATCTTTGTTGGATATCTTGAAGGTGTTAAGGAATATAGACATTTGGATCCAGAGACACATGAGCTATTCATTAAGAGGAGTGTTCACTTTGAGGAAAGCTCTCCTAGCTTGGCCTCTAATCCTTGTCTTCCTTCCTCCATAATGGAAAGTGATGATAGTGACTCAGATGATGATTCTCCCTCAACTCCGACTCACAGGATCATACCTTTGCAGGGTCCACTTGCAGTTGAGGAGCCTTGACCTTCATCTCCTACTAGACCTCATTGGGCTAGACAGACTCTTGAGTAAGCAGGTTCTCTTGTTGGAGATCCTTCAGATACTTGAAGGACTCAGTCACAACATCAGGATTTTCCACATGATTTTATTGCTAGTGCTTTCGATCCACAATCCTTCAAGGAAGCATCAGGTGTTCCTAAGTGGGATTCAACAATGGAGGAAGAGTATAGTTCCTTGATGAGGAACCGCACATGGGATTTAGTTCCACTCCCCAAGGGGAGAAAGATTGTTTGATGTAAGTGGATCTATCAGGCCAAGTATGTAGTAGATGGAAGTGTGGATAAATACAAGGCTCAACTTGTGGTGAAAGGTTTCTCATAGGTTCCAAGTGTTGATTATACAAATACCTTTTCACCCATTTCTAATATGAACTCCATTCACTTAACACTTGCTATTGTTGTAGCTCATGGTTGGGCTATACATCAGATGGAGGTGAAGAGTGAATTTCTTCATGGGGATCTTCATGAAGAGATTTACATGGAGCAGTCGCAGGGATTCATACAGGATTCTTCTTTGGTTTACAAATTGAGGAATTCTATCTATGGCCTCAAATAGGCCCCTAGCACTTGGTATGCCAAGATGGATTCCTTTCTTCTCTCAACAAGATTCACTAGGTGTCATTCAAATTCAAATGTCTACATTTTGAAATAGGATGACTCTCATTTGCTACTTGTGCTCTATGTTGATGACTTGATCATTATAGGGAGTACCTCATCCATCATTGGTAGTCTCAAATCTTCTTTGCAAGATAGATTTGTTATGACTGAATTGGGCCTTTTTCATTATTTTCTTAGAATTGAAATCACATAGTCAGCTTTTGGGATATCTCTTTCTCAGCCCAAGTATGCTCTTGATCTTCTAGCTCGGTTTCACATGGCTGATTGTAAGCCTACTTTGACTCCCTTTCTTTTAGGATTCAAGCTTGAGGCTAAGTATTCTACTCCACTTGTTGATGCCACTTTGTATCATCAAGTTGTTGGGAGTCTCATCTATTTGACTCACACACACCCTAATATCTCCTTTACAGTTGGCATGGTTTCACGCTTTATGTAGGAACCACATGAGCTTCATTAGAAAGCATCCAAATGCATCTTGCATTACATACAAGGTACACATCATCATGGGATTCACTATGTAGCAGGTATAGGACTTACCTTGGTGGGATATACAGATTTTCATTTGGCCAGCGATCTTGATGATCGTAAGTCCACTTTTGGCTACAACTTTCATCTTGGATCTAGCCCCATTTATTGGCAGAGTAAGAAGCAGCATGCTATTTCTCTTTCTTCGACTAAGGCTGAGTATCGAGGGGTTGTTAATGCCACTACTGAGGCTATTTGGCTTCAGAATATTCTCATCGAGTTTTGCTTCACTATTCCATATCCTACAGTCATTCATTGTGACAATTAGAGTGCCATCCAGATCTTGAAGAATCTAGTTCACCATCAGAGGACCAAACACATCGAGATTCATATGCACTACATTCGGGAGCTGATATAGGAGCAGGTCATTGAATTGTAATATTGTCCTACAACACAACAGGTTGCATATATCTTCACCAAAACCTTCACTAAGAGTATATATCATCATTTGTGAGTTCTCTTGGGGGTGAGGGATGTTTCATCTAAGGATGTCTCTTAACTTCTTCATTCTCTCTTATGGGGGGGACTTTTTCCTCTTCTAGGGGTTTTGTCCTTTTCATGCATTTGAGAGCTTTTTTCTTTTTTTTTTCATCTCTCTTTTGGGGGGGATTTTTTTTCCCATGTGGTTTTCTCCTTTTCTGCAATTTATGAGAGATTGCATTGCATTTGTACATGGGTACCTAACATGGCCTAGTAGTCAGGACCCATCTTGCATTGTTTTATTTTGTGTACATTCTCCCTAAGTTGCACTTAAGGGGGGGTGTTGGTGTAATTAAAAGTGTTGTACCTTGTCCTAGGTCATTATTACACCTTATTTAAGTTTACTTAGGGACCACATAGGAGGTAGTTGGATAATTTCCACCTTTGGTGTACTTATCATGTTATTACTTTATCACATCCACCTTTTGTGGACATATCATGTGATTACCTCTCCACCTTTTGTGGGTGATCCACGGTTTATGGCAATTATCACATTATCACTTTTCCACTTTAGGTGGAGTGATAGCTTTTTACAATTGTCTTGTGTCATAAGATTATGACACTTTTCATAATCTTATGCCCTTTTATGTACTTGTACCCTCAGCACACACGCCCCATTTGGAACGGGGACCCTCTTTTTCTCTCGCCTTGCTGGGTCACTTTTGTTGCCGCCCTATTTTGCGTGCCTTGCATTTGATGTCCCGGGCGGTCAGCGTACAATTCGAAGTCTCATCATAACTTCACCATGCTGTTCCCTTTTAATTTTGTTAAGTTTTGGCATCTTGCGGGGTCTCTCTGGCGGAACTCCACCCTCCGGGCCTACCCCTTCAGGTTTCCCTAGCCGGGTTTCCCTGTTGTGTCCGCTGTTCCCGACGGCGAATAGCTTCCACCTTCCCAGGCATTGGGTCCCGACTTCCTATTTTCTGTCCGGTGAGATTTATGAAGTTGTGAGTGCCTTCAAGCTTGTTGGGCCTGTACCTCTGGACTTTCGCATCCATAATTTTGTGAAGGTTTCGTCATTCTTGATGGCGGGCCTCTGGCGGAACTCCGCCCTCTGGCCCTCGACCTCCCTTGTACCATCAGTGATTTTTGGGCTAAATTACTTTTAGACGGCTACCGCTCTGCACCCTCTCGGCCTCTGGATCCTGGGTATCCCATCGCTGTCTGTGGATTTAAAACCCACCAACCTAGTTGCTCGACGTACCTACATTTAATGTGGCCATTAATGGTGATTGGGGTATAAATATAAGAACCAAACCTATCATTCTCACTTGTCAGTGTTGTAGAGAGTGATCAGAGAAATTTCCAGAAGAGCCCACCGTCTTCAAAGCCTCCATCAATCATCACGCTCACCATCACTTTCCAATCATGAGTAGGTTCCACACCTCCCCGCATCGAGTGTTCAAGGTAGGTTTTCCGTTCACCCTCCCAAACAATGTTTTCATGATTTCTAAGGCTTCAAATGAACAATAATGATCAAAAGGGCATGTGAGCGATGAAATATGATACAATAAACAAAACCCATGTCTTAAAACTTGAGAAAACCCAATGTGGCACCCTCATGATTAATTTAGAACTTGCCCCGCACGCGGCTGTTCTTTGCACAGGCATTCACCCTTCCCGGGCCTAGACTCCTCCTTCACCGCTTGGACTTTTATGAAAGCCGTAAATTTCAAAAATGGCTATCCCGTCTTTCGGACCTAGACCATCGGGTTTCCTTTGTCGGTTCGCCGTCCAGCGTGCAAATTCAAAATATTAACAATGTCGGGCTACATTCCTGTTCCTCGGGCCCATACCTTCAGACTTCCACGTCTGGGAGTCCACCGCACTCCCACCATTCTCTAACGGCGACTGGGTCCCGCTTGCTCGGTCCTTGATTATCGCCCCTTATTGGCAGGACATATCACTTTCAATGAGATGTTACAACGAGCCCCTTGGAGTCACATAGGAATCTCTTTCATCGCTGAGACCTTCACCCTTTGACAAGACCCCTTGGCGAACACACCTTGTTCTCCCTGAGCTACTCTGATGGCGTGACATTTCAAGTCGGCAAAACCTTACGCCGACCCCCTTATCCTCGAGTGAGCATGAAACAAGTTGGGGAGACCTTTCTCTGACTTAGAACACTACCCCGAAACCCCTCATCTTTGGCAAGACATAATTCCTTCACCAAGACATCTTGGCGATATCAATTTCTCTTGGTGATTCCACGTGGTCTTCGTCATTGTGAACGGCGATTACCTGGCATCCTTCCGCCCCAGGATCCCGGCCTTCCTTTCACCACTGGGGAACACTGTTGAAACTTGAATGTCCTCGAACATGCTAGGCTCCACCGTCTGAGACTCCATCCCTCCTCTGTCGTTCTGAAAAGGAAAATCTTGCCCACCCTTCTGAGTTTCGTGCTTCGCCTTCTCGATTGCCGTGAAGACTCAATAAGAAAATATGATGGCTAAAATTGACGTCGAGATCGGTTCACCTTCTGGCAGTTGGAAAGACTCGAAGGGGTCAGCAAGACCTCACACCGAAGATCAACCTTTACTAATGTACTTGTTCGGTGAGACACGAGGAAGTCGATGAGACCTATCACCGAAGATATAAATCTCTCACTGATGAGCATTCTCCTTGTCAATCGGCAAGACATTCAGATCTCGCCAAGACATCTCTCCACCGCAAAATGTCTTTCTGACTTGCTTAGTTAGCGAGACCCAAGGAAGTCAGCAAGACATCCCTCTAAAACCATCATCTCCTGCCAATGCGTCATCTTCTTGCCATCGGTCGGCAAGACCAAAGAATTTCGCCAAGACCACTTGCCAAGTGTTGCTTGTTTGGCCAATGTATTCACTCATGAGCCGATCAGTGAGACATGAAACGTTCACTAGGACTTCACCCTGATGATTGATGTCTTGCCAACCAGGTATTTGCAAGAGAGTTCCATCCACCCAGTTCCAAATTGAAAATGGATTGATAGCTTTTTCTCCTCTCGGGTCCGGTCTGCTGGACTAATGTCTCTAGACTTTCGCCCGACAATCACCGTCCCAGACGGCAAAGGCATGACGACATCCCACTCGCTTGGGCCTGAACAATTCAAACTGTGAAACTAAAAACCAAGCGACTGCCCTTGGACCCTCCGGGTTCTAGACCCCGAGGTTCTGTCTTCGGAACTCTGTTTCTGATTAGGAATTTCAAACAGCCATCCCTAGACGGCTTTCCAGCCTTGTACCTCTGGATGCTCCTAAATCAATCCAAATGAGCCCAATTCGAAATCTAATCTCGACCCAAATGCTTAATCTTGGCCCTCTTCGTTGCGAACCTTTTCAATTATCAAAATTTTATAGAAAAGAGTCTCCTAGATCAGTTCACTCTGTTTGCCTTTCTGAACAGCATTCCTGCCAGGGAAGTTCAGCCCTGCAGGCCCGGATTGTCCCGAAGCCCTCAATCAAAAGACTGATATCATAAGGATGTAAAAGTATCATTTCATGAACAATAGATTATTTAAATTTTATTTTATGGGATCTCGACTAACATGAACGCTTTTGTGATCAATTGCACTGACTATGCCATTGCTTGCAGAATATATGGAATCAGGAGCAAGACCTTCGGGGGCAGCTCTGGAAAAGGACAAAGGAAAGAAGTTGGGCAAGACTCCTCGAGGAAAAGAGGAAAAATATCAAATGAAATACCAGTTCCAGGGAGAACCCCTGCACTCTAAGGTCGTCACGGATTGGAAGGAAATCATAGATACCAATATCAGCCATGTCGATATTGACGAGTTCAAACAAAGGGTCAGGGTCAATCCAATGACCAAAAAATGCAAGAATTATTTGACAAAGTGGAATAGCAAAAGCAGCGGGCTTTCCTCCATCTCTTGTAGCCCCCGAGCTCGTCATGGCCTGTTGGCAGGCATACCAACTAGATGCAAGAACAATTGTTGATAGGGATGGCAACATTCTCGCCGATATGTTAGCTGCAAGGATCACAAAGACCTTCCATATCCCCGCCTTCATTGAAATGGAGATTCCTACCATAGAGGAATGCCAGGCGGCATGGGATAGTAACCCGACGGGCTGCAAAAAGTTAATAAATCAGCATTGGCTTAAGGAGAAACGGGGTAGCACTGCGAAGGTTCCTAACTAACTCTTCCACAGCGATTTCTATGAAGACTATCACAATTTGGTCACAATGCTGAGTAGGGTTATGGGCCTCCCCACTGTAGCCTTCTTTCAGGGGTGGATGGTGTACTTTGTCAAACAGATCCTTCATGGAGATGAGGACGTCACCACCAAGTCCTCATTCTATTGGGGAGGAATAATAAGTGACTGCTTCCACAAGAAATTCCTCAATGTGAAGAAAAGCTCCAAATTCTATATGACTTCATACCTCGTCTACTCCTTGGTGGATCGAAGGAAATACAACGGGTTGTTTCTGACACCCGATGAAGAGCGGGGTTAGAAGCTGAAACCCTATGACAGGTATCCCCAACTCTAATACTGGAATTTTAAGAAGGAATATTGCAGGGTCAATGACACTTTCATTGGCCACATCATCAGAATGGTTATTGGAGATTTTGAGAGAAGGGTCTCTCATAGTGCTTGAGCCTTCCTAAAGTAGTATGCTTTTCTCTTCATCCAATATCCAAAGTTCACGTACATCCGCACCCAGGGCTTCACGGAAAGGCCAAACAAGCTGCCACGGTACCCCAATGACCAGATCATCCTACTAGAGCTTTCTCGACAACTTCAGCACATACAATCGGTCCTTACTAGTAAACACTTGGCAGGGATCTCCTATCCTTTGACTCTCGGCCAGGGAATGTACAAGTTGCAAACCTCCCAGTGCGTAGGAAATTCTGAAAAGGAACTGAAAGATTATCATTTTCACCTGCATACTGATCACCCTCAAGCAGACCCATATAGACATGTAAGGAAGGCGCTAGGATCAGGGTATGCCCATCTTCACCATATTGAGGACTTTTGGGCAGATTTCCAAGATGATAAAGAGGTATGGGCAAGGCACTATATGCACATGACTACGTATTTCATAAGAAAGGTGCAACAATTCCCCTTACCAAACCAGGTTGAAGAAGATGAAAGCACCTTAATGGATCCCAGATACCCTGCAGTGGCCAAATTTTCGTTACCAACAATAGACTAGGATGAATAGGAGGTTGATGACCTTGATATTATAACCAAGCCAATCTTGGCTCGTACCAAGGAGTGGGTTGATGGGAAGGTAGCCCAATTAAAACAGTAGGAGATAGTTTTGACTTATGAAGGGCTCAAAAGTGAGCCTAGTGCCATAGAAGATGCTGCTACCACCACTTCAACCGGCGGGACGTCCAAGTCTCCTCCAGTCACTAGGTTCAAGAAGAGGAAGGGAACGGAGACAGAACAGTCTCCCAACCCCAAGGTCTATACAAGAAAAGAATCAGGGGGCTCACCCTCCAAAAGTCTTAAATAAATAGGGAGCATCATGGAGCAGCCCTTGACCCAAGAGGAAGAAGTAAAGGGTACAGATCAATTAGAACCCCTCTTGGCTCTCCCTACCCCTACTATTGCACCACCTACTTCTCTAGCCATGGTTGCCACATCCCCGTCAGCAATGGACATCTCTATCCATCTTGCCCCTTCACCTCCGGCCTAGTCTGTAATAGTAATCGACTCCTCCTCTGCCATAACTACTCCCCCTTCCTCAGTTGCTATGTCACCCACCACGTCATTCCCTCTAGCTATGGTGATAGCACCTATACCCGCATATGCTTTACCTCAGGCCTTCTCTAGGCATATGCAAAACCTTCCCCTTGAGCTCTCCCAGATCCTTATGGATCCCACTCTCCAGGCAGCCCTTGCACAAGTCCTCGCTACTGCTAAACCCTCACAACCGCCGACGGGACCGCTGGCTATGGAGGCCACCATGTTAATCTCTGAGGAGTGGGAGAGGTAGGAGTAGGAGGCCTCAAAGCCACTTGAAGAAGAAGAGGCTGACAAGTACCACGAGCACCCAGAGTATGAGCATCGAAAAATTGACAGGGTGGCTTATGAGGAGGAAGGAACAGGCTCTTCCGAGAGTAGGGACGAGGAGGAAGGTTTCGATAGTAGGGTCATCGTACGAAATTTCGATGATGACCTTGAAGAGGAGATGGCCCAGCGGCCAAAGGACACTGAGGAGACAGAAAGGTCACCCCTTGAAGAAGAAGGACAATAGCCAGAAGATAAACCTGAGAGTGGGGCTCAAATTGTCAAGAGCCTCAAGATCGAGCAATTCAAGGAACATGTGCATGAGGTTGAACGTACTAAGGAAAAGAAAGGAGAGGAGACATCAGAGAAAGAAAGTCCCATACAACAATTGTCTACCAAGCCTCCCATTAAACGCCTCACGTTCATCCAAGACTCTGACGAGGAAGAAGGAGATGCCACCAAGGAGAAACAAAGGACCCCAGAAGATAAGGAAGCAGAGGCCTTGGCCGAGAGGGGCAAGGGTGATCGTGAGTCACCTAAGGGCAAGTATTCCATGCCTAAATGGTTAGAGAGACAGCTTGAAAGAAAAACTCTTGTACTAAAGGACCCACGGGCAAGACTAGAGGCTATCCTAGCCCAGACTCAAATCACAACAAAGAGGGAGAAGAAGCCTAAGATTAGATCTAAGGTAACGATGGATGCCTCTGGATCTCGGGCCATACAAATAGCAATGCCTGTGGTCGGCCAAGCTGGGGTGAGTTACAACATCTCCACCATCGACTTGGGATAGCCACCAGAGAACAGAAAGTCAGGCACCTTAAGGAATCGGTGGCTACGGTGGTGCACTTGATAAAGCAGGACAAGATCTCAAAGGATGAGCTTAAAGCACAGGTGGCTGCTTTGACGAATTACGTTCAGCAATAGTCTTCAGTTGATGACCTACCTACCATGTCCATGGCTCCGCCCCAACTCCTGTCCAAGGAACAGATTGATAAGATGGAGAGAAGGAAGAACTTGGAAAAGACTATGGAGAGTTGGTTTCGACAGGTCTTGTACGTCGGAAACATGGGAATTAGCTGGGCTATGCAAATAGCCAACAAATTCTTAGACCTACAACAATCTCCAGAAGGAACGAGGAAGCTATGCACCAACTTCCCTGCAACATACGACTCCACCTTTCTGAAGATCAAGGGTATCCTCCAATTGTCAAAGGTCACGTGGGAAAAAGAGCTTGCGTTTGACAAGGACGACACTGGTTGATGGATGTGTGGTGGAAAGACTTTGACAATAGGAAGGAAAGGTTGGAGCAAATAATGAGCAAAGTGGATCCAGATATAGAATGGGTCAAAGAAATCAGGGTGGAATGTGCTCGATACCTCAAGCTGATGATGGATTATGATATGCCTGCGGTACAAATGGATCCAGAAAAGGTAAAACCTTACTTCCAAAAGAAGATGGAGGACGAGATGTCTAGTGAAGTGATGATGGAATTCATGAGTTTTGCTACCTATTCCTTCGATCAATCAGAGCTACTCAAGGATCAGGGCACAAAGTATGATGAAGAATGGAAAAGGTTAGAGGATAATGCGAAAGAGTGGAGCTACCAAATGTTGCGGTATGAGATCATCGAGGTGGACAAACTTCAGCCAGTTATCCTAAGGTTCATAGAATACACAACATCAAAGAAGCAGGAGGACAACCCTCCAAGCGGTGAAGAGTCAAGGAATAGCTACAGTAAAACAACAATCAGCAAAAGATGAAATTGCTACAGTGTCGTCACTAGAGGAAAAAATAGGGAAAGGGACAAAATGTAATTTTAAATTGTAATATATTGAGGGTTGCTGAAACCCTATTTTGTAATGAATCTTGGCCACACAATGAGAATTAATCTTGGCCATTCATTGGATCTTTTGGGCACTATAAATAGGACTCTCCTCTCATTTGCAAAGAGACTTGAGTTGTTGTAAAGACATGCTGCAGAAATTTATAATGAAAATACATTGACTTGGTGCATTTTTTGAGTTTCTCACATGTTGCTTGATTCAACTTTCATTGTTAGATGCTTTAATTAGATTTGTACTGTTGTTCTAGTTAATTGTTTTCTTGCTTTGGTAGATTTTAGGAATGTTGTTATGTGGTTGTGAAAATTCCTGTAGTGTAGATGCCTTCTTAGTCCATACTTTTTGTTGTTTGTTGATGGTAGATAGCTGTGTAAAGTTAGTCTGGGATTAAATTCAAAGGTGCTCCACACTTTCATCTTTGTTCAAGCATGCATATGGTGAATGAAAGACAAAATATTTGCAGACCTTAGAAGATAGCACAAATTCCATGAGACTGTGATATTTCTGGTTAAGTGGAATATTGTTTCCAGGAAGTTTTCCATTGTAGGAACTCCATTATCACTGTTCATAGTTAGTTACAGATCTAGGAACCTTCTCTCTCTCCTGCCCTTCTTCCCTTTTTTTTTTAAATAAGTACCTTAGGAAAGGTTCATTGCACATTGTAAAGCTAAAATCCAATGATGAAAATGGAGTTCAAGTCTATTGTTTGAACCTATAGCAAACACACAACAACTTCTCCATCTTAGGAACTCCATTTCAAAACCCAACTTCCCATGCTTTGTAACTCATCTGTAAGACTGCCTTGTGATTCCAACAAATCACATCAAACAACTGAGATATTCCAAGCACTGTCAATACTTGACATTAGAGACCTTGGGATAGTGTTCTACAATCTGATTGTGAAAGATTGTCTTTCAAGAGAGGTAGTGCACCTACGCATTACCTGTGTTGAGAAGTGCATAAAAAACACATCAACAGTACTCACCTTGGCTATATAACCAAGGGGTCTCATGTACTTTTTCTCATTCTATTTGAATCATTGGCAGAATACAGTTTATTCTTGTCATATTGTTTATATCTCTCATATGCTTGTGCTTTCTATTAGGCCTCTAGATCTTGGGTGGCTACCTTCATAGCCAATTCTTACAAAACCAAATAATACAGGTGGATTTTTTGGTGAACCCATACCCTAGGAATACTAATTTGGAAAAACATATAAGCATAGAGACTAGATTATACCTTGAAAAGAGTACAAAGGCTTATGGGGATTCAATGTTGAATTCACCATGTACTTATACAGAACTGCTACTACACAATAGAAAAGAGCTTAGTGTAGGCTCTGAAAGAAATATTCCTATGGATATCTATATAAAAGCACCCACATGTAGGAAGGGGAATACTATCCTTGTTATAAATAAATGAAATATGATTAAAATTCTCCTATCTAATGCTCTACTCTCCATGAGTCTTGCTTACCTATTAATGGATGAAGGTCAAAAACATAAGCTAATAAACTCTTTGATATGGGGAAACTCTAACAATGTGGAAGGTAAGTGGTTGAATGTAAATAATCTATCACACCAAAGCTTGCTCAAATTGTCTGATAGACATCTACAAAAGGTTGAAAATGTTGTTCAAAACCCAAAACTTCATGAATTACCTATAGATGTTTTAAAACAGGGTTATGAACTCTAGAACCCAAGACTAAGGAGGTCATGCTTAGTGTCTAAAGCTTTTGGGCACTCACTTCAACTATATTCCCCATCCATGCCTTCTATAGAATTGTAACAATTGGAAAAAATTGTGAGATCTTTGATGCTTTTTAATTCAGCCTCTACTAAGGAGAATCATAACTTCTCTTTAAATAATTATGATGATTCTCAAGAAGAAGAACCCCCTCTCTTCAAATTAAGGAATTTTAGGTTGATTAGCAACATTTATTGTCTTTTTCCTTTTCAAATGAAGAAGAATAACTATTAAGCTTTAAGAGCTTGTTAGAAGAAGGAAATCTAGAAGGGTTAGTTGATCAGATAATCACTTCAGTGGGCTCAAAATTAATTGATGAAATTGTAGATGAGGTAAATAGGGAGGTTAGAGATTTTGAATTCTCTAATACCCTATCCATTTCAAAAACACCTATCACCCAACCCATCAGCAATAAATCATCGGGTATAAGAGGCAAGAAATCTTCATTAGTAAAAATAGAAGAGGAAGTAGTAGCAGGGGTGCAATTAACTTTGGATAAAATTATTATAGTTACTCTAAGAAAGTGACCAAAATTGAGGAGAGCATGTTGCTCTCCTTGAATCCAATGAAGATAACATCTTGGAATGTTAGCGGTAAAAATTATTTTGACAAAAAAGTCTAGATCAAGCATCAGTTGGATGTTTATGGGGCTAACATCATATTGAACTACAGGAAACAAAAATGTCTGAAAATAGTTTTGAATCTATAGTCAAGAAATGGTCAAAATGGAAATCGATTTGTTCACTTGCTCAAGGGGCATCTAGTGGATTAATTTCATTATGGGATGCTAAAACTATTAGTATAGATTCAATTACAAATGATACAAATTGGCAACTAATGAGAGTCACATTTTGAGTTAAATTTTTATTTGATAAATGTGTATGGACCAAATACCACTATAGGTAAGAAACTACTCTAGGATAGTCTAAAAAACATTTTGGACAATTTGGGAGAGGATAATTTTATAATAGTGGGTGGTTTCAATTCAATTTCCTCTTTACTAGAAAAGGGAGGAATTTTCCCTCCTCAAAAAACTAGGGAGGATTTTATATATTTTATTCAAGGCAATGCTCTAATTGATATACAACCTACAAATGGAAAGGTCACTTGGAAAAATAGTAGGAAGGATTTTCTACAGATTGTAGAGAGGCTAGTTGGTTTTTTAATATCAACAACTTGGGTGGTAGGTGAATATTCTCTTTCAACTATTATCTTACAATTATCGAGATCAAATCATTATGCAATATCATTAAGTACATATCAGCCACAAACATATGCCCAAAATAAAAGTCATCTTTCCAAGTTTGCGAAAATGTGGTTCAATCATCCATATTTCTTACCTCTCCTTCATAAATGGTGGGGAAGTGCTCCTTATACTAAAGGCTCTAGAATGCATCAACTATGCAAAAAAATTATGCATGTTAAGATGCAAATTAGGCACTGGAATATACATGTCTTTAAGAATATTTTTGTTCAAAAAGAAAAAATTTAAATAGTTAGAAGAAATAAATAAGCATATTATTTCATTCAGCTTGGATGTAGCCACGTTGGAACAACAAAAGAAATTGTAGAAAGAATGGTCATAACTGATTGTATGGGAGGAAATATATTGGAGACAAAATTCAAAGGAGCTTTGGTTAAGGGAAGGTGACTAAAATACAAAATTCTTTCATATTTCAACTCATACTTAAAGATCCATGAATTCCATATTCTCAATTCAAGATAGTGAGCTGGGTGTAACTCTCACCAAGGAGTCTAACATTCAAATGGAAGGATTTAAATTCTTTTCAAACCTTTTGTTTACCCCAATAAATCAGCAAGCTCAAAATAATCAAGATAGATTGGATTTATTGGAGGTGGTACCCAAATTAATTCTACAAGAGGATAATGATAAGCTAATTAAGCCTTTCACACTAGAAGAAGTAAAGGAAGTGGTTTTTTCCTTACCACCAAATAAGGCACCAAGTCTTAATGGATTCAAAATGATTTTTTTCCAAAAAAGTTGGGACTTTATAGGAAATGACATTTTAATAACCTTGGAGGAGTCAAGTGTTGGAAAATGGTCAATGCTCCCCTCAAGATTTGTGGCATGGAATAACCACCTCCCATAGATCCATTAACTCTAGCAGTTGTATCGAGCATTAAAAGGTCGATCTTTTGGTGCAACGACAACTATGGGGCCAACAAGTGGTAACAGAGCTAATGGTGCCTGGTTCGAATCCCCTCGGCTAATGCTAAGGGGGATTTTGTTGGTAGATGGTCAACACTCCCCTTGGGATTCGTGACATGGACTAACCGCCTCTTGTAGATCCATTAACTCTAGAAATTATATCAGGTATTAAAAGGTCGATCTTTTGGTGCAACGACAACTATGGGGCCAACATCAAGAAGGACAAGAACAATGCTTCAATAATTCAATGTAACAAACATAGCTATAATTCCAAAGGTTAAATACTTTTTCTGAATTCAGGACTATATCTTTTTGCAACATAATATATAATATTTTCACGAAGGGTATTTATCTAGGGCTCCACCCTTTCATTCCTAAAATAATTTCAAAAGAGAAAGGAGGTTTTGTGCCAGGTAGAAAAATAGCTAAGGGAGCCTTAGTAGCACATGAGATATTACACTCCATCAAATCAAATAACTTGTCTTGTTTGATTATTAAATTAGACATGATGAAGGAATATGACAAGGTAGATTGGTCTTTCTTGATACAAGTGTTGCAAAAAATTGGTTTTAATCATAAATGGTGTAAATAGATTCTCTCATGCTTATCTAGGGTAAAAATTTTAGTGCTTATTAATGGATCTCCTATTGGTCTTTTCAACTCATCACAAGGGGGTTAGACAAGGAGATCCCCTCTCTCTCTTTTTATTTATAATACTTGTAGAAGCTTTGAGTAGATCGATTAAAAAGGCTCATTTGCAAGGTTTATGGCAAGGTATTGTAAGGAAGCTAAGGTAGCAGAAAAAATTCCTACACTAATCTTGGGAGGAGGATAATGCAAAAATTTTATGTATCTTTTAATAGTTATAGAAACTTAAACATAAATAAACATATAAATATCATGCATACCACAACATAGTGATTTATGTGGGAAAAACCCTTTCAAGAGAAAAAACCCACACTCCAAAAGTTTCCCAATATATTATTCAAAAATTACAAAGGTTACAATATACTTGTAGAGCAAGCTTCTCACAAGAGTATCACCAACTAGAGATCCAAAGGCTACACGACCACTATCAGACTCTTAAAATAGATCGCAATACACAACCGTAATATAATGCCCTCATAAAATAGGATTGTCTTCTAGGGAAAGTCAAGATAATAAAATATCGGTCATCATATCTAAGACCTAATATTGAATAGTCTAGATTTAAAATAATAAATATAAATAAAATTTTCATTTCGGGGGTGTTTCCTTTGAGCCCCTATCAGGGCGCACTACCCCCGGATCCCCAACCGAGGGGATGATCCCCCTAGACCCCTCACGGAGGGGAACCCCCCGTTCCCCCCATCACAGGCATATCAATAGTGCCTTATATATAAATAGTACTGTGATATCAAAATATTTAACCTATTCTAAGCAATTAAAATGAAATGGAAAACATAATGAAACACCTCAAGATTAGCCTAAGGAATTTATAAAATGCAAAGAGGAAAGTGTTAAATGAAGACAAATAGATATACCTTCCTTTTTGTAGCTGAAACTCCTTGGTTGGCCCTTGATTTGGATTTATTTGTATGCTCCTTGATGGCTCTTGATATGGATAAATGCAAAGCTTAACTATATGCTTGGATGCAAATGGAAATGGGTGAAATTGAAGACTAGATGAGTGCATAAAATGGCAGCATTTAGTTGCAAAATGGCTAAATGTTAGAAATGCCTTAGAGGAAGGGGTATTTATAAAGAAACTTGAATTCTCTAGAGAATTCAATGGTTGAGATTTATCCAACAAGGTCAAGATGAAGGGCTAAGGTGAGTTGAGGACTCACAAGCCCTCACATCTTGACATGTGGATTGTGAAGTGGATAAAGGTAGGATGATGTGTAGGTGATGTGGAAGAGAGGTACATGATGTGGAGGAAGGACAAGTACCTTCCAAGTACCTTGGGGAGTGAGAATATTTCTTTAAAAAGGAACTTCTTATCCCCAAGTGGGAGTGAAAATGACACTTGAAGACTTTTGGAATTTCTCAAAAATCTCCATGGGAAAAGAGAAAGAGGTTGGAGAAACAAATGTGTATTAAAAATTCACATTCATAGGAGAATCTAATGGATAAGAAAGGGTTTCCAAAAAGGTGGGAATTGGTCACATGTGCATGAAGTGACATGTCAAACATTCTATAAGCCTTGGAAAGACAAAATGTGAATTAAAAATTCACATGGGGAGGAGAGAGACATAGGATGAATAAATGAGAATTAAAAATTCTCATGGGAAAGAGGGTCAATGCCCAAAAAGGAAAAATGGAAAGATTGACTAAAAAGTGGTTCTAAAAGTGGTTAATGACTTTGATTAAAGTTGTGCAAATACTTGATTATGATAATTAATGGAAGATTAGAGACAAGTGGCAAATGTAGGAGGACGTGACATTAATCCTTGATTAAGAGGAAGCACACCCTAAATATGAATTAATTAAATTAATTCATATTAGAGATGGATTATGGAGGATGTGACAAGGAGGGAGAAAAGAAGAATTTTAAATTGATTTTAATTCAAAAGATTAGAATGACTAAATTAAATAAATTGGTGTATTTATTTAATTTAGAGAGGATAAAGGCACCAGATAAAGTGTTTAATTATTAAATTAAATACTTTAAGAGTCTCATGTGGGAAGTGTAATATTAATTAAATAAATTAATATTGATAGAATTGATGGATAAAGAGGTAAATTTGATCATATGGGAGTGATCAAATTTGGGTGTCTACAAGTACCTTATATATCAACAGTATCTTATATAATTGCAAGGTTGATACACATTTTCCCAATAGATATATCAATCTCTTTCACTAATATATCTGCTACACACTCATTATTTGCAAATGACATTGTCTTGTTTGGTAAATTATTTTCTATCACACAGAAAATAAAATAAAAGAAATATTAGATAAGTATTTTTCTACATCTAGGCAAAAAATAAATGCCAGCAAATCTAAGATCTACATGTTCAATACTAGAGCTAGCATAAAAAGAAAGCGAATGTACTAGGTTTTCAAGAAGTAGAGTTACCTTGCACATACTTAGGGATACCTTTCTTTATTGGTGCAAATAAAGTTTCATATTGGAGGAAGATAATACAAAGTATAAAATCAAAAAAATTATCTTGAAAGGGCGGATGGCTTTCTCTATTAGGTTGAATTAAAATGATAAAGTCAATATTAGAAACGATACCAAATTACTACATGGCGGTGTTGAAAGCACCCAAATTAGTCATTACAGAAATAGAGAAACTCATTAAAAAAAATTTGTGGAAGGGAAATATTGATTAGAAAAAATCCATTAATCTCACTAGAAAATATGTATTTTGAAAAGCTCAAAGGTGGGGCAAGTATTCATAATATTTCTGCAAGAAACATGACTCTTGGAGCAAATTTAGTATGACATTTATACACCAAACCAAGCTCAAAATGGTGCCAAATAATGCAATATAAGTATTTGGAAAATTTACTACTAGAAATAATTTTTACCATATCAAATCATCCTATGGGATCTACAATGTGGAATTTTTTATTAGCATGTAGAAAAGTCATAACCCCATATATATCATCCATAGATCAATTACTGTTAAAATTTGAGAAAGCAATTTCAGAAGTAGTAAACTCTTATGTACAAAATCATAAAACTATATCTTCTATTTTTACAACATGGGATGCAAGAATATTAAAACAATGAAGTTTACTTGTCTTACCATTCAAAGGTAGTTTACATCAACCTTCAAAGAAACAGTTACAAAGAAATTTAATAGTATGGTTACCTCTCTCCACAAACTTTTGTAGATTAAACTTTGATGGTGCACCAAAAGGGAATCATGGGGTTTCAAGAGCAGGGATAGTTATTTAGGATTCGAAGGGTTCATTGGTGGGTGCTAAATCATTTCATCTTCCTCAAGGAATGAACAATGTTGTTGAAGCTTAGGTGTTGTTGCATGGTATAAATCTAGAAATAAAGCTAAAATTCTTAAAAATTCACATCGAGGGAGATTTTCTACTAATTTTGAATGCATGCAATGATAGAAAAATATAAAATTGGCACTTAGGTTACATTCTTCACCACATCCAGTTGCTTTTGAATAATTTTTATGAAATTAAAATTTCATATATCTACAAAGAAGGTAATTAGTTGGCAAATTACCTTGCAAATATGGGGTGTGATCAATAAAAACTTGAGAGTGAATATGATAACACTTCCATCAATAGGTATCCAATGGTGGCAACAATTGTTGCTTCTAAGAGTTCACATTTCTCAAAGTAAAGTGGGTCTCAAATTTTTTAGGGTTTGGGGGTAATAAGTCCTCATCAATATAAATAAACATTGTTGACCCTTCCAAAAATTGAAGAATGCTAAGGGAAACTATTTTCTCTTAAATTTTTAAGGAATGGTGGGAGCAACTCTTGTATTACCCACATAAAGCTTTAAAGAAAATACCCATAATCAATTGAGAGAAATGTGGTACCGATCAACATGAGTTTTCTATGAATATTCAACATTTATTTTAGAAGAAGATAATGTTTGAGAAATAAATTATATAATTAAAAGTAATTATTTAGTTCGAGAAGTGAGAATTTGCATGAGTATTTAATAATTAAATAAATTTAATTATTATTTTGGGCAAAAGGATAATAGCCTATATATTATATTAATAATAATAGTAAGTAATTACAAAAGAGCCCAAGAGGGCCTAAGTGATTACAAAAGTGCTTGATCTTTGAAAGTCTGATTTGAGAAGCTCGTCATGCCATTAGACTTGTCGAGAGTTGAGAGTCTCAATTCCTTCATACTAATTCCATGAAATTCATGTTAAAACTTATGAAGCATGACTGAGCGTCGAAACCATAAAACACTAGCTTTGCATTCACCTTGTCAGTGGTCGGGGTTTGCGTGTCCTCCTTACCGGCTACTATCTTCATGTAGAGCACAAGCCTCATCACCAACTCGCGAAACCTTCTTATTGCTTCCCTTTATTAGGGGTTGAGAATCAAGGATCCCTCATACCCTTTACACCACTTAATCATCACAATCCGCAACCACAAAGCTCAAGGTCTGATCTTCTTTGCAACAAGTAAGCAATCAGACTGAAGTCCAAAACCTAATCAAACTTAGTGAAATTTGACTAACTCCTTTATTTCTGGTAAATGATGTACAGTAAGCCCAAGGTCTGATCTCCAAACTTCAAACTGGGAAGCCCAATTTTCCTTTAGACTTGTTGGGAAACAAGAGTCTCTTCTACCTTATCCTTCCTTCACTTTTGTGAATGCCAATAATCTAACCTCCAATCTTCAAAATTTTGATGCCCAATTTTGATCAACTTTCTAACTTCCTTTTCTTGTGACCTTTGCCACATTTTGACTAAAAACATGTTGAAATTGTTAGGTGAAACACCAAATTGAAAATCCTAACTTACCTTTAGTCTTGTCGGGGTTCAGGTTTCTCTTCTACTTTCTACCTTCCTTCTCTTCTGTGAAATCCAAAAATCTGACCTCTGATCTCTGAAATTTTGATACCTGACTTTGTTCAACTTTCTAAGGCATTTCTCAAGTATGAGTTAAATGATATCTCTAATTCTCGATAACTGCACTTGTGTGAGGATCTTTGAAGAAGCTTGACTTTCTAATTTTTGCATTGCACCAATTCTTTCACTACAATCTCGGCTAGGTTTTGGAATGTGTCAAACTTAACTCCATCCTCTGAAATGGTCACTTCTTGTTTTTGACATCCCATATTTGCAAGTTGATCTACTAGCATATTACCTTCACAGTATGTGTGTGATACTTGGTAAGAGTTGAACTTGTCTAATAGTGCCCAAAATTTTTACATAATATATTTTAAATGCCAATTGTGACAAATTCTCTCCTTACATGCATTTATAGTTATTAATGAATCACCTTCAACATGGATTTGAGATATGCCTAGGTGCCTAGGAAGCTTTAAACCATGCAAAACTGCCATTGATTCTACTACATTATTCATTCCAAATGGACGATAAATTGACTTGGTTGCTTTTAACACACCACAAAAATCCCAAATACACACCCCTACACCTAAAACACATGGGTTCCCTATCAAGACACCGTCAAAATTTAATTTAAAGAAACCTGGGATTGGTGGTTGCCATTTAATCGAGTTCCTATCAATCTTTGACTTATGAGCTTGTTTCAAACTACCCTTGAAGGGTAAAACTATACCTTTCCAACTCTTTAGGATACTATCATCCCACGATGTATAGAGAGAACTAACACCTTTATGGTTTTGAACATATGCGTTGGTTGCTTCTATGACTAACTTTTCAATTATAGCTTGAACATTCTGCACTAATAAAGATACTTTTTCTAAAAATGCATGCTTATTTCATTCCCACAAAATAGACCAAATTATTTTTGTTGCAATTAAATTACATATGCATACAAAGAAATAAGATTTATATAACACCGACCAAGCTGAAAAATGGTCCCAAACTATTTTTGGTAAAGGGGCCAATTTTTTTTTTTTTGCGGTATGAACTTCCAATAGAGCTGAGCATATGAGCATAGTAAAATTAAGCTATCAACATATTCAAAATATTCCCCACATAAAACACATTTGAAAGGCTCGACAAGACTTAGTTTGGCTAGCCTATCACTCGTGAGCACTCTTTTCCATAATACTAACCATGTGAAACTACCTGTTTTTGGCAGAATCGTGTTGTTCCAACAGAATGAGTAAGATATTTGGGATTGTAGTTGGACATCTTTGTTAAGAATAAATTCATTCCCCTACCTCACTAAATAACACCCATCTTTGGAAGTTGCCCATATGATTTGATCAGGTTTCCCTGTTAGGAACACTAGTAGCTCTACTATAATTTTTTGAATCAAGTCCTTTTGTGGTACTGTTATTTGTGTTTCTAAAAGATCCTTCCATTTTACTTTACCAGTTACTTCATCTACTGAGTAGACATAATCAATTAGCCTAGTGCCCCATAAATGTGATAACACTAGTATGGTTGATTGCAATTCTTGAATTCCCTTCAAGGGAGGATATCCATTCCAAGAATCATTCTAGAAGTGAACTTATTCTCCTTTATGCACTTCCCAGGAGATGTATGAAGTGACAACTTCCCTATATGAGACCATAAATTTCTACATGGTTGAACCATCAGGAGGATTGGATATAGTGACTATTATTTCTAGATTTTGACTATCTAAATATTTGGCCTGCATTATCCTACACCATTTTGAATATGATTTGGTGAACATTTTCCATATCAATTTTCCCCCAAAGGCCCTATTATGTTTGGAGATATTATGAATTCCTGCCCCACCCTTGATCTTATCAAAGGACATACTATCTAAGGAGATTAAAGGAAATTTTTTCCTATCGTTCATGTTCACTTTCCATAAAAAATTCCTTATAATCTTCTCTATTTGAGCAACAACTGATTTTAGAGCCTTGAGAACAACTATGAAATGATTTGGAATCATTGCTAACATAGTCTTTAACAATAAAATACGACCAAAAAATGATAACCATCTAGTTTTCCAAGCTGAAATTCTAGACTTAATCCTTTCTATAACTTTGGCCTAGTAAGAAATTTTATTTGTTCCCATAAAGAATGAAATCCCTAGATATGTGCATGACAATTCTACCAACTAAAAGCCTAAATTCTTTACAATTTTTCTTTTGATACCTGAATAGAAATTAAAAACATAATTCTTAGACTTGTGTGCATTTATTTTTTGACCTGATACTGATGAATACATGTCTAGAATTCAATTTTATTTGTTTGGCCTCTATAAGGCTTGCTTTTCCAAATAATAGAGTATCATCAACAAAGACATTTTTCATTACTGAAATATCTAATTGGGAAATGTGGATGCCTTTTCATAAACCCTAAGTATGCCTTGCCTTTATTGTGCTACTCAACACCTCAGCCATAATTATGAAGAGAAAAGGAGAAAGGAGGTCCCTTTACCTTACCCCTTGTGTGGCACTGAAGAAGCATGAAGGTGACCCATTTATTATAATTGAAAATTTTGCTCTTCATAAGCAAGAAAAAATCCACTTACACCACTTATTGCCGAAACCAAACTTTTCTAAGACTTTCATTAAGAAACTCCAATCAACTCTATCATATGATTTCATCATATCTAGTTTTATAATGAAATATGATAGATGATTAGAATTAATACTATGAAGCACTTCATGTGCAACCAAGGCTCCTTTAGTCATTTCTCTACCTGGGACAAAGCCCCCCTTGCTCTTGTGAGATAATTTTGGGGAGGAGATTTAACAGTCTAAGATGTATTGCCTTTGTGAAGATCTTGTAGATTGTATTACATAATGAGATGTGTCTAAACTCTACAAAAGTTTTTGGCTCCTTTGTATTTGGCAGAATTGCAATGTTTGTGACATTAAAGTGTTTCAATATTGTTCCAAATTTTTGTGGTTCTTCCAAGGCTAAAAGAAAGTCAATACCAACACTTTTGAAAGAAATAGGTTGTGAAACCATCAGGGCCTAGAGCCTTATCCAAAAATAATGAAAATACTTTTCTCAATTATTTTAAGGTAAAATGTTTCATCAAATCCTCATTTTCTTCTTGAGAAATGAGATTTGGTATCACATCTGATAACATTTGCTCATCCCGATTTAGCTGATTTGGTTCGTCTCTTAATGGAGCTAAAATATTTAAAAAAAATTTGACCCCTTCTTCTTGAATCTCATTTGCAATTGTAATCAAAGTTCCTATTGAAACATCTTGAATTGAAAACACTATTTGTGCAACTCTTTTAAATTGAGCAGATGCATGAAATAATTTTGGGTTGCAATCCCCTTCCTTTAACCATAATTCCCTACATTTTTGTCACCAATATGTTTATTCTCTCTTTCCTAACTCCTACCACACTAGTTGCAAACACTTCTATTTTTCATATGTAACTAAATCTAGACCATGTTGTATATGTGTTCATGTATTTCTGCTAATTCTTTTGCTATTTACTCTTTATGTACAAAGATGTCCTTAAAAACTTGAACATTCCATATTTTTATTTTCTTTTTAACATACTATAGTTTTTTAAAAAACTAGAACATTTTTGTACCCTTTTGGTAAGGTGCATTGATCCATCATTGTTATAGAAGAGGAAGAAAATGTGGGTGTCTAAACCAAATCTTCTCAAATTTAAAGGCATGTGATTTTCCATAGAGTTTAATCCTGATATGGTTAATGATATTGCATAATGATCTGAGCCTACAAAAGGCGATATCTCAAAGACCAAATTATATGCCCCTAAAAACTAGTTTTGTGATGCTAGGAATCTATCTAAACGCTCTACAATCTACAAAAAATATATCCTCTAATTTTTCCAGGTGAAGTTACCCTTCATAGGTGAAATATCCTTTAAAGCATTGTCTATAATGAAAAACTAAAATATTCCATTGTTTTATATGGTAGACATATACCTCCTTGTTTCTCTTATAATGACACTATCGCATTGAAATCACTTGCCAATATCACTTTTTCATTTCCAGGCCCTAAAGAACATTTGTTAGAACATCCCATAGCTTCTTCTTATCATAGGTAGATGTTGTCCCATATATATTTAGTAGCCAAAATTTTAGATCACAACTTACCACCGTTATTAGATGTTGATTGTTGTCACTATTACCTGCATCAATAGTCACTATTCTTGGATTTCACTATGTAACTAATCCACCAAAGGCTCATTGGGCAGGTACATGTGCTGATTTCCAATTTCCCCATTTCAACATTGATGCCTCATATGTTTCTTGAGATGTTTTAGTCTCCTTTAACAACACTAAATCTTCCCCACAAGCATCTAGTTGACGCTTGACTTGAGCCCACTTATCAGAGGCATTAATGCCTCTGACATTCTAGGAGAGAACTCTCATTGTGATTAAGGAGAGCAACATGCTCTCCTTGGCCTCTTGCTCACTAAGATGTCTCCATCCAATGTGGTTTGTACCCCTACATTAGTCTCTTCCTTTAGCTTGGCAACCTTAGACTTTCTTCCTCTTTTTCTTGGAGATTTTTTAATTGTTTCCTGAGAGGAAGGCATTTGTGATAAGGATAAATAAAAATAAATTTAATTATTATTTACATGTGTAAGATTGAATTAATTAAATAAATAAAATAAATGTTTTTATTTATTTTTAGAAGAAGATAATATTGAGGAATTAAATTAAATAATTAAAAAAATTACTTAATTTAAGAAGTGAGAATTAATTAGAATGGAGTAGAGGAGCGAAAGGAGCGATTCGGTAGATCGAGGTAAGGGGCAGTCACAGAAGGATCCTGAGACACTAGCGGATGGTACTCCAAATGGAAAGGTTGTAGAAGGAAACAAGGGAGCTGGTGGCAGCCTTTCTTAGGGAAATGAGGCGACCAAGAATTTCAAAGGAAGGAAGAATCAAGAGTGCAATCACTTGGGGTTTGAGCATAATTAGCGTCAAGAGGATTCTCGAGGGTGGAACTCAGAAAAAGCTCATTCTATCTGACAACGACAGGGCTTAACTCATCCTTCCAATAGGTGCAATAGGCATGGCTTGCACAAAGCATGGGAGCAGATAGAAAATTCAAATTTTGGCAGGAAAAGGAGTTAAGGCCATGGTAGGAAGGGGAGCTCTAATTCTTTCATGGGCCCCCCTGAAGATGAGTTCAGACATTCAGACCAAAGAACCATTTGTTGGGATCAAAGTTCTTGGCCCCTTCAATTAAAAGACTAGAAATCCAAGGTCTAATCATGAAATGGTTTGGTTCTAATTTGAATTGGGATTCCCTAATTCATTGGTGGTAAGGTCACTGGGGTCTAGAAATAGGATTTAAATATCTGGCGAATGGCTATTTTCTAGTCATTTTCCCTTCACCCTCTATGAAAATGGATATCTTGAATGGGGTTTGGTTGATGGATGGGTTCTGATTCTATATGCAGAAATGGGAAGTTGGCTTCGATCCCTTTCAGCATCAATTGACCTACATTCAAGATTGGTACAAGATCTCGAAACTCCCATATGAGTTTTGGCAAGCCAACATTTTAGAGGAAAATAGAAATTACCTTGGAAAATACATCTATGCAAATGAATGGATAGAAGAGGATGGTATAAAGACCTATGTGTGTCTATGTGTTGAAAACTCTCCAAATAGCACCAGATGGAAGGAGTTGAAAATATTCACGGATTGGGGTGTTTTGACGCAACTTCTAGTTTTTGAACCAAGACCACAAGGGAACTGGGTCAATACTTTGGGTTGGTGCTCTTGGGAGACTACTTCGGGGTGTGATCTAGAAGTGAACCCATGCTCGGTACTTGATGGTCCTGATGGCAGTGGTTTGGGGGCCACTTCCAATATGCCAAGAGAAGACCCTAGTTTGGAATGCAAAGAGATGATAAGGGTTGGTGATTCAAAATTAGAACCGATTAGAAATTTGTCAATTCCAAACCAAGTGTGAATCAAAAACTCAATGAAAAAGTTAGTGATGTGCTAGATATAATAAATAAAAACTTTAGGGAAGAAAATATTGATTCCTTGATAGAGGTAAGCAAAGAAATTATGGAATTGGTGCAAGAAGAAAAAGTATCCTTAGATGGCACCCTCTTGGAGGAAAAAGAGTCAAAAGGCGATGGATTGGAATTAGAAAGATTGGAAATTGTTGAACCCTTGCCAACTTTCAAGGAATCAACTCAGAAATTGGTTGGTATTGATGGTTTGGGAATCTCACAAAAAGATGGTGGGAAGATCTCTCCATATTGTGGGGAACACAAAAAATGGGGAAGTACCCCTAATGTTGAAAATCTGAAGCTAGATGGTGAAGCCTCTAGCCAGAAGAAGATCCTATAAATGCTTAAAGTAGGGAAGGGGGAGGCCCTTCCTGAAGGAAAATGAAAATACTAACCTAAAATTTTAGGGGAATAAATGCCCCTAACAAGAGATTCCTATTGAAAGATCAAATTGATTTTTCTCAGGAAAAAGTGTGTATTCTACAAGAAAAAAAGTTGGATCAAGAGGAAGTGGCATCATTTGGAAAAAGGATGTGGTCTTGGAAGTACTTGGAAGTCAATGCGGATGGGGTTGCAGGTGATTTTATGATGTTGTGGAGCCAAACAAGGCTTTAGTTGAGTTGGTGGCGGCAGGAAGTAGGTGGCTTGCTTGAAAAGTGGAGAGCTTCTCTTCAAACCTTCGTTTTCTTTTGATAAATGTATACAGTCTGCATGCATGCATTGAAAAGAGAAGGATATGGTTAGAGATTGAAAATTTGTGTTTTGGAGTTGGATTTGATTTATGTTGTGTTGGTGGGGATTTCAAAGTGATATTTCATTCATCTGACAAGAGGGGTGGGGTGATGTGCAAGCTTCAATCCCAAATTGACTTTGAAGCCTTTGTGGGAAGAAATATTCTCTTTGAAATTCTAATTTCCAATGGTTCTTATACATGGAAGAATTAGCGTCTTGGCTTCTGCTCAATAGCAAAAAAGTTGGACATATTTTTCTTCAAAAGAAACATGAGTTCCTTTCCTTTCAAAATGGAGAGAAAAATTCTATCGTGCCCTTGGTCTGATCATTTTTTAGTTCTCTTGGAGATTGGGGGTGAGAGTCACCCAACAAGGTGTCTATTCAAATTTGAGGCAATGTGGCTAAAGGATCAAAATTTCATTCCTCTAATTTCTGCTTGGTGGGGGGAAGTAGGATCAGTGGGATCCAAGATGTTCACTCTGGCAATGAAATTGAAACATGTTAAGCACAGGTTAAAATAATGGGATAAGAGTTGCTTCTAAAATATTTTTGAAGAGAAGCACATAATAAAAGGAGAATTGAGGACTCTAAATGAGGAAGGAATTCATTTGGGCATGGATAACATATGATATCTTCGGGAAAAGGAATTACTTAGAGAACTCAATGAGATTATTTTGAAAGAGGAAATATTTTGGTGCCATAAGTCGAGGGAAGTTTGGTTGAAGGAAGGTGATAAAAACTCTAAGTTTTTCCACAATTCCATGAAGGAAAGGTGAGAGGTCAATAGAATTTCCCATATCCAATCAGTAGATATACATCCTCTTGATAATCCAGACCTAATTACAGTAGAGACGATATCTTTCTTCTAGAACCTACTCAACAATCGAGAAGGATCAAGATTGGGTGCTCAACAAAGCCTATTGGTGAATATTCCAAAGTTGGTGACGGATGATCAAAACAAGAAATTATCAAAAAAAAAATTAGAAGAGGAGATTTGGGGTGCCCTCTTTCAACTGCACCCAGAAAAATCTCCTAGTCTAGATGCCTTTCCAACATCCTTCTTCCAACACTATTGGAGTATTGTTGGCACAAACATTTTTGAAGTGATCAAAGACTCCAGGGCCATTGGGAAAATTTTGAAGGAACTAAACAATACTTTCATTGCTTTAATTCCAAAAAAGGTGAAGCTAGACAAAATGGAAGAATTCTGGCCAATCTCCTTATGCAACAAAGTTTACAAAATCCAAGCAAAAGTGGTGGATAACCGACTCAACAAATTTTTTCCCAGTTTGATCTCAGAAGAACAAACGAGTTTTGTTCTTGGTTGCTCAATATATATTGGAGTGATAATTTCCCAGGAGGTCATTCGTTCAATTTCTCGAACCAAAAAATAGTCAATGTTAATGAAGTTGGACATTAAGAAGGATATGATAAGGTAAATTGGTGATTTCTCTTTAAGGTGATGGAAGGTTTTGGCTTTCAGTCAGTATGGCTCAACTAGATTTTTAGTTGGATCACTAGTCCACGCTACTCAGTGCTAGTAAATGGTTCTCCACATGAGTTTTTTGAGGCCTCTCAAGGGCTCAGGAAAGGAGACCCACTTTCTCCATTTTTGTTCATTATTATGGCCGAGGCCCTTGGAAGATCTTTCAATAGAGTTGTCTCAGTCAGAGAACTAAAAGGGATTCAAATTACAAGTAATCTTCCTCCTGTTACACATCAACAATTTGTTGATGACAATATGATGCTTGGGTAAGTTAGGCTAAAAGAGGCAAGGACTTTTAAAAGGATCTTGTCAAATTACTCCAAAGCCTCAGGGAAGGAGGTAAGTTTGGATAAATCTAAAGTTATCTTCTTTTACACTGACCCTTTGCTGGAAAATCGAATCCTTCAAGTTTTGTAGTTTCGAAAAGGCAAGCTCCCCTACAAGTATCTGGGTCTTCCATTGGCATTGAGTGTGCAGTCTGGAAAGTTGTGGGATCCACTCATCTCAAAGGTTGAAAGTAGGCTCTCCTCTTGGAAAGACAGGTGGCTCTCTTGGGCTGGAAGACTAACGCTAATAAAGATGGTGGTGGCGGTAATCCCAATCTATATGCTATCATGTCTTCCCTTGACTGGGGATGCTTGCACCAGGGTCAATCAAAGAATGAAGAACTTTTTTTGGAAAGGGAACTCAGATCAAATTAAATTCCCTTTAATCAAGTGGGAAAGGATTTACAGATCCCGAGAGGAGGCAGGTGTGGGGATAAAGAATTTAGCTCTAAAAAATAAAGCATTGGGGAAAAATTAGCCTAGAAAATGTATGCAGGGAAGGACTTAAAATGGGTTAAAATCCTAAAATAAAAATACTTGGATGAAGGGGAAGTGAATTTTTTCATAGCCAGGCATCTCCCCAAAGGCTCTCGCATTTGGAATTTTATTTACAACTGTAGAGATCTGATCTTGAATTTACTTTCTTGGGACGTAAGGGAAGGTAATCTAGCTCTCTTTTGGGAAGATTCATGTGGCAGCTTCGACAAGATAGAGGAGATCTTCACATTAAGAAATGTAAGGGAGGTCACAAAACAAATATGGGGAAGTAGAGTGAAGGATTACTTGATCATAGAACGTGTGGATGGGATCTTGAGATGGAGATAGAAGGATATAAGGCAATTTCCTCTAAGCTTGGAAGAAATAGAAATTTTTGAAGAAGTTTTAAAACATCGGCCTCTATGCATCAGGGATGGTAAGGATGTGCTTAGGTGGTGTGGCATAGCCTCAGGCTCCTACAACACTAAGGAAGGTTATAAGTTATTAATGAAGCAATTAGAAAAAACTTAGTCAATCCTAGAAGATTTATGTTGGAATAACAATTGTCTTCCTAAAGCTGGAATTTTCTCTTAGGAGACCATCCAAGGAAGGGTATTGACAACAGATACATTGGGAAAATTTGGTATCAATGGCCCTTTGAGATGTGTGTTAGGCAAGGCAGCTTCAAAAACCAACGATCACCTTTTTCTCAGTTGTTCATTCACAGCAAAGTGTTGGAGTTGGTTGTGTGCTAAACTCAACCTAAGCATGGCTTTGTCAAATAAGATTTTGAGTTGGTTCAAGAGCTGGCTGAAGCTAGGGGGGAGATATTTTTTTTCCTACCTATGGTGGTTGTGCCTGTCGATGCTCTTATGGGAAGTTTGGAAAGAAAGGAATCATCAAATTTTCAATAAGGCAATGTTCCTTCCATCATTTCTAAACAAGTTGGAGGCTAGTATAGTGGAGCTAGCCAATTCAAGAGCAGCTGGGGTTGCTACCTCAAACATTCCTTTCTCGAGCTGGGATTCAAACATGATGAAGTCTTGGAATGGGTTGAAGGTCCCCCAAGCATTGGGTCCAAGGAGGCATGAGAGCAAGGTTGTTTGTGAAGGTATCAAATGGCATCCATCAGACCAAGAATGGTTCAAGTTAAACTTTGATGGTGCTTCTAGAGGCAACCCTGGTAAGTCTGGTGTTGGTTGTATAATCAGAGATTGGAAAGGGGTGGTGGTAGGAAAGTTGGCTCTATTATTGTGTTGAGGGACTAATAATGCAGTGGAATTACAAGTGGCTCAAGCTAGAATAAAATTATGCACAGAGTTAGGACTGAGGAAAGTGGCAATTGAAAGAGATTGTGTCGTCATTATAAATGCTTTGAGATCAGGTGCTTTACAAAATTGGAAGTTGGGAGTCATTTTGGAAGTCACACTCTCCCTTCTAAGCAAGTTTGAAATTTTCAAAATAAGTCACACTTTGTAGGAAGGAAATACAGAGGCAGACACTCTTGCAAATATGGGATCAGATGGTATCTCCTTAAAATACATTTCTCCCGCTTTGAGCATATCTGGTTGAGTGGCGTAGTGGGTGGCAGGGTAGGTGCCACTTCATCTCATGCATGTGTGCATGAAGTGGCTGGGTGGTAAAGGTTTTGGGTTTTGGGTTGATTTGGTAAAAATCACATGGCTCAGGGAATAATCTAGAGCTAGCTTCTTTCATAATTTCCTGTCGGCATTGGGAGTGATGTGACATCCTTCATCGGACACTTGCTATCCCACTCGCATTCATTTTTGTCATCTAAGGATGGGTTTGATGGTATTGAGTGGTGTTTAATATCTTTTGTGTCATGGTAACACACTATTCTCTCATCGATGGCTCTACATTTCAAATGGGTATGAGCAGATTTACCATGCTAGTCTTAGTGCAAGAGTTGGATATGGGTGGCATGGTTACCCCAGTTTAGTTGAAGAGCTCTAAACGTTAGATGGCCTTTGAAGGCCACATCACAACACTTCAGCTACAATGTTTGATAAGGCACCTGAACTATCTCACATTTGTGGCAATTAAATGTGTTGCAGGGAAAGGTTTTATGGAGAATGCAGAAGAGTACATCTTGATTCAAACATTTCTTCTCGTGTTTTAGTTGGTTTATTGGATGTTGGTATTTCAAAGGCCGATTCTTGGGTTATTATGAATAGACTCTTCCACAAAGATATGTTGGTGGGTTTGGAAAGGGAATTGGTTGTGACTTCCATGGGAAAAGGCATCCCTCGTCCCTGAGATTTGGTTCTCCTCAATGACCCAAGGGCTCTGGTAAGGTTCTATCCATTTATTTGGGACATCTCCGGTATGGAATTGTTGGAACACAAGCACTTGGCATCTACTGGGGCCAAATTTCTTAGGAAGAAATTCCACCTAACTTTGGTTGCAGATTCGTCTTGGAAAAGGGAGTTTCGTGTGTTTGCTCAACAAAATGTTTGGTAAAAGCTTGGAAGGTTGGTGGGTTGGGGTTGGAATGTAGGGAAGGTTTTTTGGTAATGGTTGTCTATAAGTGCAGTATTTTTTGTGGCATGGCTAGTAAAATGGTTAATAGTATGTGTTATCTCCATGTTTAAGTATGGGTTGGTTGAGTCAGTCCTAGTATTGTATCAAGGTGTCTCTATAGTAGCTACAATTTGGTATGGAATGGGTTTGTTGGTA
This sequence comes from Sequoia sempervirens, assembly GCA_007258455.2. Classification (NCBI taxonomy): domain Eukaryota; kingdom Viridiplantae; phylum Streptophyta; class Pinopsida; order Cupressales; family Cupressaceae; genus Sequoia; species Sequoia sempervirens. The sequence continues at coordinate 193,502,116 of VDFB02047230.1, read as the reverse complement.
GTCTCTAATTTTTTTCCGAGAGGGCCAGAACTCTGTAAACTTTTATTTTTTGAAATCAATACAATATATCTCTTACCTATCAAAAAAAAAGAAGAAGAAGTGAGAATTAATTAAATAATAAATTATTTAATCTTGGAGATAAGAACTAGATAAGGAATTTGCATGAGTATTTAATAATTAAATAAATTTAATTATTATTTACATGTGCAAGATTGAATTAGTTAAATAAATAAAATTAATGATTTTATTTATTTTAGAAGAAGATAATGTTGAGAATTAAATTAAATAATTAAAACAATTACTTAATTTAAGAAGTAAAAATTAATTAAATAATAAATTATTTAATTAATCTTGGAAATAGAAGAATAATTAGAAAATTAGTTAAATAACCTTAATTATTTAATTGATAAAGATGAAAAGATTAATGATTTTAATCAAATAATATGAAATTATTCAATTATAAAGATGAAGTGAAAATGATCATTAATTTAATCGTTTAGTTAGAATTAGGTGTCTACATTTTGCTCCTCTTTGAGATGATGCATTTTTATAGTGTTGTTTCAAAGAAAGTGAAGACATACCCTAGTTTGCCCCAAGAAATAAAGAAATGAATGTAGTATTCCCCCTCGAGAGTTTGATAGAAGAATAAAATTGTTATGTTAAACTCTCAAAAAGTATAAGAAATATGTGATAGATGTGAAGAAAGTGGAAAGAGAAGAATATGAAAGATTTGGAAATAGAAGAAAGATAGTGATAAGATCATGAATGTTGACCAATAAGTGATGTAAATGGAGAGATGGATTTATATAGTAGGTGCTTTCTAATTTGTACTTTTTTTTATCATCATAGAATGTTTTATTATGTGACAAGTAGATGTATGCACACCAAGGAATGAATTGATATGGCAGCATCTATTTTCGTTTACCTAAAGATATTGGTATGAGATAAGTGGATATATGTACACCTAGTTGAGACAAACCTTAGTGACTTTAGTATCCATTGTTAGAACTAAGATCCAACAAAATAAGGATTTTTCATAAACATACCAGACATGATAGAATCTTGTCGAAATATGTAAGGGAAGATAGCTTCACAACATGATATCCCAAATGCATAAAGGTAATAGATGACCTTATATACATAGGATAATTTGTTAATGCTTGAATCTAGTTTGCTACACCCAAGGAAATATACCTATCATAGTAGCTTAAAGAATATTCCACAAAAATAGCATATTAAAGAATTGACTTTGCCCAATTCCTGCTCCTCTAAATCATTTTGAGACATCCTTGAGGAACATTGGAATAGAACAATAAGATAAATCAAGTAATAAAAGGTTCAAAGATAAAAACAAATCAACAACTATCAGATTTCTTTCTAGAAAAGAGTTGCTCATTAGTGATAAATGTCCATTTCAGGAAATGTGTTTCTGTAGGACATGGTTGGTTTGATTAGATTGTTAAAAAGTGGATTTGGCAATTGATTAGTAGTTTGTAGATAGTTTAACTAGTGTTTTTGATTCCTTGATTTATTTTCATGAATGCTCAGTGTGTCGAGATGTCATGTAGTTTGTGTTTACTTAAATCTTGTGTTAAGACAATGGACATTTATTATGGATATGGTCAATGATGCTATGGTTTTTAATTTTTGAAAATTTTCAATATTTTTGGATTTTCTAGAATATTGAATGTTTTTTGGATTTTGCAATTTTTTGAATGTTTTTGGATTTTGAATGATGAAGAGATATCAATGTGTGGATATCGAAGATATTTTGAGATACCACTTAGCTAAGCTAAATTTGATTGATTTGATTTATTGATAATAGGATGAAAATGTTGAGGATACACAACAATACAAGGATAGTGTTGTCAAGATATGAACAACAATGATGATAGGGAAGGATACATCTTGAGATGATGATTGATTGATTAGATAAGATAGATCAAAATTTATAGCCAAGCTAAGAACAAAATTTATTAGATAGTTTGATAACCCATTGGAGCATCAACAAGTTGCAACTGATATGGATTGTTTGGATGATGCCTAGATCACAACATGAGCTAGAAGACATAGATCAATATTTATTTTGAAGAAATATGTAAGTACCTACTCCCATTGTCTAGCAATTTATGGAACACTATGATTGCTTTTCTAGACTAGTATGATGGGAATGGATATGTGAAGGATATGCATTATGCAAATAGATCTAGGATAAGCGATTTCACTTCCAAGGACTATCTCATAATAGGATAACATGCTTGACCCAAGTGAATTTTTTGGATAGTGCTTGTAGGTGAGGGTATGACATAGGATAGTATGTGGACATAGGAAAATGACCATATGTGCCCTTAGTCTTTATCAAGGTCAAGGTGGATACGGGAGATGGATGCAAGTGGAATGGACGGATAATATATTTATTATGGATGGAATGGATAGGATGTTAGATTTATTATGTATAAGTTAAGTTGTTCCCAACTAGAATGATGCACATAGATGCTTGATTGTTACACATGATGCATGTTTACCAGGTTTTCATCATGGTACTTGCCCAAAGTGCCAAAAGAATTATTTTCACTATTAGATAGATTATTTTTTCTTTATTTTTATTTATTTTTATTTTTTTTATTTTTGAATGATCACCAATCATGTTGGACCACTTGGTAGTGTTGATACAGATGTTGTTGTCATAGTGTTCCAATAATGTCTTTCCTTGAGGAGTTGGTTTGCCAAAATAGTAGCACTTGTATACAACCAATGAATGTTATTGTGATCCTCTTTGATACTAGAGTTGGATTTATCTAAATGAGCACATCAAGATAGATTTCTATTAGAATCCTTATGATAAAGTGTTTCCGCCAAGACACACTTAATGTGGTATTTGGGTATCTTATATTTTAAGCGAGATATTAGAGTCTGGTGAGGGATGTGAGATATGGATGAATTACTTGGTAGTTTGGATGTAGGATTTTTATTCTCTAAACTTTGGATGGTGGATGATGGAGTGTGGATGCGAGAGTTTGAGTATGTTTGGGACCAAAATTTTTATACACTTTGTGTGTTGGTATTGAATTCTGCTTTGAAGGAGGTGGACACTTTTGATAGTTTGAAGGACTTTTTTGATGTGTCTCAATAGTTTCGTTGACAAACATTATTTTTCATTAGCTTGAAAAGCTTGAATTTGATATTTTTCATTGTAAAGATTATTTTTCTTTTGTTGGTCCCTTTTAGTGGATGGAAAAATTTGATGATGATGATTTATGATATGGATAGTTAGAGTACTGGAAAAAATTTAATTATAAGAACTTTTTGTAACTCCCATGTTGAGGTTTAAATTAGATAAAGTTTCCCCCAACATCATGGAGGTACCACTAACATGATTAGATTTTTTGATTAATGAATACTCGATACCTTGATATTTAGGATTGTCAAAAAATTGTACTAGTTCCGGAATACCCTATTCATGTAGACCTAATATTTTTCCTTTATATTGCATTATTTGACGGATCTTGTTTTTAATAGGATATTTGTTGTTATGATAACAAGATGCTAACTCTTCTTTATGTTCTTTGGAATCATCAATGCTTGTCATCTTCTCATTAGTAAGAAGATTCACTGTAACAAAAGTGAGTGATCCAAGTTGATAAGATACTGGTGATTTCTCTATATTTATGCTTGTTCCTTCAACATTATATGAGGTACTTTGATGGAGTTATGTGAATTCAGCTATAAATTCATTCTTTTCAAATATGTCTAAAGAGAAAGATTCTTATTTTGGATGAACAAGGGAGAGATCATCTATGTGTCTAGTGGAAGCCAGTGTCTCATCTATGGAAGTGGGGGTTATTGGTATATGTATAGGATCAAATTCAATTTTAGAATCATGAAAATAGATAATGGGATCTTGATCAAGGATAAAATGAAATGAGAATATTTTAATAACTTGATCTTGATTAGTTTCAGGGACTTCTACTTGATGCTTTGGATAGTTTTCTTGACATAAAATGGGTTGTGATAATGTGGTAGGAATAAAGGATTCTTGGGTAATCTCAATATGTTGGGATGGTGGTAACAAAATTTGAATAGGAATATCTAGAGTGGGCATGATGGTTGATGGGATACATGATGGTATTCAGTCTAAAATTTCATGATTATGGATTGGATTTGTATCAAACAGTGGATTATCTATTGTGGATAGCCCTTGGGGAAAATATTGGAAGGTGTTATTAGTGGATGATTCAGTTGATGGGGATGATATGGGTGGATGTCGTAAAGGTTCCGATGAAGGAATAGAAGGAGAGATGGAAGCCTCTTGTGGGAACACTTCTTCAAGATGACCTATTATGAGGTCAAATGAGGTAGATATGTTATGTCCATTGTTAGACATAGGTGAATGGTTTTGATCTTGCTCGAGAAAATGATCTTGATACATGTCTAATTTCTCATCATGTGAGCTACAGATATTGTCGATGTGATTATTATTGGATAGATTTTCAAGATGATCCTCAATAGTGATGTCACCTTGGTCTATAAAATCTTGAATAAGGTGTTTCAATTTGAAAGAGTTGGGAGCTTTGTGTCCTTTTACTCTATGGTAATAACAAATATCAATGTCCTTCCACCATGTAGGTTTGACTTATAGTTCATATTGATTTATTTCTGGAAGAGTGACTATATTTTCTTGGAGTAGTTTACAAAGTACAAACTCAATTGGTTCTCCTAAAGGAGTGAATTTTTGCAGTGGATCGTTGGTGAGTCTAAAAGATGATCGTTGTGTGGTATCTTGTATATTTTCTAATGTTTGGATGTTGGGTGGCATTTGTAAGGTTAAAGTGAGTTGAGCATGTTCAGAATGAGGAGAAAGTGGCATGGGAATTGTCCTGTCAAAAAGATAGGGACATATGTCCTCTATTATATAGCTCTTTTTTTGCAGCCCCCTATGGGAATTCACCATTTGTTGTAATTTTTGAATTTGTAAAGCTAGATTGTTGAGATCTATTGCGGGTGGTGTGTCAATTGCATTGTGAGTGGATACATGATGGAATGATTATTGAGCTTGGAGGTATGATGGATTTTGATTACCATATGGAGGGTTTTGGGTGTTCTATTGTGGATGTATGTAGTTAGGTGGGAGGTAGGTGTGATTGGATATGTTGGAGTGAGTGTATGGGTTACATGTGAATTGTTGTTGGGGGTTTATGATAGTGTAGTACATGTGTTGTGAGAGAATGGTTTGATTGGATTGAATCATGTTGTAGTTATGATGGCTTAGGTAGTGTTGTGAAGTCATGTCTTTTTTATGGATATTTTGGGTTCAAGTTGAACTTGGAAAAAGACACACTAATTAGGTGTTTGAACCAAAGATTTGGTGTGGATACTTGATAAAAAAACCTAAAGGAGACAATAGTTACATAGATCTTATTTTTTATTTGACTTTTTTTGATAAACCTTGCATGTACTAGACTAATGAGTCCAAGCGAAGGAATTGTTAGGATAGGTGACATTAAAATTGCTATCCTAAGTTGATTCATGTGTCTCCACATTCTTTGGATAGTGTAATAGAGGACATGAGGGACAATATATTTATTACTTATTTTCCTATGAAAATTATAATTGCATTTGAGGTGGACCCATTATGATGGAGGTTACTAAGCATCCTAGGAAAATATTCCTCTTAATCATCCAACTTTTTGGGTTGGGACCACTTGAGTGTGCATGTCCTTGCAATTTTTGCATGCTCTTGCATGGTTGGGTTCCCAAGTTTGCATGGTGGTGCATGATCTTGCATGTAGCCATCAGAGAGTTATGGAGCACTCAGGTTTGACCATTTCTTATTGGTTGTGGGTTAGGCACCCATGTGAAGGCCATGTGATAATTTAATATTTTATTCCATTTTTATGGTCTGTTCACTAAGGGGATGTGGGCTTTTTCAGGTGTTTTTCTTGTTGTTTTGGCATAACACTTGTTGTATTCTCTCCCATAAACTTCTATATATTGGAGCCATTAGATGGTAGTTCATGATGAGTTATTTGCAGGTTTTTAGGATGATGAAGTGCTACTAGATTGTAGAGAGGATTGTTGTATTGATGTACTTCCTTGAAGATTAATACAAACATTGGATCTCTTTGGGTGTGGGTTTTTTTACCACAAGGGTTTCTCCACGTATATCTTGTGTCACTTGTGTTGATGACTTGTGGTATTAAATATTTTTCTTTCATTGTCAAAAATTTCAATCACTTAATCATTTTATGGTAATCTTTTAAACATAATTTCAAATTTGAAACCACATAGTTAAGTTCATATTGTTGCAATTTATACCTTGATTTCCAACATTTTGTATCAGAGCTAACAGTTTTGTTAAGAGAGGGATGCATTTCTTTTGAGTGTTGAAGGTTTTTTGGTTGTAGTGGGAGCTTGTGCATTGTGGGTTTTGCATATTTGTGAAGAAGATTGCAAACCATGGCTTCTACCTCCCGTTTGGATATTGAGAAATTCAATGGAACTGGCTATGAGATGTGGAAGTTAAAGATGTGGGATCTCCTTGAAGAGAGAGATTAGTGTTGGTAGTTTCAAATGAAAAGAACCAAAATCAATGCCCAATGAAGATTGGAAGAAAATGGATAAGAAGGCACAATGAACCACTTGGTTGTGTCTTGCATATTCCATCCTCTTGAATGTTTCAGAAGAATCTACCACATATAATTTTTGGAAGAGGATAGGTGATATTTAGCAAACCAAAAGTTTAACTAATAAGTTGTATCTCAAAATACATTTGTATTCTTTGAAAATGAAGGATGGTGAATCTATTGCAAAACATTTAAATCCTTTTAATATGATTATAAGTTAGCCAACATCAATAGATGTTAAGATAGAAGAGGAAGATAAATTATTTTGATGCTTTGTTAGAAGTCTTTACCTAAATCTTGGGAAAATCTAATTGTTGCCATAAGTGGTGGTGGTACAGAACCAAAGATGGATAGTCTCATTGCAATGCTTCTTTTGGAAGAGATGAGGAGAAATTCCATCAATGTGGACTCCCAAGATGCCTTGCATGTGTGAGGAAGCTATTCCAAAGAAAAAGGAGGTCCTAAAAGGGACAAGAAGAGAGAGACAAGTCTAAAGGAAATTCTAAAACCCCCAAAAAGAGTAGAGTAAAGTGTTGGAATTTTGGTAAGAGAGGACATGTGAAGGAGTGTAGGAACAAGAAAAAGAGTTTGAATACTTCCATAGAAAATTCCTCAAAAGATGGTGATTATGATTCTTTTCTTATTTCTAATAACATTATTAGTGATGATGCTTGGCTTATTGATTTAGGTTGATCCTATCATATGACTCCTCACAAGGAGGTGTTTACTTCGTATTTAGCTTATGATGGGGGAGGAGTTTTTCTTGGTGATAACAACATGAAGAAGATTGTTGGTAAGGGAAAGGTAAAGTTGTGTTTCAGTGATGGAAGGGTTAAAACTCTTGATCATGTTTTACATATTCTAAGACTTGCAAGAAATTTACATTCAGTATCCAAGTTGAATGATTCTAGAATGCATGTGACATTTGACAAGTCTAGTTGCAAGTTGGTAAGAGGGAGTTTGGTGATAGATAAAGGATATCAAATTGGGACTTTGTTTAGGCCTAATGCCTCCACTTTTTGTAATTCCACCAATGTAACTAGAATTAAAAATGTGTGTATATTGTGGCACCATAGATTGGGTCACATGAGTGAAAAAGGTCTTAAGACTATTTTGAATAAAAGGTTGTTTGACAATATTTTTGATTATTTTGTTTGTAAAAATGATTTTTGTGAGCATTGTGTGTTTGGTAAACAAAATAGATCATGTTTTCCTAATGGGACTAATAAACCTAAGAGATTATTAGAGATCATTCATTTGGATGTGTTTGGACCAGTGGATGTTGGATCTTTTAGAAAATATTGACATTATGTTACTTTCATTGATGATGCACCAAGATACACCTAGATTTATTTTATGCATGTAAAATTTGAATTTTTCACTAAGTTTAAGGAATTCAAAGCCTTAGTTGAGAATAAAATGTATTATAAGATAAGGGTGTTGAGATATGATAATGGGGGTGAATATTTTTCTAGGGAATTTCATGAGTTATGTAAGCATGCAGGTATTGTTTGGAAAAAGACTACACCTTATACACCTCAACAAAATGGGGTAGCAAAAAGAATGAAAGGAACCTTGATGGAAAGAGCTAGGAGAATGTTGAGTGGTGCTAATATTGATAGATGCTTTTGGGTAGAACTTGTAAGTACAACATGTTATTTGGTTAATAGATCTCCTTGTTTAGCTTTTGTTGATAAAACTCCTTATAAAGTGTGGATAGGTAGAAATCCTTTTGTTTCACATTTAATAGTATTTGGTTGTGAGGATTTTGTTCATATTCCTCAAGAGAAGAGTTCTAAGTTGGATCCAAAAGCATAGAAATGCATCATTGTTGGTTACAATGAGAATGTAAAAGGTTATAAGCTTTGGAATCCACTAACTCGTAAAATGGTTTTCTCTAGAGATGTAATTTTTTAGGGAGTTTAGAGCTTACTCAAGTAAAGAAAAACCAAAGGAGAAAGATTGAGAGGTAGGAAGATGCACATGTGGAAGAAAAACCAAATGGATTTGAGGATGGAGGAGAAGAAGAAGAGGGTTCAAAGAGTTCAAATGATGTGCAAGATGAGCATGTAGAAGAAGAACAAGAATAAGATCCCCTTACTCCTACCTTGAGAAGATCCACATGGTAATAGAATCTAGTTGATAGGTATAGACCATCCAATTTTTGTTGTGTATTTTCTTTGTTGATTACTGATGATGAACCTAGATCCTACAAGGAGGTTATTTCTTTAGAAAAAAGTGAGTCTTGGATGTAGTCCATGTAGGAGGAGACGATAGCTTTGGATAGTTGTGATACCTAGGATCTTGTGAGTTTACCCAAAGGAAGGAAGCCCATTGGTTTCAAGTGGGTTTTTAAAAATAAATTGGAGTAGATGGTCAATTAGAGTGATACAAGGCCAGATTGGTGGCTAAGGGCTACTCCTAGAGAAAGGGAGTTGATTTCAGTAAAATTTTCCTCTTGTTGCTAAGTTAACTTCTATTAGATTCCTATTATCTATTTTTTCTACCTATGATTTTGAAATAGAGAAAATGGATGTTAAAATTTCTTCCTTGCATGGGGATCTTGAGGAAGATATTTATGTGCAATAACCTGGCAATTTTGTTGTGAAAGAAAAATAACACTTGGTTTGTAGGTTAAAGAGATCTTTATATGGTATGAAACAATCACCCAGGATGTGGTACCAAAATTTTGATGTATTTGCATTGAAGTTGGGTTTTGTTAGAGGTGAGGAGGATCATTATGTTTATATTAAGTTTATTGGTGATCAAATTCTAATCATTGCCTTATATTTTGATGGCATGTTGTTTATGGGTAACAACATGGTGATGATTAAGGAGCTTAAGACTCAACTTTCTAGCACATTTGATATGAAGGTTTTGGGGGCTGCAAAATATATTCTTGGGATGGAGATCAATAAAGATTGGGTTCACAAAAAGCTTTGGTTAAGTCAGAGTAAGTATGTTGATACTATTTTGTAGACGTTTAATATGCATGACTGTAAACCAATAAATATTCCATTTTTGGTTGGTACTAAGTTGGTTTTAGACATGTGTCCTAACTTTGATGATTTTGAAGATATGTCTAAAATTCCTTATGCTAGTGTCGTTGGTAGTTTAATGTATGCAATGGTTTGCACTAGACTAGATATAACCCAAGTAGTGGGAGTTTTGAGCAGGTTTATGTCTAATCTCGGTAGAGAGCATTGGACTTTTATTAAGAGGGTGTTTAGATATTTGCATAGTACTTCAAATTACTATTTGGTTTATCATGGTATTGATGATGTGGATAAGTCATTGGAAATTTAGGGTTTTTTTAATGCAGATTAGGTAGGTGACTTGGATAGTCGAAGGTCCACTAGTGGCTATTTTTTTACTTTGTTTGGAGGTGCAATGAGTTGGATGAGTAAGAGGCAACCTATAGTTGCATTGTCCACCACCGAAGCAAAGTATATGGTAGCTACACATGCTTCAAGGAGGCAGTTTGATTACAAAGACTTGGTAATGGCATTGGTTTTGATTGCAAGATAATGAGGATTGGATGTGACACTTAGAGTGCCATATGATTAGCTACAAATCCTATGCATCCTGCTCATGCTAAGCATGTTGATTTTTAGTATCACTTTGTGTAATAAATGGTTGAGAATGGTAAAGTTTTGATTGAGAAGGTTAACACTTTGGATAATATTTCAAATTCTCTCACAAAGCTAGTGACCACAAATAAGTTCTCTAGGTGCAGGAAGACCATGGGCCTTGATCATTATACTTAATGATATGTTTTATTTGTATCTTAGGGATGTAACTACAATATACAATGTCAAGTGGGAGAATATTAAGATAGGTGACATTAAAATTCCTATCCTAAGTTGATTTATGTGTCTCCATGTTCTTTGGAAAGTGTACTAGAGGACATGAGGGACAAAATATTTATTATTTATTTTCCTATGACAAATTGTAATTGCATTCAAAGAAGTGGACCCATTACAGTGGCAGTTACTAAGCATCTCGGGAGAATATTCCTCTTGGGTTTCCAACTTTCTGGGTTGGGATCACTTGAGTGTGCATGTCATTGCATGTTATTTGCATGTTTTGCATGCTCTTGCATGGTTGGGAACCCAGGTTTGCATGGTGGTGCATGATCTTTCATGTAGTCATCAGAGTTGTTAGAGAGTTATGGAGCACTCAGGTTTGACCATTTCTTACTAGTTGTGGGTTAGGTGCCCATGTAAAGACCATGTGATAATTTAATATTTTATCCCATGTTTATCGGTTGTCCACTAAGGGGGCATGGGTTTTTTTATGACAATCATGGGAGGTATACAACACCACTCAACATAATTTCAACCAGAAACAACAACTTACAAAGTATCAAATCTTCAAATTCGCCTTATCACAACCAACCTTCACCATTCCTTGTAGTACAACCACTTAACTAAATTAGGTATAACTTCTTGGATTAGGCCTTTCAACCCAAGACCAAAAGGTTTTCAAACACCCATTTGGGCCTACCAAAACATATCACAAACCTTCAATAGGTTACTTTGGAGCAATTTCACCAAAACCTAATTCCTACATTGACTAGACCCCAAATTAAGTTTGTTTTACAAAGAGACTTGTCTCCAATCTCCTCCTAAACATCTGAACTCAATTGGGAAGCATTCTATAGGTCATCAAACCAAATAATTCACAATTTTCATTAGGAGAACCAGTCTCCAACACATCAAACTCAAAAACCCTCTTCCTAGCAATTATCATAGGGTTTTATTGAAAGTCACTCTTCCAAACTTACACTTACCCTGAAACCACTACAAACAGGTCCTAATATTTCTTCCAATGCTCAAACCATCAACGTAAATTGTTTCCCCAACATAATTCATGCTTTACCTTACCAAAACCACTCACTTTCACAAGGAAAACTCAATTTTCAATCCTAGGTCATCATGCCTAATGCTTTTCTTGACCCCCCCTACACTCAACCACCATAAAAAACCTTTAACCTACCTAAATTCCACCCATTCCAAAAAGATACAGAAGTTACAGGAGGTGGAATGGGTGTAATCTCATTTTAGAACAACAAAACCCTTGAAAATTGAAATACAAACCAACCTACATAATTTCTACAATATAACCCCTTAAATCTAATGTGGATCTCCCAAAGTGGATTCAAATTAAAGCTAACACATGTGTCTAAGGTTTCCAAATCAAATTAGTATGAGAATGGCCTGTACGAGACCATACAAAGACTGCAAATATAAAATTACCAATAATTTTGTAAAAACAAGGGTTTCTTTATCTATTTCACTTCAAATCTTCAAAAATCAACCTTACATCGATGCTTTCCATCCTATTTATGATTTTTCTCTCTAAAACTAACTGTCCCAATGCCTAAAACTATCTTTTGAATGGTTTGACCATTGGTCTCCAAAAAATCTTCCTTTTTGCAACTTTTTAGCAATTTTACATCCTTTTGCTCAACATGACAACTGTGCATTATTTTTGCAATATTGTAATCTAGACCCCCTGAACACCTAATAACCATATAATATGATTCATTACAATAATAAATGGTCTCAATGACCTTATTTAATGCAAAAAACTCAAAATCCTAAAGCCTATTGATCAACATCTTTGATTGACAAAAAAAATTCAATGGTGCCCCTACACCATTTTTCTAGGTGGTTTTGCTTGTTGTTTTGGGATACCATTTATGGTATTATCCCCCACAAAATTCTATATATTGGATCATTTGGATGGTGGTTTATGATGATTTCTTTGTAGGTTGTCAAGACGACAAAGTGCTACCAGATTATAGAGAGGATTGTTGTATTGATGCACTTCCTTGAAGATTAATACAAACATTGGATTTATTTAGGTGTGGATTTTTTTCCTACAAGGGTTTCTCCACATATATATTGTGTCAATTGTGTTGATGACTTGTATTCCAAATTTTTCTTTCATTTTTTAAATTGTCAATCACTTAATCATAAATTATGGTAATCTTATAAACATAACTTCGGATTTGCAACCACATATTTAAGTTCATATTGTTGCAATTATACCTTAATTTCCAATAGGAATATGATAGGGAACTTATAAACTTAGGGGTAGACTGATGACCACTAAGAAAACTTGTTCACAAATTTTGATACTAATTTAACAACTTACCTGATATGTGTTTCAAGCAAAGGAGTAAACTAGGGGATATTGACAAGAGATCTAAAAGATGATTGTCTAGTTTGAGTTTGATAATGGATGAGTTTTTTTTTCACTAGTTCAACACTAACGAAAATTTGTTTCTAAGAAGATCCAAGATGAAAGGATGACATGAGATGAATTTTTTTTGCTACCATTTTTCAAGGACGACTAATTATGTCGGTGACTTTGCTTAATATTTTTTTGATTCCTAACTAATGATTGACTAACAGATATTTTGGAAATAGAAGCATTGAGATATGACAAAAGCAACACAATGTTAGGAAAAAAAGCATCAAAATTTGATATAGAGATCAGACTTGCAATTTTTCGGACCTAAATCAACCTAGGGTTTTACAATTTCTAACTGTTTGATGACTGATTTTGTGTTTTCTGATATGGAAAGTAAGATAAAGCAACAAACAACAACATATAAGACTGACTCTTAGGATTTCTAGGATAAAATTCATGTGTCTTCTCCAAAAAGACCACACTAATGGTGTTATAGGTATTTAACAATAAATACATATCATAAATACACAACCTATCTAATGTGTAGATCAAGTTTATCAATTTATATCAGGCTCGCTCCAAAATACCTTCCACTTAAATGGACGACTAGATTATGCTAAGGTCATGTACCACCTTAACATCTCTTACCTTGGAAGGAAAATTTCCTTGTAGTGGGTTATTGTCACCTCAAAAAGGGTTGGCACATAGCGAGTAACTTCACATGACAATGCTATCATGTTGCACCAATATAAACTAATGACCAAAAAGGGCATTAGGTTTCTAGATAACAAGGTTCTCAGTGGAGGTACTTTGTAAACACCAACACGTGTACAAACGTGAGATTAAAATCCCATCTCCTTGTGTATGGAATCACTTGGGACCATAAAGGAATGCTTGACACGTCATGATTGGATTGAGCTACAAATTTTTCTCTCGCCCCTTTATATAGCCCACCAAAAAAAATGTGCATGAGGTTGAACCTTGGGGTGATGAAATCCATAGGAAGTCCTACTAAAAATAAAAAAGAAACTATTATGTATTTCTCTTACACCTAGGATCACACAAGTGCGTAAGGGAAGATGATACATATGCAATAACTTGGGTAGACATGATTGTGCAAGTGCACCAAACATTAAAAAAATAAAAATTTAAGGTACCCAAATGTAAATTTGAGTTCAACTTTATCCAGTATTGAAAATGCAATTTGTCTTATTCATTTTTAAAACCAAAATTGAAAGATCATAGTTGTAGGTTCTTTTAAATGCACCAAAACAAAATATTCAAGTTGTGGTGAATTTTAATCTATCCAAAATTAAATGTTCAAGTTGTGGTATATTTTAGTGCACCAAAATGAAATGTTCAAGTTGTGGTAAATTTTAGTGCACCAAAATGAAATGTTCAAGCCGTGGTAAATTTTAGTGCACCAAAAAAAATGTTCAAGTTGTGGTAAGTTTTAGTGCACCAAAATAAAATGTTCAAGTTGTGATAAATTTTAGTGCACTAAAACAAAATTTTCAAGTTGTGGTAAATTTTAGGAGCACTAATTTGAAATGTGAAATAAATTTTAATGCACCACTTGAAATGTTCAAGTTGTGTTAGATCATTTAAGTGCACCAAAATGAAATGTTCAAGTTGTGGTAAATTTTAGAGCACCAAAATGAAATGTTTAATTTGTGGTAAATTTTAGGAGTACTAATTTGAAATGTGAAATAAATTTTAATGCACCAAAATTGAAATGTTCAAGTTGTGGTAGATTTTAGTGCACCAAAATGAAATGTTCAAGTTGTGGTAAATTTTAGGAGCATTAATTTGAAATGTGAAATTTGTTCATTTTAAAAGCACCAAAAGCAAGTGTTAGACTTCTCCCAATGCCACAAGCTGCACAAATGTTGGCCCAAAATATCAAGAAACAAGCACACATTAGAAGTTAGGCAATCTAAAAAAATATAGAAACAAATGATAATTAGAGATAATCCTAATTTTTGGTTTTTAATTTGAAGAAATGACCCCATTCATAGCATGCACATCAGAACTAGCTTTACAATGCTTGCAAAAAAATGACAATTTGACTAGTGGTTTGAACATTGTGCCTATTTTACTACAGGTTGACATTTTCAAAAACTACAAAGAGGAGTAAGCAACCTCACCAAGTGATTCAATCTCTGTGAATTAATTCTCTAATCATAAATGAAACCAAATTCATTACTAACATAATTTTAAAAATGTGTAACAATAATATTATAGTCCAAAAGTAGAAATTTGTACAAATGTATGGATTAACAAATAAAGCACCTGAAAAATGCATTTTTTATTTTAAAACGTTATCTTGCACCAAAATAGGAAGTATTATATATGAAATTTCATCTCTCGACCCTTCTAGGCACAACCATGATTTTTTTTCCTCAAAAGGCTCCTAAAAGAGGTGATTTGCAAAATCTCTTAAAATTACCTATAACCTGCAAGATAGAAAACACCAGAAACTTGCAAACAACAAGGTTAAATATGTAGGGGAATCCAAGCAGATAGGAAATCAACATCAACCAAAAATAAGCTTCAAGTTTGAATTCATTTTTGGTGTTTTTTGGGGTTCATTTGACATCTCTTAGCTTTGGAAAAGCTCTTGGTGTGTTCAAATTTTAATAAAGTCAGTTTTTATCAAATCATTGTTTTAAGGCTCTAGAGGTAGTTTTCAAAAATTATTTCTAAAAAACTCATAAGGATTGGAGTAGAATACTTTGGTAGGGGCATTCATGGAGGTGGCACATAGAATTTGCAAAAAGAATCAAAATCATACATTTTCTAGGTTGGGAGATTTTAATGCCATAAGTTGGTTAAAATAATATCAATTTCTAAAAAAAAGTTTAAAATTTTAAAATCTATGAAGGTTTTGGGTGAAATCCTTTTGTAGGGATCCATTGGATACCATTCCAAGATTGCACGCCAATTTTTGTGTGAATCAAAGAACTTTCAAACTTTTCACCTACTAGCACTCGATTGTGCACTTCCAAAGCACCAATTTGATCGATTTTATTTTGGAAAGGTATTATGGATATCATGGAAATTAAATATCAGTTTTTATTCATTCATTAATCATTTATCTATTGCATAAATCATATGGGGGGAGTTTGGAGCATAAAAGAGGCTGAAAATCAAGATTTTTAAATTTTTAAAATTCTCATAATAGAGAAAAACGCCCCTTGAGTAAAGACAGCATATGGAGGAGTTTCTAGAAGTTTAAATGTCTCATTTAAGGTTGAATAAACATATCATATGCAAAGTTATTCTTGGGAAAGGGTTGGGAGCCCATTCTAGGGAAATAATTGATGATTTTCAATGCATTTTTGGGTGGTTCTTGAGGAAAAATGTGGGAAGAAGTTTGGGAGGTAGGGCAAAGAGAAGATATGCCTCTATACAGGTATCATTGGGGGTTTTGTGTTGCAGGTTTGAGCAGCACTAGCAAAGAAAAGATAAGACACCAGTGTGTGAGAGGAGAAGAGAATGATAGGAATTGTATGAAGGTTTGAACAACAACAAAGAGAGTTTGGGGCAATGAGAAGAAGATACAAGAAGAGCCATGGTTCATTAATCTTGTGTGCAGATTTTTGTATGCTCTATGGTGGCATTTCATTTTTCCATTTGATGTAATTTTCATGAGTTGATTTGATGCAATAAAAAAATCAAAACTTGTTTGCATTTGTTTTTGTATTGTGAGTGTTCTTTGTTGCAGCAGAGTTTGCATTGCATTGTGGGTTTTTGTGAGAAGCTACTTGTTTGCATCATTAGTATTAGAGCTAGAGGTTTGAGTGCATAGGAAGAGCGTTGAATGTGAGGTAGTCTATGACAAGACCTATGGGTGGAGAATGAAGTTAGAGGGTTGGAGTGTGTAGACATATCACTGAGCATGAGGCATTCTATACCTATGAAGATGGGATGGATCATGAGGAGTCCCATACAAATTTTATTTTGGGAACAATATTGGGAAGAAGTGGAAAATTTGAAGCATTATGAATAGTTTGAAAAGCTCTAGGCTGAAGTGAATATATTAGAAAAGAAAATTAAAGAGGAAATGAGAATGTGGGAAGAGAGATATGGAAAGAAGAATGTCCTCTTAGAAGAGGATAGTGAAAAGAAGAGCAAAAAGAAAGATTGTTGCAGCCCTTTGGTAGGGGTTGAATGTGAAATAATATGTGGGGGTAGCCCATACAAGTGAAAATGATGAGGTAAAATTTGTAGAGATATCAAGTGAATGGAGTGCATTATGTCAAGTGGATAAAGAGGGTTTACAATCAGAAATTGTGAATGTGAGTGGTTTTAAGTTTGACAAGTGGGTTGGTGAGGAAGAGGATGATTTTCTAATGCAATTGGAACCAATCAAAAGAGAGTGGAATGAGAAAACTTTAGTTAACACAAAGGTTGGATCCAAAGGTAATGAGTTTGCAACAATAGAGTGTCTTTCTAAAGGCACCAATAGAGTGACAAGTTGCATTGAAGAAAAAGGCAAAAGAAGAAGAAGAAGAAGATATAGCAGCAAAAAAGATAAGGTAAATTTTGATTTTAAATTTAGAGGTGATGATTATTTACCATTTAAGGGAGAGTTTGCAATAGTGGAAAATGAAGTTATAGTTGTGAATGGGTATATGAATGTTGCATGTTTTTGCATAGAGGTTCTAGATGATGGTGCAAGAGGAATTTGGTGGAGGTGGTTGGTTTGTCGTGGGTTGGATCCCACAAAGAAGGAAAGGAGGAAACAAGAGATATGGAAAAGGAGGATGGTCTATGATGGATGTGAGTCCATGAAAAGAATGATGAATAGAGTGCACACTTGGTGGAGGAGAATGACAAGTATCCTAGCTAAGTGCTAGAAGAGGTAGAGGAAGAATTTTTTTTGTCTAAATCAGTGATGGAGTTTGTTGTAGGTTTTCCACAACTTGAAAGAGTAGTCCTACTACTCCACTCCATTTTGTGAGTTCTTTTTCCTACCTAGCGTGTCTGATGTAGGAGCATCCAGGCAGATTGGCAATCAACATCAACCAAAAACAAGCTTCAAATTTGAATTTAATTTTGGTGTGTTTTGGGGTTCATTTGTCTAAATTAGTGACGGAGTTTGTTGTAGGCTGTCTGCAACCTGAAAGAGTAGTCCTACTACTCCACTCCATTTTGTGAGTTATTTTTCCTACCCAGTGTGTTTGATATACGAGCATTCAAGCAGATTGCCAATTAGTATCAACTAAAAAAAAGCTTCAAGTTTGAATTTAGTTGTCATGTGTTTTTGGGTTCATTTGACATCTCTCAGATTTGGAAAAGCTCTTAGTGTATTTAAATGTGAGTAAAGTCATTTTTTATCAAATAATTATTTTAAGGCTCTATAGGTAGTTTTCAAAAATTATTTTTGAAAAACTCATAAGGATTGGAGTAGAATACTTTGGTAGGGGCATTCATGGAGGTGGCACGTAGAATTTGCAAAAGAATCAAAGTCGTAAATTTTTTAGTTTAAGAGATTTTAATTCCAGAAGTTGGTTAAAATAATGTCATCAATTTTTAAAAAGTTTAAAATTTTAAAATATATGAAGGTTTGGGTGAAATCCTTTTGCAGGGGCCCATTGGATACCATTCCAAGATCGCACGCTAATTTTTGTGTGAATCAGAGAACTTTCATTTTTTTCACCTACTAGCACTCGATTGTGCACTTCCAAAGCACCAATTTGATCAATTTTATTTTGGAAAGGTATTATGGATATCATGGAAATTAAATATCAATTTTTATCCATTCATTAATCATTTATCTATTTCATAAATCATATGGGCAGAGTTTGGAGCATAAAAGAGGTTGAAAATCAAGATTTTTAAAAAATTTAAAATTCTCATAATAGAGAAAAATGCCCCTTTACATTTTTGAGGAAAAACGTGGGAATAAGTTTGGGAGGAAGGGAAAAGAGAAGATATGCCTTTGTAGACAATGGGGGTTTTGTGTTGCAGGTTTGAGTAGCACCAGTGAAGAAAAGATAAGACACCAATGTGTGAGAGGAGAAGAGAGGGATAGGAATGTTAGGAAAAGGTGTTGTACACCTTGCATAATATATTTGATGTAATTATTCTTGAGGCCACTTTATGTTGCATGTAACATTGGGACATAAGTTAAGTTGCTAAAATGTAATTATTTGATATTGGAAAAAATAAATAAATAAAGTACCCAATATTAAACATGGGGATATGGTTTTGTAATCTCATGGTTTTAGTCACATGGTTTTGTGTAATACCACTTGGTGGTTTTGTGGGAGTTTATTTCTATAAAAGCAACCACAAAGGTAGTTGTTTAGGTTGGAGTCAGTTTGCAGGTTAGTAGGTTGAGCTTGTGCATGTGTGAGGGTTTGAAGCATGGCATGGGATGTGTGGATTCATGCTTGGTCACATGGAATGCATGGATAGCTTGTGCTTCAAAAGTGTTCATGGAGTCTCTAAAGATGTATTGTAATGGGTTTTCATTGCTAAATGATACATGGAATGTGGATGCTTTTGGAGGCTAGGTTTTTTCCCTCTTGAGTGTTTTCTCAAGGTATATCTTGTGTCATATTTTCATGGGTATGTTGTCTATTCTCTTGCATGTGGATTTAGAATACTTAGTTGCATAGATTTCTCTTTTGGGTTATATGGAAATTGTCTTAAATGGTTGCAAGTTTCCAACATTTGGTATTAGAGCCATGGTTGTGGTTGTATAACCCTAGGTTGAGAAAAAATCATGTTTGAGTTTTGAATCTATGCATTGCATGAAAGAATGAAAGGCATGGAAAGATATGAGGGTTTTCGGTTTGCTACTATGATGGGTTGTTTGCAGATTTGGGGTGTGAGAAGGTTTGGGTGAAAAGGGTTTTTTGGCTATGCATTCAAATGGGGGTTTTGTGGGAGAAAATTTGTAGATGACCCGTTGAGACAAAATGGACCTCATAGTTGGATCTAGGTTGGTTGAGACATGAATTTTGATATATAACTTGACCTATTTCTATTACTGTGAAAAAAATGCAAAAAAAATAGCCTAGCCCGGTCGTATGGCCATCCAAGGCATTTGCAGAATAAAAATTTGAAAAAAAAAAATTCCCATCGAAAAATAATTCTTGCAAAAGAAAAGTACCCCCTAACAGTGAGTACTCTACGGTACTATTGTCAATGGTACCTATAGGATACTCGCTGTTAGTTGGGCCCTAATGGTGATCGACCTTTAGGCCTCATGGGCCCCCATATAAACAAAAATATATATATTATTATTAAAAAAATTTCCCTTTTCAATTAAATGCCATGGCATTTTCTAAAAGGGGCCGACAAGAAATTTTTTGAATATGGAAATTTAATTGCATTATATAAATTTTTGGGTCCACCACCAAGTGGGTGACGCTGCCCAGGTGGGGCCACCACCCAACCACCTAAGAGCCACTAGGGGTGGTGATTTTTTGCCTTATACTCTAATTGAGCAACTTTCTTCCAGGGGGCATAACTTTTTCCCAGGGTTTCTATTTTTGCTCTTCTTGGACTTGTTGGAAAGTTGATTGGATGTTCTACATTGTGGTGCCTGTGATTTTCCAATGTCTTTTAGTTTTGAAAATTTTTTCATGTTGGAAGTCAGGTGGTTGTTTTGAGCTTCAAGAGGTGATATCGGGTGCACACGGAGTCAGATTTTGGACTTCGGATAGTCAATGGAAAGCTTGATCAGAGCACCACACAGTGGATTAGGTTTAGAGATATTTTGGAATGGTTTATTTGTTGTTGGATTTATTGTATGCTCAGTTGTACATCTCAAATTTTTTTCTCATTTGACATGGTTATCACTATATGGTTGGATTTGTATGTTGCGTTATTGTATCTACAAGTTGTACAATATTGTACACAGTCTATACTTACATGTTGCATTTGTGACTTGGACATGGGTTGTCTTTTCCCATTGATATTTTAGTATTGATGCATGTTTAGTTTTGGTGGCTTGGTTTAGTTACTTGGTTTGTTGGTTTTGTTGTCATGTTGAGGAGGTGAGATGGTATTATTGTTGAATACTATAGTTTTGTTTCTAATATGTGGCTATCATTGATGTCAACACTATTGGCATTAATGTACTTAAGGTTGTATATGTCGAGGATATTGAGAAAATTGTAATGAAAAAGTTGCAGGTTGTCAGTGATGTGGTGAAGTTTAGTATGTTGGAGAGCTCAGTACATTAGTGATCAGAGGTTGTGGATTAAAGGGTTTGTTGTCGAGTATATCTAGTTTATCCAAATCAAGTTTTAGAGATTCGCATGAAGATTTGATCGAGTTATGAGCAGTCATGTTCTGATAGTTTTTTGTTGCTTCAGTTGGTGTCCCTAAATGAAGATGATGTGATTCTAGTAATATCGGTTGTTACAGATGCTTCTCTAGTGATTCATGATGCTTGTGGATGTTTCTAGATCATGCTCTATCTATGTTGCATGTCTACATTGATCGTTATACTCACAATTGGTGATTTTCTCTTGTGTGTTCATGTTTTTCATGTTCATAGACGACAAGGTAATTGTAGCATGTTGTGGATCTTCGAGGAATAATTTTTTAAGGTGGCTCGTGTTTGAGGATTTTATTTTGGGTCTTCACTATGTTGTGGCCAACCTTGGTTGATTCACATTGATAATATTTAATGTTTTGGGCTGGTAGTTTGTATTCATTTTATTATTTTGTTGAAGCCAACATGTAGCAATGCAATCTCTTGTTGCGGATATATAAGCGATTGTTTATTTAATTTGAAGGCATGAGAGTGTATGAGATGTGCGAATAATTTCCTAATCATTCAAAGGAAGAAACAAAGTGTGAAAAAGAGTGATCATAGTGTGAATAAGTGTTCATGTGCTTAACCAGAACTATAATTAGGCATTAGCAAATGCTATTTTCTCAGTTCAAAATCCTGCAAATATAATTTGAATGTCTCTATAAGACAATGTGTCTTCCTTTGGGCAGTAAGCCTTGTTGTATTTGAGCAGTGAGCTCTAGGTAGTGTTCCTAAATGCATGTGCATTCCCCATTTTATTCTTTATACTTTTAATAGAGTATAATCTTGTGGACTGACCTCCACCGTGGTTTTTCCCTAACAGGGTTTCCACATAAAAAATATTGGTGTTATGTGTGTTTCTGATGTGTTGTTAATTTATGCTTTCATGGTTATTGATCATATCTGAGAATAAGGTTAATAAGTTTAATAAGTTTTGAATTTATGTGACAACTGATTCACCTCCTCTTAGTTGTCTGCCCTCGTGTTGGCAATAATTGGTATCAGAGCTAGTTCCTTGGAAGAATTTTAACAACTTGAGGTGATTTGGGATGGCAACATACAAGAAGGATAGTTTGAGATTTGATGGAACAAATTATTCTCTGTGGAAGACTCGAATGGAGTGTCATTTGAGATGCATTGGTGAACCATACTGGAACATTACAAGGAATAGGTATGCTATCCCGTAGAATGGTCCTTCTACTTCTGTTGAGATTAAGGATGTCGAGTACAATATTAGGGCTAAGGAAGCATTGTTGAGTACTTTGACTGATTTTAAGATGACAAATGATATGGATTTGATGACTGCTTATGAGATTTAGAAAAAGTTGGAAACTTTGTATGAAGGTGATGCTAATGTGAAGATTGCTAAGTTGCAAAGTCTGAAAGGGAAATATGAAATTTTGAGAATGGGTGATGATGAAAACATTACTTCTTTCATGCAAAGAGTGAATGAACTTGTGTGCATTATCAGATGTGCTAGTGGATGATTGGAAGAATCAGAGATTGTTGCTAAAGTGCTTAGATCCTTTCCTGTTGCATACAAAGTCAAAGCTACTGCTATTGAGGAGCTCTAGACTATAACAAATGTAACAAAAGATATGTTGATTGGTAAGCTTGATACTTTTGAGTTGAGTGAATTTGGTGATGCTCTTCCCAAGATAGAATTTGCATTCAAAGCTACTACTTCTGGAAGAGATAAACATAGATATGATCCAAGTGAAAGCTCTTCTAGAAAGGTATTCAAGTATGAGGAGGAAATGTGAAAGATTAAAGAAGAGAGAGAATTGGACAAGCTTGAAGCACTTATTGTCAAGAGGGAAGCTAGAGGAGAAGGTAAGCATAAAGGGAAATTTCCTATTAAATGTTTTTCTTGCATTAAGATAGGTCATTTTGTATCAAGGTGTTCAAAAAGAGTCCCTAAGCCAAGACCTTACAAGCCTAGATTTCAAAGAAAGTGCTATTACGTTGTTGATGAAGGTGTGATAGATGATGAATGTAATAAAGGGAATGTAAGTGAGGATGAATGGGTATTTATTGCTATCAAGGAAAATGATCCAGTCCCTACTAAATCTGATAGTTGTACAAATGTGGAGAAAGCCCTAGCTGCTCGAGTTGAAGAGAAAGATGAATGGATAATTGGAAGTGGATGCTCTCATCACATGAAAAGTGATAAAAGTAAGTTTTTGAGCTTGGAAAAGTATTATGGTGGTGTTGTAAGATTTGGTGATGACAAAGTAGGTGTAATCTGTGGTAGAGGATCCATTTCTCTTGATGGTAAGCATAATACTGATGATGTCTTATATGTGGAAGGTCTGAAGCATAATCTCTTAAGTGTTGGATAGATGATTGATAAGGGATACAATCTTCAATTCAAGGATGGAAAGTGCAGAATATTGGGGAGTTTCAGAAATGTGATTGCATCAGGTGAAAAAAAAAGGTAATATATTTCACCTGAATGCTACTAGTAAAATTTATCTAATTGCTCAAGTTAATGAAAGTTGGTTGTGGCATAGGAGAATGTGTCATGTAAACTTTGATAATATTATCAAGATAAGTTCTACTCAGGTTGTGAGAGATCTTTCTAAGTTGATGAAACCTACTAATGCTAGATGCAAGGAATGTCAGTTAGGGAAGCAAACTAGAATTTCATTTTGGAGAAAACATCATTGTTAAAATGAAGTGTTGGAGCTTGTTCATATTGATTTGTGAGGTCCTTCTAGAATCATAAGTTTACAAGGAGATAGGTATTTCATGCTACTTATTGATGATTATTCCAAAATGATGTGGGATACTTTCTTAAGGGAGAAATATGAAGCTCTAGAGAAGTTTAAGATCTTTAACGCTATGGTTGAGAAAGAGATAGGTCTGAAGATTAAATGTCTAAGATCGGATAGAAGTGGTGAATTCACTTCCAGTGAGTTTAATTCTTTTTGTGAAGAACATGGGATAAAGAGACAATTATCTCCTCTGTGGACCCCTCAACAAAATGGAGCTGTGGAAAGGAAGAACAAGACAATTCAAGATGTTGCTAGGACTATGATGTTGAAAGGAAATGTTCCTCATATCTATTGGAGAGAAGTTGTGAGTACTGATGTTTACACTCTCAACCAAGTCAAAAGTGATACTGGTAAGGCTTCTTTTGAGCTATGGTTTGGTCACAAGCCTACTCTTAGGTACTTCAAAATATTTGGGAGCAAATGCTTTATCAGAAGAGATGAAGATATAGGAAAGTTTGATGCAAGGAGTGATGAAGGGATCTTTCTTGGTTATTCTACTAAAAGCAATGCCTACTTATGGTACAATAAGAGATTGAGGAAAATGGTTGAAAGTGAAAATTTCAAGGTTGATGAAGACATAATTCAAGCATCCAAAACCTATGGATATGACTCGGATGATCAAAATGATAGTTTAGGAAAGAAAGTTCAGACTTAAAATCAAGTTCAGATCATTCTGGTGAATCAAGGAAATCAAGAGGAAGGAACTAGTGAAAGTGGAGAAGAGAGATCACAAGAGTCTGAAGTTCAAGAACATATTAAGACTCCAAGGTATGTAAGATTAAATCATTCACAAGATCGGATTATAGGTGACAAGAACAAATGTGTCTAGACTAGGAGAAGAATTGTAGAAGAATATTGTTTGATTTCAAAGACTAATCCTTCTAATGTCAATGAAGCATGCAAAAATGAACACTGGATGGAAGCAATGAAAGAAGAACTACAACAGATTAAGAAGAATGCTACATGGATTCTTGTACCTAGACCTAAGGAAAAAAATGTAATTGGAACTGTAGATACATAAAAATGTCCTAAGCCTTCAAACGTCATTTTTCTTCATCCTCGTCCTTCAATAATTGAATAATTTTAGTTATTCAATTATGTTTGATTGTATTCCTCTATTAATTAAATAATTTTTAACAATTCCTCTATCCTGGCTGATTAAACAAACTAATTGTGTCACTAATTTCTTCTTCATCTTCAATAGTTAAATAAATTATTATTTATTTAATTATTTTGTCATCTTTCATTTATAGTTAAATAATTACCATTAATTATTTATCTATTCATGGTCCTTTAATTCTTCCATAGTTAAACAATTATTAAAATCATTTAACTATCACATGTCACCTCCCCTAATTAATTAATTAATCTAAATTAATTATTTAAGGTCTAATTTTCATCTCTCCATTTAATTAAATTAATAAATTTAATTAAATGCTCCTCTTTTCATTTTCTCCAAATAAATAATTTGAATAAATTGTTTATTTTCCACTTGTCCATTTCCTCCATTTTTGAATAAATTATTTAAAATAAATTATTTATGCACCACTTGGTCAAAGATACCCTGTCATTATTTCATGTCATAGTTTGCATGTATGTCATAGCCTACATGTCTTGCATGTCTGTCATAGTCGTTGGCGTCATAGTTTTTGCCATGCATGGCACATTCTTGGTGCATCAATTATGGACCGTCGATTCGACCTTCAATCTCATCCATCCATTCGAAATTGCATTTTCTTATAAAATGGCAATTTTGAATTCATTTGGTCTTCTTCCTCTCTCTCTCTCTCTCAAGCATTCAGGCGAACTTTTGATCTTCATGCATACTTAGAACTTCTCTTAGGCACTTAGAGTCATTTTGCATAGTAAAATCCTTCAACATTTGTGTAGGACATGGCATAGTCTTAAGTTGCTTGAAGAATCTGAGGGCACTCTTCAAATTGCAGCAAGCTAGAAGGTGTAATGGAGGTCAGCCATGGAAATTGAAGATTTGGGTAACTTTGTTTCATTTATTTTCATGTTTTCTCCTTTGCTCTCCATTATTTTCTTTGGATTTTTAGATTTAGCAATTCTAACCTAATCAAACATAAATTTCTAGAGATACATTTGGTGAACCCGACATTTTGTAGAGAAATTTGTGTGTTCTTGTTTGTTTTTGTTGTTTTGCAGATTACAGTCAAGAATTTATATCAAATTCTGTCATCTTCTTTTCAGCACAGAAAACTGGGCGCATATAATATTTTAAAACATTTTCTGGGTTTTGTAGGTCTCATTCTTAGCTTTCCATAACTTTAAACGGTTTGAAATTTTGTTAAGATTTGAGAAAGTTATGGTCATCTTAGTGATCATAGCTTTTAAGATTTAGTTGTTCAAATCCGAATTTTTCTTTTTTTTATAACACTTTTGTCTTGTAAGATTTTGCAAAACTTTTTCTAGATTTTGAAGCTCTATGTCTTAGCTTTCCATATATATTTACGATTTAAAATTTTGTTTAGTTTTGAGAAAATTATCACTATTTTTAGTTTATTGTTTTCATTCAAGTTTTTTTTGGTTTACTAATCTTTTGTTTGTAGCATATGGCTTTGGAATTGATCTCCCAAAAATTGCTTCTTTTGGAGCAACAAAAAAATTGAGCTCTAAGTTTTTAGTTTTCTTTGATTTCTTTTTTAGTTTAGTTTAGTCTATTGATTTTCTAGTTTAGTTATTTACTGACTTTTAAGTTTTAGTTTGGTTTTTAATCTCTTGCTCTAACTTAGTTTTTTTGCAGCTTTCTTGTTGGTCCAAGACATTTATGAAACTACTAATTTGTGGTTTTGTAGCTCCATTAGTCGAAGACTCATTTCTTAAACAATGTGTTGCGATTTCTAGTTTAGAAAATATTTCCATTGGTGCATTAAAATGAACATGTGCTTGATTATGTCTGACTATGCTTGAAAGGTGTGATTATGAAAACTTGTGAAAACTAGGTGTTCTAGATTTAGTAATCGAAGTATCCTCTCCCCTTGCACTTTCGGGTGATCTTGGGTGTAAGAGAAACAGTTATCGACTCTAGAACTTGGGCCTGTTCTGGTGGGAAAAAGTACTCACCCCAGGATGACTCAGATCGGTAGCACCCTAAACCTGAGGGACTTCCAGCCGGTATATAAAAGTGGATTCTTGGGGAAATCCCAAGAATCATGCATATGGTTTCGATAAGATGGATCTGAAAGGGGACTCTCGCCTCATGGATCATGCCCTTACTAGACACCTTTTGTTTTAGAGGCCAACCATTTTTAGTTGTTGCTTGGTATAGTGCAGGGTATAGTATCATGCCCGAAGATACTCACTACTGACTCCCTTGAGTAGAGATAGCAGTTCTTGGGAAGTGACTACCCAAGAATCCAAAGTTGGTGTGCCTGAATGACGTTAATGAGCTGTAGAGGGGAGCAAGTGCCACCAAACTTCTAAGCTATCCACTCTCGAGAAGGAAAGGTGTTTAGTACCAATCTGAGGTATATCGGTGGGCTATATCAAATATACAAACCCTTGGCCTATTGGGCTATTAGGATTGTGTTTGTCTCATGTGTGTTTGCATACACCAAAACATTATGCTTGTTAAGTGTTTTCTGGGTTTTCAAACAATATACACAACATTCACAAATTTGGACACAAAACCTCAGACAACTCAGACTTTTCAATAAAACATTAAAACAACAGTTTCAGCCTGTTATCAAACATCTTCTTCCAGAAGTCTTCTATCAAAACCAAATCATGAGATTGCTCAAATCTCTCATTCCTTGTATATTTTAGCTTGCATCTTGCCATAGGGTCATCTTTGTAAATATTTAGCTTCATCCTTAGGCTTCACCATTTGCATTTTTAGTCATAACCAAAAACTTAGGTCCTCATCTCATTTTGCATATTTTGGATTAGGACAACCTTACCTCACTTTGCAAAATATTGAATTTCAAAATTAGGTTATCATTAGACTTAGGCATCATCATCTCCTTTATCATTTTCCTTTTGTGAGATCCTTCTGACTCAAAAGTCTAGTTAGGAAGACTCACTTGTCATTTGTCCTTGTCATTTAATCCTTCAAACAAGTCCTTTGATATTCCAAAATTGAGACATAGATCAAGCATAGGGTGGTTAGGAAACCTTCTTCCAAATCATTTTAGACCTTTGCATTTTCATACCTTAGACATTCAAATCATATTAGTCCTCACCTTACATATCTTTAAAATCCAAAATATTCTCATCATAGTCCTCATTTGGCATCTAGACTTTGCATTGGTCATTTCCTTAACCAACATTTTCACATTAGTCCTCACTGTCAGCTTGGCATTTGACATCCTTTCTTAACAATTTATCACCTTGCATTGGTCATTTTCCTTAGGAAAACATCATTATCACCTTGCATTGACATCCTCCAAAAATAAAAAACAAAAAAATTAGTGTCATAACTTGTCATCTTAGTCTTCATTGTCCTTTGGCATTAGTCATTTTATTTAGACAACATTATTGCATCCCTTATTGTCAAAAAAATCCAAAAACATAGTCTTGCATTGTCATCCTTTATCCAAAAAATCCAAAAACATAGTCTTGCATTGCCATCCTTTATTCCAAAAAATTCAAAAATATCATTCATCCTAGTTGTCATTTTGAACCTATTATTTCCCTCATTAGTCCTCATTTTGCACCTTGACCTTGAAATTTTCCTAGTCCACATTGTCATTTTCCTAATCAACATTGTCATCCAAGTCAACATTTTCATCCTAGTCACCTTGGCTTTTTGCATACTTGCATTATCATCTCTTTGCATTGTCATCCATTATCACACAAAAAGACAAAAACATAGACTAGTGGCATACTTTCATTGTCATCATCTTCATTTGAGCAATTTCCTTGATGGTCGAAACAAGACTTCAAAGACAAAGAGAACAAATGGAAAACTTTGGACAAGATTTCAATCCCAACATTGATAATAACACTTATGACATGAACCAACATTGGACTTTTTCTAATCCATTTCACAACATGAACATGCAATCTTCCATGAACATGCCATCTTCATCATGAAATCCTTCTGAACAATTCATACAAAGAGACCAAAATGGACAAGTATACATAGAAGACTTAGAAGTTGCAATGCAAAATCCTGATATAGCCTCCTTTGTAGAAAAATTAGTCTTATGTGACCCTCAAAGGTATCTAACCATGCTTTTGAACCAAGGGGCTAAGTTACCACGGGGATTTGACATAAATACTTTGGGACCTCCATCTATCTACCCTCACCATCAACAGTCACTTAACATAAATCCTGCCATTAATTCACAACACACATCCAGTTATTACCCTTATCCTAACCTTGACAAGGGAAACCAACTATCCACTAGTCCATTACAAGTCTCCACATCATATTCTAGTCCTTCACCTAACAATCTCGTCCAAGTCTACATGCCTTATCAACCATCTACCAACTCATGTCAAGTGTCCACATCATACCTTATTAATCCAATCCAAGTCTCCATGTCCTATCCTAGTCCTTCATCCATTCATCATTTTCAAGTCACTCCCTCACAAGCCACATTTAGTCATGAAAATTTTGTCATTACTCAAAGTCAAATCCCATTGTCTAAACTTGAGGATACATGTCAAAACGAAAACCCAAAGCATGACCTTATAATGTCACCCTCATGTCAAGAACAAGGTAGTCCATCCCATGAGCTTATCTTAAAGTTCATTCAAGAATTCCTTCAAAACAATCATGACATCCAAAATATACCTATTCTTGACTATAATTCTATGTTCCAAATAGTTAATAATATTCTACTTGGTTTGCAACAAGTTTTAGAGCTATTGCTTATGTTTTGATGAGCATTTTGACATACTCGATCTCATTGTTTCTTCATAATTGCTGAACTTTGAATTTATTGTGAAGAGTATTTCAAAAATCTATATTTTTTTAAATTGTGGCAAGGATTATTACAGGAAATTATTTATTTTTTTAAACCTGAAATATTATTTCCTACAAGGGACATTACATTTGGTTAACCAAAAATTAAAGAAATGTGTTTATTCATTTACTAAAATTAGGTTTTGTGAATAAGACAAATAATTAGCCTATTTTAGAGCTATGATGCATCAAGTAATACAACTTTGAAATTTGCAAGTAATATAATAAAATCACTTAGAGGAAGCTCCTATACAATTTTTTATCTATTTTGTTTAACAACCATTGCTCAAATGTTATAGTCCAACCTTTTGTGGAGCTAGTGGTAACATGATTTTTTATCTCTTAAAATTTGAAGAATCAATCTCAAGAAGTATGCGCTATATCACAAGTGCCATAGGAATGATCTGATGTGCAAAATTGACTTATAATTCACAATTATTTTAACAAAAATATAGAATTTTAAAACCTACATTACCTTGATCTCTACTATCCAAGTGTGTATAAGGACAACAATATTAAAAAATACTTTTCAAGAAGTTATTGGATTGCTAAGGTAAGTTCTTGTAGGTCAACCCCCTTGATGGATTGAGTGTAAAAACTTGGACATATATTCAAAGACATCATTCCTAAGCATATTGATGGCCTAAATGCAAACTTCAATGTGATCGGTTCCTTTTCAACTCCAAATTTTTAAAAAAAAAAAATCTAGAAAGCTTTGCTTTGTTAACCCTACACAAACTTGTGAAAATTCAACCCATAGCAATTAATAAAAAAGGTAGGGTCTTGGAAATTTAAATTTTGAAGTCAATCCTAAGCCGCTCGAGATTGACCCAAGGCAAGAAAATACTAACCCAAGGCAATGAGTGAATATATAGAAGTGCATACAAACATAGGTACAATAAATGATGTGTAAATAGTAAAT
This sequence comes from Sequoia sempervirens, assembly GCA_007258455.2. Taxonomy (NCBI): domain Eukaryota; kingdom Viridiplantae; phylum Streptophyta; class Pinopsida; order Cupressales; family Cupressaceae; genus Sequoia; species Sequoia sempervirens. The sequence continues at coordinate 193,471,377 of VDFB02047230.1, read as the reverse complement.
ATTTGAGAAGTGTAAATAAGGATAGGATAAACATGAACCGAAACAAGGCTAAGATAATGTTAAGCATATAGAACTATGTGAAAGTAAAAACATGGAAAAGAATAAAGATTGGGGAATGATCCAAACTTAATATAAGAATGTGTTACTTATCAATACATAATTGTATACCATTCCATCAAAATAGATCCAAAACTAAATGAGAATTGAAATGGATATTCATATTTCACCATTACAATTTTCTACCTATTTCATAGTCTACTTTAAATTGATTATGCTCCAATCCAAAAAATATATAATCAAGAAAAAAATCCACTTTGAATTTTTTTTATTGTAAACTATCAAATAATTTTTTTTATCACCCCTCAAATGTTAATGCAATGGAATAGGTTAATCTCTTCAGTCATAGATACCAAATAAAAAATTACTTTACTTAAAAGAACATCAATAGAAAAAGGTCATCATCAAACTAAATAATTAACAATCTCTTATTTTTGCAATTGTTCATATTACTATTGGCTATTGCACTTATAAAATGATATGGTCTATATGAAACAACAATTTTTGTGATATTCAATGCTCTATATTACAATTTTCTAATCTGAAATATATTTAAATGGGGCCTTCAAACTAAATAACACATTTTCTAAATAACACAAATATAAAATTGAATCAAATGGTACCTCAATTAATGTGAATAAGTTGGCCATTAATCTATTTGTTTTTCATTGGTAGCAAGGAAAGCCACCACAACAACAACATCCTCCTCTTGCCCAAGGCACTCGAAGGGTGTGTTGGCAAAACAAGGACAGACAACTGAGAGGGGGGGGTGAATTAGTTGTCATAGAATATTTAAACTTTTCAAACTTAACTTAATCTTAGATCTGATGAATGAACAATAAACCATAAAGAATCAACACATTAGAAACATAGAGAACACCAAGATTTTTACATGGAAACCCTGTTAGGGGAAAAACCACAGTGGATGTCAATCCACAATATTATATCCTGCTAAAAGTATATAGAAGCATGAATAGGAATGCACATGCATTCAGGCACACTGCCTAGAGCTCACTGCTCAATTATAAGAGGGATCACTACCCAAGAAAGATTTAGATTAAAACCATTCGGATTGTGAACTGAGAAAATAGCATATACTAATGCCTGATTATAGTTTTGGTTAAGCACGTGAACACTTCTTCAACTTTCTTCACTCTTCTTCACACCTAATCACACTTTGCTCTATCTTCAAATGATCTAAACAATATTCGCACACAAGACTCACACACTTCATGCTTGCACACTTTAGCACACTTCCAAATGATAAAACAATTGCTCTCATATATCCGCAACATGGAATTACATTGCTTCAATTCGGCCACAAAGAAATAATGAAATAATTACAGTCGGCCCAAAACACATAAAGATTATTTATGAAAATCAACCAAGGTTGGACACAACATAGTGTAGAACCAAATCAAAAAATCCAACACAAAAACACTTCAATTAATTTCTCCTCAAAGATCCACAACACGCTTCAACACCTAGTCGGCCATGAACATGAAACACATGAACACACAAGAGAAAATCTTGGATCGCGAGCACAAGAATCAATTCGAACATGCAGCACAGATAGAGCATGAACTAGAAACATCCAAAAACACCATGAAACACTAGAAAATCATTTGCGGCAATTAAACTAACTAAAATCACATGAACTTTATTCAGGAACACAAACTGAAGTAATAGAAAAACTGTAAGAATACAAATCTTCATAACTTGACCAAATGTTCATGCAAATCTCTAAAACTTGATGTGGATAAGCTAGATACACTTAGCAAGAAACCCTTTATTCCACAACAACTAATCATCAACGTATTGATCACACCGACAAACTGATCTTCACTACTCCTCTTACAACCTGAAGCACTTATTACAATTTTCTCAATATCCTCAACATATACAACTTCTAATACATCAATGCTAATAGTGTTGACATCAATGACAACCACATATCAGCAACACAACCACAACATCCAACAATCTCCCCCTTTGGCATTGATGGCAATACATGATGTGAAAAATACCATCAACACAACAACACTTACTCCTCTTTAGGTTTCGACTCTTCTCCTCAACTCTTCTCTTCCCAAAATATTTTTCACATTACTCTTCTCCCCCTTTAACATCAATGGAAAAGATAAGCATGATCTTTCTGCATACAAGCTTTGAACCACATATTTGCACATCTGAACATCTGACTACTCCCCCTGAGTAGCAGGCACCACAACATCAATCCGGATCAAAATATGATCATGAAGCACACAAATTTAGCAAACCAATGCATCTCTAGTTCATATCAGGAGGGGTAATCACCCCTAGGATCCCTCTGAGATACTCAAAAGTATCCTTTGGCAATAGCTTGGTGAAAATGTCTACAATCTATTCTTTGGTAGGAACATACTCCAGTCTAACTTCTTTCTCACTCACTTTCTCCCTCAGGAAGTGGAACTTGATTGATATATGCTTGGTCTTAGAGTGTAGCACCAAATTCTTTGATATGTTTATTGCACTTGAGTTGTCACAGTGTATTACAATAGGCTCATCATATACAACTCTGATATCTTTCAACATATGTTTCATCCACAACACTTGAGTACAATTATTTGCAGTAGCAATATACTCTGCCTCAGTAGTAGATAGGGAAATGGAATTCTACTTTTTACTCAACCAAGACACTAGCTTCTTCCCTAGGAATAAGGCACCACCACTAGTGCTTTTCCTATCATCCACATCTCCTGCCCAATTTGTATTAGTATAGGCACTCATGATAAGATCATCCTCTTTAGGATACCAAAGCCCAAAATCAACTATTCCTTTCAGATATCTAAAAATTCTCTTTACAGCAGTTACATGAGATTCTTTTGGATCAACTTGAAATCTAGCAACCATACACACAAAATTCATGATGTTAGGTTTGGTATGAGCTAAATAGAGCAATCCGCCAACCATTGGCCTATATCTTGTTTGATTTTCCTTAGGAGAATCATCATTTTGTGTTAACTTGCATCCGATTACCATGGGTGTACCAACAGGCTTTGATTCTTCCATGCCAAACTTCTTCAACAACTCTCTCACATATTTGGACTGAGATATGAAAATCCCATTCTCTAATTGAGTGACTTGCAATGCTAGAAAGAACTTCATCTCTCCAATCATACTCATTTCAAATTCACTTTTCATTTCATCAAAAAACTTTATACATAGATCATCATCTCCTCCAAAAATAATGTCATCAACAAAGAATTCAATAATCAACTCTTTATCATGATCCAACTTAAAATACATGTTGTTGTTAGTAGTACCTTTATTGAATCTAAGCTTTAGTAAGTATTTATCCAGTCTAGCATACCAGGCTTTGGGGGCTTGCTTGAGTCCATACAGAGCTTTCTTCAATCAACAAACCATTTCTTCCTTATCAGTTAGTTGAAATCCATCTAGTTGTTCAACATATACCTCTTCTTCTAACTCACCATTCAGAAAGGTTGACTTCACATCCATTTGATAGACTTTATAGTTCTTATATGTAGCATAAGCAAGAAATAATCTTACAGCTTCAATTTTAGCAACAAAGGCAAAGGTTTCTTCAAAATCAATACCTTCCATTTGTGAATACCCTTTGCATACCAGTCTTGCTTTATTCCAAACCACTTCACCTTGTTCATTCAACTTATTTTGAAAGACCCATTTAGTACCAATCACATTTTTATCTTTAGGTTTGGGAACAAGAATCCATGTATCATTCTTTTCAATCTGCATTAGTTCTTCCTTCATATCTTCCATCTAGTGTTCATCATTACAAGCTTCATTGACATTGTTAGGCTTAGTCTTGGAAATCAGACAATACTTTTCTGCAATCCTTCTTCTAGTCTACACACCTTTATTCTAATCTCCTATAATTTGATCTTCAGAATGATTTAACATTACATACCTCAGAATTTTAGGATTCTCTCTCACTTCTAGTTCTTCTGTTCTTTCTTCCGCACTTCGACTTGTCTCTCCTTCCTGACTTTCTTGATTCACTAGAACAATTTGAACTTGATTATGTGTCTGAGCATTCTTCCTTTTGTCTGTACTATCCTGTTGGTCATCTGAATCATATCCATAGTATCTGGATGATCTAGTAGAATCCTCATCAACTCTAAAATTTGCACTTTCAACCATTTTTTCTCAATCTTCTATTATAGCACCGATAAGCCTTGCTTTTAGTAGAGTAACCTAGAAAGATTCATTCATCGATCCTTGCATCAAACTTTCCCATGTCCTCATCTCTCTTAATATAACACTTGCTTCCAAAGATCTTGAAATATTTAACAGTAGGCTTATAACCAAACCATAGCTCAAAAGTAGTCTTACCAGAAATACTATTGACATTTACCCAGTTTAGAGTGTACACAACAATGCTTACAACTTCTCTCCAATAGATGTGAGGCACATTTCCTTCCAACAACATTTTTCTAGCAGCATCCAGAATTGTTTTGCTCTTTCTCTCTACAACTCCATTCTGTTGAGGGGTACGGGGAGCAGATAATTGTCTTTTGACTCCATGCTCTTCATAGAAAGAATTGAACTCTCAAGAGGTGAACTCACCACCTTCGTCTAACCTTAGACATTTGATATTCAAACTTGTCTCATTCTCCATCATGGCTTTGAAACTTTTGAATTCTCTAATGCTTCACATTTTTCTCTTAAGAAAGTGACCCATATCATCCTCGAGTAATCATCAATAAGCAGCATAAAGTACCTTTCTCCATGTAGACTTTTGATTTTCGAGGGACCACACATATCAATATGTACCAGCTCCTGTATTCCATTAGAGTGATGATGTTTTCTTCGAAAATAAACTCTAGTCTGTTTTCCCATCTGACATTCCTTGCATATTGTGTTAGTAGGCTTCACTAGCTTAGGTAGATCTCTTATTGCTTGAGTGGAGCTTACCTTGAAAACGTTATAAAAGTTCACATGACACAGCCTCCTATGCCATAACCAACTTTCATCCACTTGAGCACTTAAACAACTTACATCTGCACTCAAGTGAAAAATATTACCTTTTGTCTTTGTACTTGAAACAATTTCACTTCCAGAGCTTCCAATTATCCTGCATCTTCCATCTTTGAACTGAAGATTGTAACCTTTGTCCACCATCTATCCAACAATCAACAGGTTATGCTTCAAGCCTTCAATATAAAGGAAATCATTAGTGTTATGTTTACCACCAAGACAAATAGATCCTCTGCCACGAATCACACCAGCATTGTTATCTTTGAATATTACAACCCCATCGCCATATTTCTTTAGACTTAAAAATTTTCTCTTGTCACCAGTCATATGATGTGAGAATCTATTGTTAATGACCCACTCATCATTTTCTTCAATTCTGGCTGTGAGAGCTTTCTCAACTTTAGCAGATTCAGTAGCCACTGTACCATTTTCCTTGATAACAATGAAAGCCCATTCATCTTCATTTCTATTTTCTTTTTTAGATTCTTCATCAGTCACACCTTCTTCAGCATAATAGCATTTCTTTTGAAATTTAGGTTTGTAAGGCTTGGACCTATGAACTCTTTCAGGACACCTTGAAGCAAAATTACCTATTTTACTACAAGAGGAAAATTTAATAGGCAACTTTCCTTTATACTTACCTTGTCCTCTGCCTTCTTTCTTCACAATCAATGCTTCCAACCCTTCTACCTCTCTTTCTTCTTCTTCAAGTTGCTTCATCTCTTCCTCATAATTGAATGTCTTTCTAGAACTTTCTCCCGAATCATATCTTTGCTTGTTTCTTCCAGATACAAAAGCCTTAAATGCAGATTTTGTAACGCCCCGTCGTGCGAACCCCAAAGGACCATTAAACAATAATTACTACACAAATTTTTATTTTTATTTTTAAAGAGTTAACATAACATACATGTAATACCCATTAAGTCATGACATGAATTTTATTTAAGTAGATTCACTAAGACATACATCCCTTGGGGTACACGAGGAGTCATTATGAGACTTAGATCCCCACAACGACAATAAAGAATAAAATCCAAAGATATAGTCCATAACAAAGTAAACATTAACAAACGTAACACATACATGAAAATTCATTGATAAGAAACTATCTTTACATGTAAATACATATACATGATTAACTCAACACATTGAATAACAACTACCATGGCCAATATCCACACAAGATTTAATGTTACATTATAGTACAATGTTCAAGATGTACAATGATACAACAGTGTTTCCAAACATGAACGGAAACCATACACAAGTTAGCCTGATACAAATAAATAGATGAATACAAAGTATCATAACTGGCTCCAAGACAAATACAACTCTGGAGTCGCCTGAACAGCACCAATCCGCACCTCTCGATCCTCGATTGGGGACCCAATGGGGTGCTTAGCACGTTCCACCCGACCATGTGAGTCCGAAGACCCACCCCCCGTGCTAGGAGCTAACAAGAAAGAGACCTCAACCAAGAACATCCAAGCATGGAACCACAAGACTCAACACCATACAAAAGTATCATAAAACTCAAGGATTACAATGACATAATCAACAACATAATAACTTAAAGTCATAAATCTCATCACATAAATCAAGCAATGACCAATAAACAAGTAACCAAAAGATGATCATGAAACATTTCCAAATCAAACTGAATTAACAAACATAATACAATTCCAAATTGCAATTAAACAATACAATAACATCATGTCACAGTACCATAAGAGTACAAGGTCATAAGTCAAACATCAATGAGATCATACAAGACCACAAAGTACACCAAAGATGTATCAAGGCAATACTCCAAAAATCAATATAAGTCCATTCAACCACAAACTAAACCAAGTCCCATAATATACTTCCAGAGGAACACAATAGAGTAAAACACATGGGCAACTAGGGGAGAGTGTCATCGCATAGTCCTACATGGGATGTCCTGTGCTCTTCCTCCCAACTGGAGGCCCCGGTCCCATCTATGGCTATCCTGTGCCCTTCCTCCCAATTGGAGGCGCCGGTCCATAGGGTGACTCATGCGGAGCCGTAGACCTCTCGTGAAGACGAGGTCACAACCTTGCCAACCACGGCCTTCTTAGCCTTCCATTAGTCTGCGGAAGCACTAATGAAGACGAGGCATCCACTTTTTTTAAATCTTATAATGATATTACTACCCAACCCACCTAAGTTAATTATTAGGTTTTCACTTGATTACTAACTCACTCGTGGGTTATCCTGTGCCCTTCCCCTTAAACGGGGCGTTGGCCCCCACGAGGAGCCACTCTCCCTAGAGACCCAACCAAAACCAAAAGTAACAGGGGTTTTACCATTCCAATTATGAACATCGAAATGCAACAATAAAAATAATATGCGAGGCATAACCCATATCGCAAATAAATACCAAACAAAGTCTCAACAATTCTCGTACAACCCTTTCCAAATCCTGAAACCAAAACACTTGCCACATGAAGGGCACATAAAGAGAGAACATCAACTGACAATCATCTCAAGCCTCTGGAAGCCAATAAGAATGAAAACCCACAAACGAGGGTAAAATGAAGTAACAAGAGTAAGTCAATGATACGGGGCTTCAATCCAATTTCAACACCAACCCAACGAATGAAAGATCCTCAAAACAAAATAAACTAAGAGGGTCATATTCATCAGAACATCAAGGACTTCAAGATATTCAAAGGAATCCCAACCAAAATCACCTCAAGATGGAACATCAAATCATATATTAACCACACAAACAAGCAATTACTATTTCCATGAACTTCACTTTTCCAAACCACCTCCCATTATCAACTAAATAGTAAGACATTTCTTCCACATAAAAAATTCTAAGTAATCACCAATAACTCAAAGTGTTCTAAGTTAAATAATCTATCAATTTCTTACTCACCTAAAAGACTATATTTAACAAACTACCTTTTTTTGCTAATCCACAAAGAGTGATAACATTATACTAGCATTTAAGGCTTACTTTATATCTTATCTCTCCCATTATTGAAGCATCATTTAAGTCAAACTGAAGAAATCCTACCACTATAGGTATCCATATATACATATAAAGACATTTCATCAATTAACTTCTTTAGAAATATTCCAATAAATAAATAGAGCTATTACCTTTTTTACTCACATATAACCATTACTATTGGAGCAATCCTCTAGAAATTTAATGTTTCTAATTCCATTAATTGAGAATCCAACAAATTCACCTTTAAAAAATTTATCAAATACAAGCATTTAACGAAACCTTTTGATTAAGCAATTATCAATAATTATGACCTTGTCAAGCATTATTCCTTCCCTCAAGACTAATTACTCAACAATAGATATCTAAAGTATCAATATTCCCTTGGGGCTCTTATAAATAAATTAATTTTTCCATATTAATTATTCTCAAATCTACTCTTCTACCTTATTATCACTTACTAAAATAACAAACTTAAGAAACTTCTCAAATAACTAACATAACTCTTTAACTTAACCACATAACTTATTTAGTTAGATTCGTTAAACAGTGTTTCACGGTTTTGTAATGATACTTATTCTAAGTAACCAACTACCTTTAGAAATATTAAGAGTTTAACCAAGAAAGTATAAACATGGAAACGAAACCTATATGAAATAACCTAACATTACATTCCTAGACTTTTGATCAACTAAACATACTTAGACTCCTATAATTGAACTCATAAAGGAGGCTCACATAAATTTCCTAGACCATCCAAATAAAATCATTCCATCAACATGAAGTTTAGAGAGACTAAAGAAGAATTACAAAATGATACTCATTTAATGCATAACTACTAGATTTATAAATACATATATTTACAAAGCTTGATTATGTAAAGTAATCTAATATTTATAGTGTAAGGGCTTAATTTATTTTAAACTCTCCACATAGGATCTTTTTATTAAATGAAATTTATTCATTTGAAGTTGCCCTCAATTACTAAGACATATCTTACAATAAACTATAGATGCATATATATATATATACATCTCTCCCTATATATATAACTTCAAAATGTTGTTTACAAAACAACAAAATAGATATATATAAAAGTAACCATATTAATATCAACATATAAATAAATATATATATATATATATATATATCTTCGTATACACCTAAGTCTATTTGCATCTGACTCATTAACTTTGAATGGGAGCTTGTGAAAGAGTTTTCATCTCTTATTGAAGAATGTTAAATATGTAAACATCTTTAAAATCAATTTCTAACTAAGAATCCATATAAATATACTCCTCAAAGATCGAATACCATCCATAAACAATAATCAACAAATTAAATTCCTATTGCCCAAGAAGGGTGGCCAGGTGTGGTTCAAATGAAGTGGATATTGATGGAAGCTAGAGGAATAGGAAAGATACCCTATGGAGATGGAATGAACGCCATGAAATGGTACATGCTTTATAAGGGAGAGACAAATCACATACGCAACACAGAAGATCTATGCTGTGCTGAAGAAATTGGCTTGGTGAAATTATCAGATTCAAGACTTTTGCTTAATGCCCACGTTGCATCTAAATTCATCTCCAAGATTGTTGCAAGAGAGAGTTTGTTCTGAGAGATGTGAACCCTTTTCATCATTTTAAATAGACGCAATATTTTTATGAGCAAAGCAAATTATAAATGGAAAAAAATTAGTTGTCGCAAGTCTACATTCAGTCACAGAAATAACAGAGATGACGGTCTCAAAGAGGAGTTGTTTAGAGCCTCAGGTTGGACAAGAGAGGGCACATGAGCTATTCCATGTAAGACTTCAATACTAGACATTATGGTTGGGGCACATGTAGGAGAAAAGATTGGGGAGGCGCAACGTTTTGGTAAACACAACCACACTCGAATACTCTAAGGAGTTTGTCATCCCACCCAGGCATGCTATCGACAGATCTAAGGATCAGGAGGTATCAACGTGGCATTAAAAGATTGAGTTTGCTACCAGAGAAACTCGAAAGAAGCAAGGGAGGAGATCGCTGTCAAAGATATGCATGAGAGAGAGCTCCACATTAATCGTCTTCCATCAATTTCTATTGTCAGTGATCAAAACTTTCGAGGCTGACACATTTATCCATAAACACAGGCAGAGTATGTGATTTGATGACCATACTAAGAATATCTTATTGCTAAATCTGAGGCGCAAGAATGGGAGCTCAAATGCAAAGGACATTTTCATTACAGTCTGACAAATCTTGAAACTCCGTCTATAGTATGGAGAAGTCATAACACATAACAAAGATCAAAATGGTAGGCAAGGAAATTTTTTGAGAGAGAAACATATGCAGCTAATCAGCCAAAAGAAAACCAAGGTTTTTCTTCAACGAATCAAAACAGAATGAATACCCATATATCGAATCTATGACAAGAGCGACCAGATTCAGCACAGATCGATGCAAGGACAACACGAATTAAAGAGAAATCTATACAGATTTGAATTTTCAGGGAGTAACACATTATTCTTAAATCAAATATCAGGTATCTCAAGAACGCAAATGACCCACAAATTGAATTTGCTGAAAAAGTCTCAAAAACTTCCAAATAGCTTATTTGATTCTATTTGAAAACACACAAATGGGTATGCTATAGATAAGTTTTGAAAACCTGAACAGATAAAACAGTGCTCTAATATTTTCAATTCCAAAACAAGCCAGCAAGAATTGAATTATAGCAAATAGTATAAACATACACAAATTTGTTACAAGAATAAAGGTTGATTCAGGGAAAAGGAACCTAGATTCAATTGATTGAGACGGGTGAAGATTTGATGCCAAGGTCTCCATTTCCAAATTGCAGCTCCGCCATTCATAATAATCGCCCATTTTCCCACATAATCCTTCACATTCCATCCCCCGCTCCCCCCTCCAATGTATGCTCTCCTCCATAAAAATGTAATCCCCCCAGAGTTATCTCTTGAACTCTAATTTATGAGTTTCAATGATTGAAATCTCTGCCTGGAAGGTGATGAGACAAAGGAAGATAAAGCGTATACCATCTTTTCCAGCTTCTCTTGCCTTTTACTCTTCCCAAAATTTTATCACGATGCTTTATTATTATTTATTTATTTAGCAATAAACGATTCTTTTCCTATTTTTCAATTGATTTCCTTGCTTTAATCCTTATTCAAACTTGAGTTCGAATTTTTAAATATTTTATCTACGTTAATTCTTATTTTAAATTTCTTAATTAAATTTACTCATTAGAAAATAATTATTTTTATTAAATTCATTTACTTACAATTATATTTATTTCATCTTAAAATAAGAAATTTTCAATGATAATAAAATTAACATTTATTATTAAATCTAGCTCTTTATTTGATCCCAAACCAAATCAAGTGACCTTAAAGATTAGATTAATTTGATAAATTACATCTAGTCATAATATTAGTGATATTGTCTAACATAAAAAATCAAATTAAATAATGAAATCCCAAAATCCTCATGACTTAGCAAATCACCAACCACACATAACCAGCAAAAATGACATGGCCACCAAACAACCAACTTCCTAATATTTCAAGAATGACCAGAACGGAGGGGCACTACAGATTTAGTCTTAGGGGTAGAATCACCAAATTTACTCAACTTAAAGGTAGCAATTTTTTCATCAGCATATGTCTTGTCACAGTTGTTACTATTCTGAGCTCTTCAATAGCATGAGCCTTTGATTTTTAAGGAGGCAATGATCTGAGCACTTTAGCTACAATTTCTTGTTCATCCAAGGTATCACTGGCACATCTAATACCTATCACAAGTTCATTTACTCTTTGCATAAAAGAAAAAATATTTTCATCTTCACCCATCTTCAAGGTTTCATACTTGCTTTTCAAACTCGTTAGCTTAGTGGCCTTCACAAGTGTATCTCCTTCATACAAAGTCTAGCTTCTTCCAAATCTCATGAGCCATCTTTAGATCCATCACATTTGTCATTTCTGAATCTGTCAGAGCACTCAACAAAGCTTCAACAGCCCTGATATTAATCTTAGTCTCTTTAATCTCATCAGGAGTGGAAGGACCATTCTGATGAATAATATATATGTTCTTTGTAATCTTCTAGAAGGGTTCACCAATACATCTCAAATGACATTCTATTCTGGCTTTCCACCGTTGGTAATTTGTTCCATCAAATCTAGGAATATCCTTCTTGTATGATGTCATCTCGAATCACCTCAAGCTTTTAAACTTCTTCAAAGGAACTTGCTCTAATACCAATTGTTGGAAAAACAAGGACAAACAACTAAGAGGGGGGGTGAATCAGTTGTCACAGAATATTTAAAATTTTCAAACTTAACTTAACTTAGTCTCAAATCTAATGAATGAATAATAAACCATAAACAATCAATACATCAGAAACACAGAGAACACCAAGATTTTTACATGGAAACCCTGTTAGGGGAAAAACCATGGTGGATGTTAGTCCACAATATTATACCCTGCTAAAAGTATAAAGAAGTATGAATGGGAATGCACATGCATTCAGGCACATTTCCTAGAGCTCACTGCTCAATTACAAGAGGGCTCACTACCCAAGAAAGATTCAGATTAAAACCATCTGGATTATGAATTGAAAAAATAGCATCTGCTAATTTTCCTAATTATAGTTTCGGTTAAGCACGTGAACACTTCTTCAACCTTCTTCACTCTTCTTCACACTTCATCACACTCTGCTCTGCCTTCGAATGATCTGAACAATATTCACACACATGACTCACACACTTCACACTTGCACACTTCAACACACTTCCAAATGATAAAACAATCTCTCTTATATATCTGTAACATGGAATTACATTGCTTTAAGTCGGCCACAAAGAAATAATGAAATAATTACAAACAGTGGGCCCAAAACACATAAAGATTATTCATGTGAATCAACCAAGGTCATCCACAACATAGTGTAGAACCAAATCAACAACTCCAACACAAAAACACTTCAATTAATTTCTCCTTGAAGATCCACAACATGCTTCAACACCTAGTCGGCCATGAACATGAAAAACATGAACACGCAAGAGAAAATATTGGATCACGAGCACAACGATCAACACGGACATGCAACACAGATTGAGCATGAACTAGAAACATCCACAAACACCAAAGAATCATCTGTAACAACTAAACTAACTAAAATCACATGATCTTCATTCAGGAACACAAATTGAAGTAACAGAAAAACTATTAGAATACAAATCTTCATAACTTGACCAAATGTTCACATGGATCTTTGAAACTTGACGTGGATAAACTAGATACACTCAGCAAGAAACCATTTAGTCCACAACAACCGATCGTCAACGTACTAATCACATCGTCAGACTGATCTTCACTACTCCACTAACAACTTGAAGCACTTCTTATTACAATTTTCTCAATATCCTCGACATATACATCTTCTAATACATCAATGCTAATAGTGTTGACATCAATGAAAACCACATATCGGCAACACAACCACAACATCCAACATGGTGACTCCATGGCAATGACATGAAGCAACTCCTCACTCTTCCCCTCCAAAAGAACTCTGTCACAATGCAACTTGGTGCAATGCAATTACCAATAATTTGGGGGCCTATCAATTGGAAATCAAAATTATCTACATTTGTACAATAATATTCTAACACTTTTCTTAAGGTTTCCATTTCACACGACAAAACATGTTGATAAAAAATATATATATTCTTTAAAAAAGTAATTCTTGAACTAGGTAGAACTCCATCAAGCTACTTTGTAGTCTCACAAGGAGTGTAGTGTCCAAGCTAATTTTCCGAGATTTCATATTACCACCTCTCTAAACTCTTGAATCATATATCTCCTAAATTATTGGACAAAAATCGATGTTGAGCTACATCCACAGTGTTCCATCAAGTTGTCTCGTGACTCCCAATAAAGTATAATTCCCAAGATCTATAAACTCTCCAATTATCTAGACAATAATTTATATCGAACTAGATATTCTATCTTCAACCTAATTTAAGATTATTAAAGATTATCAAAGATCAAAATACTCCCCACAAATTATACTCAAACTATTTGGGCAACTTCAAAAAAGTATTCAATTATAAAAATAGATGCAAAGAATTATTTTTAATTATAGACTTTAAATAAATCCAAATCCTTGCACAACATAAAGAAAAGAAAAATATTAGCCCTCTACAATTTGTTGGCTGCTCTACACGTAGTCACTTTGGGAGTACTTAGCATATGATTCAGCCTACAAACATCTTCTTCAATAGTAACACATGAAAAAAGGCGAGAACATACCTAGTGTCTTGCTTAAACTTGTTCTCTAACAATTTTTCTTTCTCTAGTTTTGATATCATATTGGAAAATCAAAATGCGTCTATAAAAATAATAATGATTAGATCATTGAATTATATTGAATGTAATGCAATTTGATTTTCTTAAATTTTTTCAAACATAATTTTCCAAACAATCAATTTATGAAATACAATTATTTATTATAACAATAATAAATCACAAATCACTAAAATGATTTTGTTATAAAGTAAATCTTAATTCTATAGTTGGTATGAGTTTTTCACAGTCCATAAAGTTGTGATGTCAGCGTTTGGATTAAACTGTGTATATTTTTCTGTCGACGTTTCAGATCACACTCAGTTATCCATCATCAGAAAGAAGAAAAAATATACACAGTTTAATCCAAAAACTGACATCACAACTTAATATTGTAACAAAATCCTGCACATGATCTCCCCAATAGCATGGATAGTACCGTAAGAAACCCACCCCGACTTCACTAATCCTTTAAAAAAATTGCAAAATATTTATGTACATTAAATCCATGAATACTATCTCATTGTTTATCTCTTATGTTTAATATATGCTCCATTTATGAAACTCTTTTTTTTTTTTAATTTAAGATCAGATGAAAATATATATTGATGAATACATGATATTTTTTGTACTGATAAAATGCAGATTACAATTAGAATGCAGTGTAAAACTGCAGAAAAGCTGGCAAAAACAGAGAAGACCAGAATACATGCTATTTTATGAGCAAGTTACATAGCTTTGCACATTCATTTTAAAAGGCCTGATCTACCGTATATATGCATTTAATCTTTTTTGGTATGTCTTCAGTATTTCCAAAATATACCCAAAGGTGATAGGCATTTTGGGAACAGTGCGCACATTCTTCAAAGAACTTTTTTGCAGGATATGCCCTCTGTTGATTTATTCCTATGTGCAAAATCAACGAGGATATGGGCGAAGTTGGTTACCTATATGAAGTGTGTACCAAATTAGTTGAGTTGATAGCACAAGTTGCAGATTAGACCAGTGATTTGATAGTCGATTTGTATACTTAAAAGATTTCTGTCTTCTGGTACAATAATAAACTAATAATTTATGTTGAGCATTTAACAATAATCTTATTCATAAAAATTAATTTGTCCTATTCATTTTGTGTGATAAACTGCTTATATTAGCCAAGGCCATATCCATCATAGATAGATTTATTAAGCAATGTAAGTAAGAGGTATATGATGCATAATGAGCCATTCATACTAAGTGCTCCATCATACATCTATTCAAAAGAGTATATCAAAGGTCTCAAAACAACATCTTATTAAAAACATGAAATTATCAAAGTCCATAATATCAGTTTGGCAAAAATTTTGGATTTGACCATGCAAATTTTTTTTTACCATCAATATTTTGGATCATACTCCATGATTCATCATTAAGATGAAATAAACAGAAAAAAGATAGATCATAAAATATGATACAAAACTTTGATGATATAAAAGTTACATAATCAAATCCAAAAATATTTTCTTTCACTTAATTGTTATTTATTTTTAATTCCTACATGCACATGGAAGAGAACGTTAAGTTTTCTGTCATAACCACAAAATGAAGGCGTAACAATACAAGTGACAAGGAAAGATGTTTAAATTTTTCTTATTAGGTACTCGCTTTCCCATCCTTTTCTCCAAAATTGCAGAATATCAAAGCAATTTTCAATTTTCAGCATTCTAACCATGTAAGTTAAATGCAGATTCGTGCAAATCCATATGCTTATCAAGGAAAACCTCGTTTGAAGACCGGATACGAGCTCCTGATAACAAGTATTGATATAGAAAAATGAGTGGATGAAGTGGGTCCTGTTCCATCACTTACATGACCCATAGATAGATACTACTTTATCTAAGCTGGTCCAGTGTGAATACATTTTTGACCCATAGATACTGCGCGTGTTTAAACAGTATCTTTCTAGATCTTTCGAGACAGAAAAATATCTGTGTTGACTACAATGCATAAAATCTCTAATTGTGCAGGTTACTCTTCCATTCCTGCTTCTCCACGGGGAAGATGACAAAGTGACCGACCCATCTGTGAGCAAATTGCTTCATGACTCAGCCAGGAGCCTGGATAAGACTTTCAAGCTCTACCCTGATATGTGGCATGGCTTGACCGGTGCTGAGCATATTCAGTTGGTATTCTCAGACATCATTTCATGGCTTGACAAGAGAATCCAACCTGGCTGCCCCGATGAAAACAGAAATCTTTTCAGCATCAAGTGGGAACAAATTGTGTCCATTGCCAAATGGGTCTTTGACAATGAGTTGGTATGGTAGGGGTATGAGATTGATTTTCTTTTGATGGAAGGTTTGATATCAAATTTAAATTTGTTTAGGTATTTGATACAGGAGAGGGAGAGGGAGTAGGAGTCATAGGATGAACTTCTTCAGCTAAGAGTAAGGACAGAACGTTTAAAATGATTTTCACGGAACATTTAGAGTGACTTTCATCAACAAATTATTATTGGTTAGACTCAGCTATATATTTTGAGTGTAATAAGAGTTAATAACAAGTATAATATATTATCTTGTATTGTGAAAAAATGATTATATAATAAGTGAATATTGTTTTTGTTTTTTTCTTCAAAGAATTTTTTTGCTGTAAGTGATTTTGTTATATTGTAAGAGTTATTATTTCTTTTTATCTCATTTAAATTTTTTTGAATATTAGTGTTTTGATATAAATTTATTAGTATTATTTCATTTCAATTGAAATTGTCAAATCAACAAATTATTTTGATTAAAAGACATATCTCATTTTTCTTAATAGACATAAATGGGTCATGTTAAATAATGTTATTCTTCAATATATTTAATAGTAATTATTTTGACAATTCTAATATCAATCGAAAGCAATCTCTTCCATATAGAACTATTCAATTATGATCTTGTCTTGATCAATGATCTCCTAACTAATATTTGAAGTATGACTCAAGGCTTTGTAACCATAAGTGTAGTTGTTCACCACAAAAGCTATTAATATAGCTAAGGACTTTTGACTTTTACTTCCAATTGAAAAGCAATCTATCACCCTAGGCTATCTCATGATTGATTTTGCTAAAGCCTAGTCTAGAATGCTCCCATAATTTATTCTATGACATTTGGTTTTTAAGCCAACTAGTAAGAATTTGTTCAAGATAATTGGTATTGTAAAATGCTTTTTATAATTTATTTTATGACATTTGGTTGTAAGTCAACTAGTAAGGATTTGTTCAATTATTTGTAGAATGTTATCATTTATTCTATGACATTTGGTTTTTCAGCCAACTAGTAAGGATTTGTTCAAGATAATTGGTATCATTGAATCTTATGATGATAGTTTTGTAGCTTTCAAAGTCATTTTAGATTAAATCTAGAATTAAAAGAAGATATGCAAAGTTTTCTAACAAATGATTTGTATCCCTTAACACTTGCAGTTATGGTTAAATGTTACCAAAAATATATTTTTAGAGCCTTCTAAAAGTTGGTTAAGACTACTAAAACAAGGATAGAGGCAATATAAGAGGAAAGCATGCAGTAAGAATCTGCATGGTAAGTGGTGACTTTCATTTGATTTTTTATAAATATTTGGTTATGGTAATATTTTTATTTTGTTGTGATTTGGATGTGGGATTTTGATTATAAAAATTTATTATGTTATACAATATATTACGATATTATAACATAAATTTGTGTATTTTTTCATTTAGATATGGTGTTACTAAGGTATGTGTGTTGAGATATGATGTTTCATATGAATATGGGGAAGGTTAAATAGGTGTAATTTGTGAAGTACAACAAATCTATGAGTCAACATGTGAAGTGATAATTATTGTAATTAATCAACCAAAATAACTAAATTAATTAAGTATATTAATTAAGAATATTTTCTCATTTAATTATTCAAATTTGAGAATAATTATTTGATTAAGTCTTTGTTTGAACTAATTAATTTTGTTAAAAAATAATTAATATTTTTTTAAATAGTAAAATCATATTGGAATTGAATTACAATTATCTTATTTTGAATAATTGATTGTGTCAACATCCAAATCTAGAATTGGAAATTAAATTACTTATTTAAAGCCAACTCTTTATTTTTCATTGTAAACTTGGAAACTAGGAAAAACATCAAAAATAGTCTTTAAAAAATAAAGATAGTCATGATCAATTCAAGAGAGCTTCTATCTCGTTAACCACCCTACCCTACGACCAAACAAAGACCCAAGAAATTATCCTTAAAGTAGTCAAATTCTAGGGAAAGTTACAACAATCCTAGACTTATGTATAACATATATGGAAATAATATTACAAGTAAAAATAAACTATGCAAAGGAAAATGAACCCAAGGAAAATTATCATAAAAAATCATCATTTCAACCTTATTTCCCATCCTCCCCATTATCAAGGTAAGCTAACTCTTCATTTGATTTAAATAAAAAAATTCCCAAAAAATAGATATTTTAGTTAGATTTCTATTAGAGCCCCTCCCTTGCATTAAAAAGCATAAAATTATCTCTTTTTAACATGAGGTTGCATCACCATACACATAGAAGCATTATTTTTGTATCTTTCCTTGCAATTCTCTATTATGCTCCAAATAAATTTCTTTGGGGAGACATCATGCTCTCTCTCCTCCTCACTTTTTAACCCTATCTATAGTAAAATCCACCTCTAATGAGAAAGGGTTCACCTCATATCTACACTGTGATACTCTAATAATTCAACATTGCTTGCAATAGAAATGACTAACAATTAGGTGTTGCCACAATAGTGGTTTAAACTTTCTAGGAGATCCTGATTTTTGTTGAAATCACATATTTTTAGAAAATATAATGATTTATGCCTTGAATAGTTCCATTTAAAGGATTTCAATTGAAGAGGGTTTGATCAAACCACCTTAGACCAAGCCCCCTTGGATAGAACCCCACTAGTTGTAAACTATACCTATAATGGAGTCTCTTTTACACCTATCAAAATGCTGATAAAAAACCACTTTTGATTTACCTTTTGGGGGATCAAATGAATTCATTTAAAATTTATTTTTTGTAAGTATGTATTCCTTATTATAACCTTCCAAAAAAGTATAATTTTAATTAAATTTAATTTGATTATTATATTTATTTTTTATTTCTTGCGAATGTAGGTTTTTCACCGAAAATCAATCTCTCTATTTTGCACATGTGAAAAAATAGAAGATTATCAAAACAAAATTTTGAAAAATATGAGTGCATCATATATTGAAGTCCTTGATCAAACAAAAAAATAAGTTGAATTTTGATACATACAAAAAATGTTTTGTTATACGGTCTTCCTATGTCTAAATTGTAATTGGTTTGACTTCGAAACTTGATTAAAGAAAAAATATTCAATAAAACACTATGAAACCAATTGGAAGCACTAGATATTGTAGTTACAAATCTAAATTTGAAAAAAATTGAATTTTTTCCTTCATGGAAAAAAGGTTGTGTTATACGGTGAGTGCCACTCCTTAAAAATGGTGTTCTTGAAAAAAAAAAAATTAGTTTTCAAAGGAGATTGAAAAAGAAGTGCAAACTGATTCCAATTTTTTTGAAAAAACTAGATTTAGAATCTACAAACAAAATGTCACAAATCACTAGTTTGCATCATCTTTAAATTCCTCACAGTTTAGTCGCTATAGGTGCCTGAAAGTGAAGATTTAGTTAGAAAAAATCAGTTTAGTGTCTAGTTTGGACAAAAATTGTAAACTAGTATTGTGGGATCACCTAATTTAGTATTTATTTCCTTTATAACTAAAAATTTGAATACTTTTTTAATACTTTCCAAGATTCCTTTGTCTCCTTTGAAGCCTTTTCCTTACTATGCAAGCCACCCCATATATATTTCTAAATTGTTAGAATACTAGCTAATCCTTATGTCATCACACCTCTTGTTGAAAGCTACTCTTTTCCTTAAAAAACCCTAGTCACCTTTCTACCATCTATTTTTCTTGAAGGAGTAGAGTCAATGGAGCTATCGAAAAGTCGATAATCTAGGGATACATTCTTCCACTAGGAAGAATTACCATTGTTCATTATAGCTTTTATGCTATCTTCGAAGTTAGGTGTCCTATTTCAAAGCAATCCCTATAGTAAATGGCTTGATCTTCACGCTCCAAAGGTTTCTTTCACATCTCCTTTCCTACTTTCAATCTTATATTTGGTGCAAAACCTTGGGTAAATTCAATTCAACTAGAATTCATGTTGTTGAAGAGAGCATATTTTATGTGTCAAGTGAGAAATAAATTTCCCTGAAGAATCTCCAAAACCTTTTAGATTCAAAGAAAATTAAAAATGAAGTGGGAAATTGGACAACCTTTCCCAAAAATGGAAACCTTAAAGTTCTCCTCTCAAGGTTCAAATCCTAGATAATAGGGATTTAAATATAGGGTTTCCATATTCCAAAACTAGGGACCCTTCTTTAGAATTATTCCTATATCCATAAATGAATTATAGATAGCCACAAAAAAGCCTTGCATGTATGGATAAATCATGAAAATAGCTTCCAAAAATGGTTTCCAATTTATAACTAGCCATTTATTAAAATTGGAGAGGCTAGGATAGAGAAACAAAAGCTTACCAATAAGAGCCACATATTTAGGGTGCTCCATTTCTTCTACCAGCTCCGTCCCAAGCTTTAATAGTCTTCCTCCTACTTTCTTCTTTAGATTTTCCAATACTACAATAACCTTACCCATCTTTTTCTACCTATTTTAACCTTCTACCCACAACTACCACACAAGAGTGAGTATGTCTTTATCAAGTATTTTTCTTCAAATCTTCAACATTTTTTTTAGCCTTCCACATTTTATTTGTAGGGAGTATGTAGTGCTTCCTTTCCTATAATGACTACGTCCTTTGTTAGTGTTTGTAGCATCGAGAGATTTTCTCCTAATCAAAAATCAAATAAATGATTCCCAAGGCAAGTCAGCTTTAATTTACAAATGATATTTTTATATATATATATATATATTTTTTCTAAGAGGCCGACCTAGAGAAGAATTTGCCTAGATTTTTATATATACAAGGTGAAGATCATTCATTTAGACATCAATTCATTCTCAATTCAATTCGCACTTTCAAGAAGAAGTTCGCACTTTAGCAGCAGATTGCCATCTTTAGCAGCATATCGGATTTCAAGGAGAATTATATTCATTTGTATCAAGGAGAGGTTTCACTATTTGTTGTATCAAATTCACCCTTGAGTAGGGTCTGACTTGTAAGCAAATTTATGCTCTTATTCTTTCTATATATAAGAGATACATTTTGTTGGGTTTTTCTCCCTCGAGAAGGAGGGTTTTCCCAAGGTAATTTGTTATGTTCTTTGTTCAGCATGTTATATTTCTACTTATTTACATTTCTAGCCTAAAACTAACATGGTATCAAAATGGGTTTAAGCAAAGATCTAATCAGATTTGTTTAAGCAGTCAAGACATCTCTTTGTCTAGGGTAGTCTATCAAAGAATCGAAGATGGTGAACAGAGTCAAGGTCGAAGATAGGCTTGATGGAGCATCAAATTTCACCTCTTGGAAATTCAAAGTTCTTATTGCCTTAGAATAAAATGATCTTCTAGATTTCATGGAAAATGATGCGCCTGAGCCATCTGATGATGCTAAGAAAATTCAATGGAAGAAAAATGTCATGAAGGCTAGAAAGATCATGATAGACTCCATGAAGGATCATCTAGTGCTGATTATCTCCAAGATGAAGAGAACCAAAGATATGTTTGAGGCTCTACAAGGATTGTATGAGATCAACAATACCAGAAAATCCCTTGCTTTGAGACAATAGCTCCATCATATAAAAATGGCTAAAGGAGATTCAGTCATCTCCTTCTTCATGAAGATTGTTGAACTAAGAGATCAGCTATGCACTATTGGAGATGTAGTCGAAGATAGAGATTTGGTTATGTTGGTACTAAATGGTCTTCCTCGATCTTGGGAGCCCTTTATTCAAAGCATTAGTGGGAGATCTAAGTTGCCCAAGTTTGATCGTCTTCGAGCTAATTGCATTCAAGAAGAGTCTAGGTTGGCAACAAGAGGAAATGGGCGAAATTTTCATAATGAAGAAAGTCATGTCCTTGTTGCTCAAGCTTCCAAAAGAAAAGGAAGACAAGAGGAATAGAGATAGAAAATCAGATTATGTTCTAGAAACAAAGAAGAAGGATCTCTCTCACATTCAATGTTATAGGTGTGACAAGTATGGTCACTATGCTCGAGATTGCATATCCAAGCCAAAGCAACATGCCTCTACTGCAGATGTTGATGATGTGTCACCTCAAAAGGAATCTAGAGACGACTCAAGGGGATTTCTATTCATCTTTGCTCTTTCAAGAAATGTTCCAACTAATAGTGACACTTGGTTGATAGATAGTGGTGCTTCTCATCACATTACAGGATACTGAGAGCATCTTACGAACTTGGTAGAAAGAGAAACCAACTTGCAAGTGATAATTGAAGATGATGCTTGTTATTTTGTAAAAGGAGTTGGGGCCACCTCTCTTCATCTAGATTATGGCATCCCTCTTCATTTGAGTGATGTCTTGTTTGTACCAGGAATCAAAAGAAATATTGTCTCCATTTCAGCATTGGAGGACAAAGGGTACTAGGTTACTTTTTCTGAAGGGAAAGTTCTTGCTTGGCCTAAGAACTCTAGTATCAAATCAACTCATGTGATTGGTGTTCATCAAGAGAGCCTATATAGACTTTCTATCACTACTATATTTGACTACAAATTCTGACGAATGTTTGGTGACATCGACAAAATATTATCAACTTACTGACACAACACTGATTTAAATTTTGTCGTTGGATTTTCATTGCTTTAACAACCAATTTTTATATGTCAAAACCACGACCCAGCATCGTCGATCAACGCCACAAAAAATGTTGATGGTGTCTGTCACAAAATCAACGTAACTCTGTCCATCTATCGACTCAAAAAATCACAAAACGTTTCAAAACATCCATTTGAAATTGTCAAAAAACACCAAACGTTCATCCATTTTCCAATGAGGTGGAGCAAACCATCGTTTCCATTACGATGAAAACTACATTGCGTGTACAACAACCTCGTCGCAAATTTGTGTGGTTCATCGGGCTTTGTTCGTCGAAATTGTGACGAAACCCTACAGTTTTTAAAAAAATATATTGAAAAGTGCATTACCTTATTGAGCTTCTCTTTGTTTCGAGAATACTTTAATATTCTCTACTTAACAGGGCCAACCACGTGACAGTGAAAGCTCATTTGGCCCCTCCCCCCTATACATCACTCTCAATTCTACATACCCGATCATATAACATTAATCATTCATTCATCCATTAATAACATATAACATTCATTTATTCAGCCATTAGTAACATATAACATTCATTCATTAACATATAACATTCATTCTTTCAGTTTTTACATATTATCAAAAATACGGTTGTCATAATATGATTACAATCACTTTTTATTTTGTTTCTTTTTTGCAGCTAAAAAAAGAAGTGGAGTATCATTTTCTAAATCATCTCTCCCCCCTTTTGTTGTTCTGCCCTCTATTCATGATCTTAATGTATTCCTACTCATGTACTCATGACGTGGAGGCTGTTGTAAGGGGGGATCTGCTGCAATAAAAAAGAAATGTTAAATTGATATGTTTTATTATTCTTGTTACAAGTATTTCATTAATTAAAAGAACATTAGAGTGGTGCTCTTTACTTGATTGGGCCACATCATGTTCCTGATCTTGTCTTATAGTCTCATGCTCAACATGTTGAACACCCTCTAAATCCTCTAGAGTTGAAACACGAAAGGGTACATTAATTAATACACCAATTGCAATTAAATATGTTTAAAAGATCATTAGAGTGGTCCTCTTTACCTGATGGGGCCACATCATGTTCTTGATCATGCTCAACATGTTGATCACGCTCTACATGCTCTAAAGTTGAAACATGAAAGGTTACATTAATTGATACACCAATTGTAATTAAAGATGTTTAATTGTATTAATCCATATTGTGTTTTGTTTAGCACCTGAATACATCTAGTACTGAGATGCACACCATGACCTTCATCTACAGGTTGTGCTCCACCCTCACCAGGCTGCATTCCAATGCCATGTGCAGTATTGTCATTGCTTTCCCTTTTAAAACAAATAGGCACATAATTACTTTATGGTGGAAATTAATATTGAATAGATTGCACAAGTATTCAATTTTAAATAAACTTCATTGAGTTTATTTACCTGCGTGTCGGATGCAGTGGAAGCTTGTGTTTGCCTAGTCAAGAGTCTTAGGCATTCAACCATGACTCCATAGCCTTGTTGGAAGGTAATCTTTAGGTCCTCTTCTGTGAGCACTTTTTTGAATTTGGAGCCCTGCATTTTCTCATAAGATCATGAATTTTTCTTCTATGGTGTGATAAAACCAAAATTGTTTTCAATTTATTATTTGGATGCAATAATTCATTTATTGATACTTACAATTCATGCGTCTAATTTCATATAACCACTAAAGCCAAGTTTGTGTTGCTCATGTTTTTCTAGTCTTTCCTTTGTTTCCTTCGATGTGTTAGACAACCTATGAAAAGTTTGAAATATGTTAGATTATATAAAAAGAAAGAGTAATCAGTATATAATTACATTATTGATAGTATCACATACCTTCCTTGGCTCGGTGATGTCTTTCCTTTTTTCTTTTCAGCCTTCTCCTTTCCATCTGACACCAGGTCCTTCCACTCCCTCTCTAGAATCATGGGGGGATGCTCGTACTTTTTGTTATTCTCTAAATGTGACCTACATTGGTCCCTCACATACTTTAGATAAGTACCGGCTTTCTTAAGGACCTTGGCTTAGTTGAATGTGTTATTACCGAACAACACAACTAAATGGTTAATGATCTCATCTTTTAAATTTTGATTTTGGGCATTCCATAGTGTGTGTATGGTGGGCTCAAAGATCTCCAATGTAATATCATTTAGATGTTTATAAAAAACATCATTTCCTGCAAAATGATCATGGGATCATTAGTCTAAAAAGAGTGATCAATAAGTAAATTTCAATTGGATTATATATAATAATAAGTAAAATATTTTAAAGTACCTGGGACCTTCTCTATCTTTATGGGAACAAAATCCTTGGTCACCACAAATGTGACCGGCAATGTTCCTATACTAGTAATACGGGAAGATCCAGGAAATGTTGCTAAAACATCATCAGTACTTATGGCCTCGGCATCCCTAGGTACATGTCCTGACTCATGTTCTAGCATGTGTTCACTGCCAGAGGGTGCACTTCCTGATGCTTGCATGTTATGTGTTGCTGACATTTCAGTTGACAATATAGGCACAGATGATGGGGTTGGATGATGTGATGTATGCGTAGGAAGATTAGGATCAACACTTGTACCAACCCCTACTCCCTAGGCAACACCTGTAGTACCTTGATCATGGCCAACAACATCATGAAGACACAAAAAATCTTGTAAAAACAACACATATTTTAGTTCATGACATAAAAGAGTACAAAATATAAAACTATGAATGAACTTATGTTATAATTAAAGATCTCATGACAACTTACTTGCAAGTTTCGTGCTCTCTCAGTCAATATTTTAACCCTTTCTCTTATCTCATATGTTTGAGGCACTATGAATAACAACTAGAGGATTTCTTCATTGCATCTTTTTTGGGTCTTCCTTATCATATCCAGAGGGTTTGCGGAATATGCGATGTCATCATCGCATAATAGTGACTGCACCTCCATATGGATGCTCTCCTCTAATGTTGGTGCCTTTCCTCGATCATTTGACTACGACAAGAATATTAAAAACATTATCGAAATTAACCCAATAAACTTATGAAAAAAACATAATAATAAAACATTTTGCTTGTATCTAATTTGTACAATTACAATGAGGTAAACATGTCAGGTAGAAGCACTTGAAGATGCATCATGATATGTGCTCTGGTTCAGAACCTTCCCCCTATGATCAATGTCCCACTGTGACAAAAATTAAATATAAAAAAAATTACCGAAATGAAACCAACAGACTTACAAAAAAACCCATAATAATAAAATGGTATATTGGAGTCATTAATTAGAGGTTGGGTTAAATGGTATATAGTACGTACCACCCCCATAGTAACTATGTTTGTATCTATGTGATTCAAATTGTAATCGATCAACAACTCTTCCCCTGCTGTTATTGATTTTATCGCACATACGAATACAAGGTTTCCCTCGCCCACCTCGAATATGCAATTGGGTTGCTTATTTTTTGACCCAAGTCGTGTATTTTTTATAAACCCTACAATATTCCCTAATGCTTTTGGCCTTTCATTAATGTACATAGCCACTCCTTTATTTTGATCCTTATCTTTTAGCTGTATATAATTTGTTGACAATGCATACCTACGCATACTTCGTGTATATCGAACCGGCTGCATCCAATCTTTGTAACTGTAACAGGGTTCGACACACTCCATCAATTCAGTAATTGTCATAATAGACCTTTATGTCGTCCATGCAATATAAACCCAAACCATGTAATGGTGATGGTGTTATGCGATATATCCTCTCGTTGACACAAAAATCAGTGTTTATTGGAGGAAGTTCCTTGGGTATCCATTGTTTTTGTAGATGTTTGTACCTCAAGGGCACCTCAATGTCGCCTATGCTCTCATCATCATAAGAACATCACCCTCCTTCAGCAAGAAAAAATTCCATGCGTTTACGGAATTTTCTTCTAATTTGTTGACCTCTAGTTGATCTCCCTCTTTTAGACCTACTACATGTCTCGCTTTCCTCTTCTCTTCTTGAATTTCCCTCACTCAAGCAAGAAAAATTTGAAAAATACCTATTTGGTGGTACCTAAACTCATAAGGATGTTGGATGAAGTTCTTTCATGGTTATGTGATACCAAGGTATGGGGTTGGAGGGTTAAAAACAAAGATTGTCACTACTAGTCAAATGCATGTGGAGGTAACAATAGTTGTGAATGCATCAATAAACCTTGTAAGGGTCTAATGATTAGAGATCACTTGGTAAGCATGGAAATGGTTTGTAGGGTGACCAACCTTGGGTTTTGGGAACATCTAGAGGAGTCATTGTCTTATTTCTTGGAGGTTGATTGGGTTAGTTGGTGGAAGGTTGTTATTACTTTTTGTACCTGTCTATGAAATTTTTTGGACCACCTTCCTCGAAGAAAATAGTCCCTCTGAGGTAGTACTGGTGTCTAGTTAGTTAGTCTATGAAATTTTTTGGACCACCTTTGATGTGAAATAGCCCCTCGTGCAACCATCCTTTTAGTCTATTTCTAAATGGAAAAACCCCTTTCCTTTAATGATTAAGCTCCACATGGTTTCTACCCCTATGGTTTTCTGGGTCCCCCAAATAAAATAATAAAAGATGGGCCCTACTCAGAAGAACCCCAAAATGTATCAAAGTTTGTTTCTTTCTTAAGAATCTAGTTAAAGAGGCTAATTGGGTCCCTCCCTATCTAGCATTCCTTCACCATTTTCAAGACACCCACAACATCTTCGAATCATTTATACTCTTTTGGAACTTGAAAAAAAAAGTCCACTTTCATTAGTGTTTTCTTTCAGGCTTTCCCTAGTCCTAGCATTTGTACTACTCTTTTGGAGGTTTGGTTGAGTCAGTGAAATATTCAGAAGTTTTTAATGGCTCCTTGTCTTTTTTTCATCTCTTGTACTAGTGTAGGAGCACCTTGGTAGAATTAGGCCTCTTTGAAGCAATGTTTTGAAATTTGATTCAATGTTATTGTTCCTACTTTGTAAATCATGTTATTAGAGTCATGTTTCATATATTTGAGGTCATGTTGAGGTCATTTGGTGTTTATTAAGTCCAAAAGTGCAAAAATGAAAATAATGTAAAAAGTTGTCAACTTAATCAAAAAGGAAATATTAAGAGATGAAGAGTCATTAGGGTTAGTTAGAGGCAATTAGAAGGCTAAAATTCAGTTCTTTTCCTTTAAAAATACTCTTGTATCTTTTAGAACTTTGAGGGTGGTTGAATAAAGAATAAGTTCAAGGAAAGTCTAATTTTTAATCATTTTTCTTCATAAATCTTGCATTTCGAGGCATTGTATGGAATTGTACGGCCTTAAAGGCATGGTAGAATGGTTGGATATAGTAATAATCTCAATCACCTTCCTGTTACATCAAAGTTCATGCATTTTAGTTAATATTTGTGTGAGTTATTGTGGATTTACTTTAGACTGCTAAAACCCTCAGTTAGTGTAAGTAGAGACAAAAATAATTATGTTTCTCCTTTATTAATTGGTGGAATCTTCTAGTTATTGTGAGATTATCCTACTATGAATGTTCTTTCATGTTTTAGTGGATTTAGGGAAAAATCATAAAGATAAAATGCGAGGGAATGAAGTTTCTTGACTAAAAAACTATGTGTATAGTCTTTGAACGGAGTAATTATGAAGATTAAGCCCTTAGGGTTTTGTGAAAATACTTTGTAAATGGACTTTGATGCTTTGAAGAGCATATACCAGTCAAACTAAATATGTCCCAAGCATTAGACAAGTGTACTTTTTCCAGGAGTTAGTAAAGCAACAAACCCTTATGCAAATCAAGCCTAATTAGGCCTAAATCTATCTAAGACAACAATATTTGAAGCTTGTGTTGTAGAAGTTTTGATACCCATTTTGAATATGTTTTAGATCTGAAAGGATGGCATTGAAAAGTGTGGATAGACTTGTGTAATAGTTCTTAGATTGTGAATGAAGCCTTGACAAATAGGTTGGTATACCTACAAGCGTTGCAAACAAGGTATGAAGGAACCAGTGACAGTAAGAACTTTAAGGGATTTTGATGATTAAGTGTGAGTTCTTGGTTGTTTTGGTAAAGAGATTACCAAGGTATAATTTGATCTCTTTTGATACAAGGTTTGGTGTAAGCATGAAGTTAAAAAGTCCATTGCTTTGACGGATTTGTCTAATAATAGCCCTATTTTGGAGACTAAAATGAAAGTATAGTATATGATTTTGTTAAATTTTCAAGAATAAAGGATGGGAGATGGTTCACATTTGTTTGAAGTGAAATGGAATGGAAATTTTGTGGTCTATATTAGCCTAAATACTATTTTGGGTCAGATTACTTTATGTTGAGGTGAAATTGTGAAGTTTAGGACAGTCATAAAGAGAGTTAATGGTAAAATGAAAGGGCAGACTGGGTAATTATTTGTTTTGATCAAGATGAAGTTGACTAAGGTGTTTGAAGGTCTGGTAATGGTTTGGAACTCTAAACCAAAAGTTGAGTGTTTGTGTTGAGTTTTGTGAAGGGAAATATAGTTGAATAAGTGTGTCAAAAGAAGGAAAGTTCAAGATTGTTTGTGACTTGTCAAATGAGATTGTGTGAGTTTGTTTCCTTCCTCTGACTCTGCATCATGTACTTTTATACATTCTCTTATGGACAGGCACTAGGAATTTTTCATTGCACTCATGGACCATGTATTGTTTCCAGTCCCTTTGATCATTTGTGGACCTCAATATGTAAATTTATTTCATCAAAGTTTAGAAATCTGAACCCTAGTGAACTTCATGTGTTGTTATGTGAGGGGAATTCATTTCAATCTTATAGTAGAAAAAATATGCTAATACAGATACAAAAACAATAGTTCACAGGCCAAAAATGGCCACCCAACTAATTGAACATCTCAAAGCTTGGTTGTTCAAACTAACCAGACACTAGTACTAGGTATTACTTGGGTTTTTCAAGGGAACATTGGCTCAAATTGACCAAAATATAGCATGCAACACCTTGATGGGAACAAATAGAGTCTAAATCACCATACTTGTAACAAAATTTCTAAATGTGGGGGAAAAATCACTTACAGTCATTGTCCCTTGGTCGATTTTCCCTTTCTAAGTGTCCTCACCTCTCACTCTAGCTTTCCTCCTACCAAATGGTTCCTAGTCTTCCTCCTCAACTCAATGGCCTTGCAACACTCATCTAGTGAAGTCTCACAACTCTCCACTTAGGGGCTGGATGTAGTGGTTCTTTGTGCAGCTCTCTAGTTAGGGTCTTGGTGCAGTATGCTATGTCGTGCTCCTGCACGCGCGGGGCCAAATTCAAAATATATAGTTTATATATATATGCTATGTCAACATATAGTTTATTTTATTTTCTACAAAATACAATTTTTGTATGGTGGCTTGTTGAGCTTATATAGTTGGTTTTCTCTTTCTTTATAATTTTTGATGATTTATTTCCTATGACATGATTGAATAGTATCTACAGTCCTAGTGATTGTTAAAAAGGCTTATGATATGTGATGTTTAATCATGATGGATGTCTAAGAATCAGTGATTGAAATACTACTTGACTAAAGATTGAGCTATCTGATATTTTGTCATTTAAACATCATGGAAGAAATGCTTGCAATCAATTTCTTATTAATGTAGCCTACAAGGTTTATTTTCCTAGTTTTTTTTGGTCCTATTCTTGTTATGACTTATTTTTTTACATTGGTCTATTACAGTAATGGGGAGCATATCTAGTGAATTGATTCTTTCAGTCTCTTTGATTCTTATTCTTGTGCATAACGATTTTTCTTCTATCCTATGATTCATTGATTGTTGGTTTAAAACACTCATTACAACTAACATGGATATGAATTATGATGTGGGTGTGAGAAGGGATTGTTGAATATGAAGGAATGGTTTAGGAAAGTACTCCTTAATCCAAATGAGTCATTTTCTTGTCATGGAATGTGTTAAGAGACTTTAAAATTAATATATTCAATCTAGTTAATATTGACACATCTAAAACATGCCAAAGGTACATCGAAGATATGCTATGACATAAAGAATATTGTTAAGGTGATGTCAAGTCTTGATCCATTAGGGTAGGAAAACATAGATGAATTGGTACAAAAGGTTCCATTCAACTTGGAGGAAATGGATAATTACCTAAGGGGCTAATGTGAGATTGGACCAAGTTTATATTATGATACAAATAGCTTGGGAAAAGGGATGATGAAATGGTTAAGTATGGGAAATTGTAGAGATAAATATAACACCAAGGGAAGAACACTAGAACTAATTTTAGCACTATGGATTAATCCAAGACTCAAAATTCCACTAAGATGCATCCCTTACCTCTTAAATTAATTCCATAGGTGGGTTTATCCTCCAATATAGTGCCATTGGTTAGCTTATCATGTGAACTTTTGCGATAATTAGGATTACCATACACTTTCATAACATGCATATCTGGTTTCAAAAGGTTTATACGTTCTTGTGAATTTGAAAGAAAGACATGTTTTGAATTTTCCAATAGGTGTTCAGGGTTAATTTGACTTGGTTTTAGCATTAGAGTGACAAACCTTGTGGTTTAGGTTCCATAGCTTCCTATTATCATCTTTATATTCAATGAGATTTTTAAAGATCATCTAAATATTCATTGCTAATGAAAATGCACAAACTGATGTGTAATAGATCCAAGGTGAGGCTCAAAGAGCCTCATCTTTTGAAACCATTAACCAAAGAGATGCTAAGAATAATATATGAAAGAGACGAAGAATAAGGAAAATTGTATTATTAGGAAGGACGAGATGCCTTTATATAGCATGACCTCATGTTTGAGTCTTGAAACCCTCCCATATCATCAATGCATGCATCTAGGATAACCATGTCAAGTTTCACTCCATACAAGCACAAATTGAAAAAAAATCAATGTTGTCCCCATTCGCATGTCACTATGCGGGGTCAACATGAGGAAATGCTAATTTTTGGGAATGAAATAACCAAAGATATGATCAAATGATATCTAGTCATAAATAGTCGTAGATTAATTAGGATTTGATCATATGGAAATTTCTAGGAGAGCTACAATAGTTGTAATATCATGAATTAACAACATTAAAAAGTACATCATGAATTAATTATGTAATGGCATAAAAATTAAAAACATCATGAATTAATTATGTAACCATATAATTCAAATATAATTCTATCAAGAAATCAATATCAAATAGATAATATAATCGCATAACTCATACATTTCAATGTCATTGATCTTCTTCTTCATCCAACTCTTTGTCTATATCATCCAATCCAGATTCAACATTGTAAGGATTGGTCATATCATCATCATCATCATTGATATCAAATTCGATAATGTCATCATCCACATGGATATCATCTTCATGAACATTAACTCCTACATCATCATGATCTAGTTCCTCTTCTTTGACATCTTCGTCAGGCACATCATCAACTAACTGTTGATCCTGATCATCATCTACATCATCTTCTAGTTCTTTGGTATCTTCTTCTTCCACCACATTATACTTTACCGGCCTTCCTCTTGGATCATGTCTAACAACAAATGACCAGTTTACCTAGAACCTCTGAGTAAAATACCTGCTCACATTGGCTTGGAAGAACATAGGGCTCATTTCCAGCTCGCTCGATTGACCTTGTATTAACCATGGTAAATCCATTATCATGTTCAATAACAGTTCTCTCATAATCATTTTCATTCAATCGTGAAAAACATAACTAATTTGAAGGACTTAAAGTCACACTCAAGTATATCATCCAAAATCCCATAGTATTGATTTTCTGATACTTTTGGATGTATGTCACTTCTAGATGAAACATTAGTCACCTGAGAGACTGCAGTTATCCCAGAATCACAAGTTTTCTTCATGTCATCAAACTTTTTTATTTGAAATTTATGACCATTGCACCACATAGCCTTGTGGTGTTTCACCTGCAATATGTCAAACATGTAAACATTATTGCATCGTTAGTTGATAAACATATTTATTCTTGGCCAAATGTATGCAAAGAAAAAAAATCAACATATATATACATCAATATAATTAAAAATAATTAAATAATATGGGTGATTAATATATTTATACGTACCTGTTTATCTCTTAAACCATATGCTAAATCAATTTCCCTTGGTGTAACATTGGAATCTCCACTACGATGAGCTTCTTTAACCAATGAAGCCACACCTTCCCATGTTAATGCATGACCGGATTGTTGACATCATTCAATCCATACCATCATCCAATCAAAGTAGTTTGTGATGTACAAATGTAGTGCATCCCACTCTCAACCAACTATATCAAAAAAATTTGAAATTCACAAACGACGTATAATTAGTTAATTACCACGGTATACGACCTTAATTAGTTAATTGTATCAAGGAACTTCAGTTTGACACTGTGGCTATGATGTTGCACAAGAGATTTGCAAACCTGAATATATGCCTTGATGATTTTTGGCATGTTCACAAAAAGAACTATGAAGCCATTCTTGAGCATGGGAGAGTGAAAAACAAATTGGGTACTAAGAGACATGATATGCAACTACATGAGGGATCTGACACCAATTCCATCTCGGCCATTGACACAATCATGAGAAAGCATGACAAATATGATGAAGACTTACACTCAGAAAATGCAGGGTTTGATGATACTGTGAAGTTGGGATTACCCAAATTATGTGATAAGAATGGGTTTCTGAAGGAACAAGATGATTGGATGTGTTGGAACTAGAATTTTCACATAAAATTTTGTTGATTTTGTCATGTAAAATCAAGGGTCTCTCTTAGTATTCTCATAAAATTAATGTTTCTGCCATCCACAAAGTCAAATTAGCCTTTTATCGCCATACTGCTGCCATACTTGAGTATACCATATATGCATTTCCTTTTTACCTCCTTACCACGGCC
The DNA here is from genome assembly GCA_007258455.2 of Sequoia sempervirens. Classification (NCBI taxonomy): domain Eukaryota; kingdom Viridiplantae; phylum Streptophyta; class Pinopsida; order Cupressales; family Cupressaceae; genus Sequoia; species Sequoia sempervirens. Next base: position 193,437,250 of record VDFB02047230.1, on the reverse strand, counting down.
TCCAACAAAGTAACTCATGGTAGCGTGGTAAGAGGATGGTAGTATATCGTATTACCATTGTATTATGAAGGGTTGATACCTAGCCCGCAGTAGAGCAGGGTAATCATCAATACTAGTAGAAGGAACCACTATACCATGGGGGATCAAAGTAAGGCCCACAGTACAGCGGTAAAGTAAAAATACACATAAGGGAGAACCACTATACCGCGGGGGGTCGGAATAAAGCCTGTGGTAAAGCGGTATATAAGATAAAATACTAAATAAACATTGTGGTATTGCTAAGGAAGACAAGGAAGTGTGCGGTAGTGCGGTATAATAAGAACAAGTAAATATTATGTAATGTGGTACCAAAGAGGAGTGAGGAGTGATGTGTGGTAGTGTGGTAATCAGCCATTGGAGCATTAAATGAAGGCCAGTCACATTAATCAACATCAAAATATAAAATTTAGCTTGGTGTGAAGGATTTGAATGATGTAGAACTTGTATGGAATTAATGCAATATGATATGAGAATTAAACCAAGCATATTGTGAATTCATTCGCTCGTGGTAATGGAAGTTGAGTATAGGCGAGCTCAAGGTGTGACAGTAAGGAGAATTCTTCAAGACAAGCAATATTCTGAGTAAGTTTTATTCACCACATATTGAATTTTAAGCAATGGCACCTAAGAAAACAAAAGTAAGGACTAAAAAAGAATAAAAATCCAATAAAGCTTCATTACAGTCGCCATTAATTGCACTGCTACCTGCTTCAATCGATAAAGGTTATAAGGGGGTCTTTAAGGATTTAGCTCAAGGGTGCAAAGACCCAATAATTCCACGGTCTGGGTGGAATTTGTATTGGTATTTTTATAAGAATAGGAATGAATGGGTCCTGGTATCGAACCCATGGACTCTTGACATGGGAAAATTGATAGCTCCTAATGTGTTTGTTGATATTGAGCTAATTAGAGCTCTAGCCAGTAGATATCATGCTTTGTCGAAGGTTTTTAGGCTCCTAGATGGACAATGTCTGGTAGATATCTCCAAGGAGGCTATAATTAGGTGTTTTGACCTAAATAAGTAGGCTATCACAGAGATAGATTTGGGGAGGATAGAGTAGGAGTACAAGAGATTAAAGAGGACTTCTAGAATTGATGAACTTCCCCTGCACATGCAAAGGGGTGACAAGAATAGAGTCCTTCCTATTCCATCTTCAGAAGTTGAACCCTTTCTAGTGTCTAATTGTCAAACTTTTTTCAAAAACACCTATTATGCATTATGCCAAATTCTTGGATTTGATATTGAAGACAACATGCCAGTTGGATTGATGAGGATGGAAATGACTATCCAACACCTTGAGTCATATGTGGAGTTTGATTTTGCTTCTATCATTGAGGAACAAATTCATGAAGATCTATTACAAGTTAGGGAAGCTAAGGCCCCTATCACTTTCAACAAGTATTCTCTACTGTGTCATCTAATTCTATTTCAAAATGAAAGAAAGTGGACTAAAAGGATGAAGTTGAGAACACGTGAAAATGGAGTTATGCTTCCAGTGAAAAATTGGTGCTATGTTTGGGATAGTAAGTGCCCTGAAGGTGACTTTATTGTGTTTAGAGATGGCTTTTCCCTCAGACTAATTGATGCCCTTGGTTTTCCTACACTGAGGTTACCACAATCTTTAATGGAAGTTATGAGACCTTTGCAATACAAACCAAACCAAGGTTTCATACACAACTATGCTAACTAGTTTTTAATGCCACAATATACCATCATTAGGGTGTATGGTTGTGATCAAGCCCCACATTTTTTACCAAAATTTGTGCCTAGTAGAGTATTTTTTTAGAGTTTATTTGGAAAATTCTCTGGATGGAGCGTAGTCTTATGAGGAATAAGAGAAAGGGGACTTTCCTGCCTGACTTAACAATTTTTGAGGAATTATTAGTTGGGTTAGATATGTTGGAAGAAGTGCAGAGATTCATAAGAGCCATTTTTTCTCTCAGATCAAGAAAGGTGAGAGTATGTGATCCAGAGGGTCACATCAATAATATCAGAAGGACCCTGCTTACAAAGAGGGTGATAACACATGTATTTGATCCAAAGGAGGATGTGATAAGAAAACCAGTATAATTTTCAGATGTGTTTGAAACAAGGAAAAAATGGTTAAAGATGATGAGATGGGAGGACCAGAAGAAAGAAAAAGATAAGAAGTTCAAGGGGTTCTTTGATGAAGAGCCAGATTTGTTGAAAAGGATGCACTTGATTCTAGGTAAGTTTGATGAGATGTATAAAAAGGCTCAAGAACATAATTCAACTCCACCATCTGCACCCCAACCACCCTCATCCATAGCCTCCACATCACATACACCACCTCCTCCACTAGTTCATCCATCTCCTCCATCCCTAATTGGTGAGCCACCTGCTAAGAAATAGAAAGTCGAATCACTAGTTGATTATGGGTTGAGTGATGAAGAACAAGAAGAATTCATGACACTGATTGAGATGAAAGAAGTATCAGAGCAACAAAAAGTGTTAGAGCCTCATGACCAAAATATAATAATATCAAAGGAAGTCCTTGATGAGATACAAGATGATGAGAGAATAATTACTTCTCAACAGTTCATGGAGGATGATGATTTCATCCATACAAGGGAATTCAAAGATTTTTGGATAAAAATTAAAATGAGACAGTTTGATGATAGGCTGAAAATTAACCTTAGTGGGATTGATGATTCAAAGCATGCAGAGGTGTAGGCCCAAAAAATGGTAGAGTTGGATATTGATAATATCAATATTACTCCCAAAGAAGAAAGGGAGTTGGTGCTAAGTAGTAAGATGTTAATCATACCTGGAATGGCACTCTTAAGGTATTTTTGTTAGATCAAATTAGAGCTTAGGATGATCCAAACTTGGTTGTGGAATTTGATTTAGAAGGAGTCGCAGGCACAGGATACAATCCTACCATCCAAACCCTTGCCCTGTGGACAAAATAGAAGAACACAAGGAAGCCAAGGCTTCTAGATGTAGTACAGGAAATGAGAGGGTCTGCAATGGTTAGGACAATGAAGGAAGCTACTCCAACAGAAGCAGCAACCATAACTATGCACTCTGCCATGTTTACAAAGGATGTAGTAGAAAACATGGAGAAGAAGATAACAGAGTATGAAAAGAGATTCAAGTTATCAAATGATGAAATAAATAAGTTATTTATTATAGATTTCAGATTAAAGAAACAATTACAACAAGCCACAGTTGTAAAAGGGGATGAAATGGTTTTCTATCATCCACTTGCTTGAGTTGAAGATCCACAAATCCAACAGTTGAAAGAGGAGATTGAAATTTTGAAGAAACATAATATGGATGATGCCAGGCAATGCATCTTGGATAACTTAAAAGAAATATTGAAGCATAGAGTTGGAGTTTTAAAAGAGAAGATAACTGGATTCCATGAAGGTTTAAGTCATTTGGTGAAAGCCTTGGAACAAATAAATACTAATTCCCCAATCCTAGAGGAATTATATAAAATATGGCAGCCCACTTACCACATTTTAAACACTTTATGCAAAGCAACATAGAGGGATCCTGATGCACCTCTGAGATTAAAGCCTACTCAAGAGATGGTGAAGGTAGTAATCGATGAGCATAAGTATTTGATTGACAAGAAGAAGAAGGTGGAGAACAAAAGGAATTCATTTGATTCAATAAAGCATAGTTTCAATCCTTTGATCATCAAATATGATGGACAATTCAAGGATGTGGATGAATGGAAGAATGAGTTTGATCAAATGGTTCCTCAATGCTTGGCATGTATTCAAGGTGATGGTGATATCAATCTTGAAAAGTTTCACACTCTGCTTGATGGAATTATAATGTTGGATAATGGTTACACAAAGTTTGTTGTAGATGCCAAAAACATGCTTGATAGTAGATGGAAGAGTCACCTTACAAATTTCACTACTGCATAGGAATTCAAGTGGCTGAATGATGTAACAATAAGAAAATGGTAGTAGGAAAAATATTTGGGCTCAGATGAAGATTGATCGGCGTCATCAAAAGGAAAACATATCATATCATAAAGTAAGAGCCTTGCACAAGTCTTAGATGACCACAGGCTTCTTACTCGAAGATTAATAGATTTTCATATGTTAGTTATCTCTAAATACATTTTATCTTTTCAGTTAAGTTTTGTTATCAAAAGCCATGTCCTTTGGTCTAAAGCTTGTTTCCTCTCGTATAAATAAGAGAGACCAAGACCATAAGGACGGGATTAGATTAGAAGATATTAGATAGAAGAAGTAGGAGAATAGAGATTGATACAATGTTTACAACAAAAAGGACCAAGATGCATGTGTAAATTTTGAAGGAGTTAATGAAAAATCTTGGATTCGGTGGCTCTATGTTGGTATCAATTGTTTGTTAAGTTAATTGAAGATATTATCAATTTGTCTCCATATTTGATATTTCTCTATTGTTTAAATTGATATATCAAGCATGTTTTCAATTTATCAATGCACATTTGTTGTATTTGTGTGGCATATTTAATTGGGTCTTTCAAGTAAAGATTAAAATCCTCTTGATTATTCACAACAACTTGGAATTATTATTTTGGATTATTAAAGAAGAATATGATAATTACACCCTTGCCTGTTTATACAAGTTATTTGTGTGGAAGATTTTTCATTTGGACTAGTTCTCTGTTGTTTCTTTTCAAACAATTGAAGGAAATGTAAAATGTATTCTAATTAATCTCCATGACCATATTATAATTACCTCTCACTTTCTTCAATCTACCTTTCCCCATCAAGTACTCCCCTTCGAATTTTTTAATGGAGTGGGGATCCCAAATGCAATCTACATGGATCTTTCTTGTGAACTTTGGAAGATATTCAATAGTGTACACCATGGTCTAGTATACCATATATCCCTCCACCATATTACCCTCAAGATGTGATCGTTTCCTAACCAAAGCCTTCAAAAATTTCAAGTTCCTCTCAACCATCCACATTGACCTTGTGTGTACAGGTCCACACAATTCAATCTCCTCAACTTGGTGTATGAGGTAGTGTTTTTGTGCATTGAAAAATATCGAAGGTAGACACTTTTGCATTTCACACATTAGATGAGAAATTTTTCTCCTCCAATAATTTATATCTTCTTTATGGATTTCTTTAGATGATAGCCATCTACAAGTGATTCAAGGCGCAAATATATTAACGAGATTTAACAAAAATATATAATATATTGCATAACAAGTAAAACAAATGGAAAATATAAGATCTATACAACGAATTGAAGAAATATCGGTACTTACCTCATGTATTTTCCAAGATCATATATAACTTGCTTGACATTGTTGTCGAAGTTGTCTGGGAGAGATAGAGGTAGAATGTACTGCAACAATTATAAAATGATCTTTTCATTATTTTTCCAAAACTAGTAAACATAATACACTGAAAAGTACATGCAGTATAAAAATATATATAAAATATACCAAAATAATTACCTTAATGAAGGTATGTCAATTATGCATTTTCATCCCTAACCCAAATTCACCTTTCTTTGTTATGATATTGTTTATGTTCGCAACAAATCCTATGGGAAATCAAATTTTTCGTATAACTTCTTTTATAGCATTGCTTTGCTACTCCGTTAATAACCAAGGAAGGGCGCTTATATTAATTTGGCCTCCATCGCTATTTAATTGAATGACATTTTTCATTGCATAATTGGCTTCCTGAATGTCACTACAAATTTTGACAATTTTTTCTTTGTCATGCCCTTCATCCAATATTCTCCATAACATTTCTATTATTGTGATCATAAATGTTAGTTGAGCTCTAAATATGCAAAAACAATAATAATGCAATGAAAGAAAACACAAAGGGACACCTCAAGATTAGCCTAAGAAATGATAAAGCAAAGAAATAAGCTAAAATGAATATTACAAGACAATTATACCTTCTTTGCTGCTAAAATTCCTTGGTTGGCCTTTGATTTGGATTGTTTTGTATGCTCCTTAGATGGCTACTGATGTAGCTAAATGCAAGATTAACAAGATGGTGGGATGCAAATGCAAATGGCTAAATAAATGGCTAAATGAGAGAAAAATACTTGTAAGATGAGTGCACAAAATGACATCATAAGGTTACAAAATGGCTAAGTGTTCCCCCAAATACCTTGGAAGAGGGGGTATTTATAGAGAAATTTGAATTCTCTAGAGAATTCAATGGTTGATATTTATCCAACAAGGCCAAGATGAAGGGCTAAGGTGAGTTGAGGACTCACAAGCCCTCACATTTTGACATGTGGAATGTGAAGTGGCTAAGGGTGAGATGATGTGTAGGTGATGTGGAAGGAGAGTACATGATGTGGAAGAAGCACATGTACCTTGAAATACATTGGGAGATGAGAAGATTCCTTGGAGAATAAATGTGAATTAAAAATTCACATGCTTGGGAGAATCTAGTGGATAAGAGAGTTTCCAAAAAGGTGGGAGTTAGTCACATGTGGATGAGGTGACAAGTCCTATGTTCTAGAAGTCTTGGAAGGATAAAATGTAAATTAAAAATTCACGAGGAGAGAGACCTAGGATGAATAAATGTGAATTAAAAATTCACATGGGAAAGAGGGTCAATGCCAAGAAAGGCAAATGGAAAGGTTGACTAAAAAGGGATGCTAAATGTGGCTAATGACCTTGATTAAGGTTGTGCAAACACATAATTAGGATGATTAATGGAATATTAGAAGCAAGTGGCAAATGTAGGAGGATGTGACATTAATCCTTGATTAAGAGGATGCACATCTTAATTATGAATTAATTAAATTAATCCAAATTAGAGATGGATTATGGAGGATGTGACAAGGAGAGAGAAAAAAAGAATTTTAAATTGATTTTAATTCAAAAGGGTTAAAATGACTAAATTAAATAAATTGATGTATTTATCTAATTTAGAGAGGAAAAAGGGGTAAGGTAAAGCATTTTAATTGTTAAATTAAATACTTTAAGGACTTGGGACAGAAAGTGTAATATTAGTTAAATAAATTAATATTGATGGAATGGACAAATAAATAAATGAATTTGATCATATGGGAGCGATCAAATTTAGATGTCTACATTTTTCCCCTCTTTGAAATATTGCTAGAATAATAGAGTTTTGAAGAAAAATAAAATGCAGATGATGAAGGAAGTGATAGGACTTGATGCCCCAGCATGAAAGAGGTTGAATGAGCTGCCCAAGTGAAGGGAAGTGAAAGGGGATGCTCAATCTCATGGGAGAAGGCTCATGACGGAGGAATGGAGTAGAATGATAGGGTATGACCCCTCAAGAAGGTGGATGGGGAAGGAAAAAGGGGTCCCAAGCGACTTCTCGAAAGTATGACATGGTATATGTCATTAGAAATAGCATGAAAAACTGAGAAGATTGGTGTTTGAATGGAGTCGATCAGATACACAGTTTGCAAATGGTAGCCCCAGGAAGTTAGGGGCCTAAGGCGCTTCCACCCCAGGTTGAGGCATATCTGCCTCGGCTCGAGGCAACTTCCTGAAAGTATGATATGGTATATGTCATTGGAAAGAGCACAAAAAATAGAGAATATTAGCATTTGAATGGAGTTGATTGGACGCATGGTTTGCAAATGGCAGCCCCAGGAAGTTACGAGCCTAGGGTGGTCCCACCTCGGGCTGAGGCGTATCCACCCTGGCTTGGGGTGCTTCTGCCCCGGCCCGAGGCAACTTCCCAAAAGTATGACATGGTATATGTTGTTGGAAAGAGCACCAAAAATTAAGAATATTGGCATTCGAACGAAGTCGATCGGATACACAATTTATAAATGACGGCCCCGGGAAGTTAGGGGCCTAGGGCGCTTCCGCCCCGGGTTGGGGCGTATCCACCCTAGGTTGGGGTGTATCTACCCCGGTGAGGGCTAAGGCATATCTGCCCTAGGTTGGGGCACTTCCTCCATGGCCTAGGGAAAATTCCCGAAAGTATGACATGGTATATATCATTGGAAAGAGCACAAAAAACTGAGAAGATTGGCGTTCGAACAGAATTGATCAAACATACAATTTGCAAATGGAGGCCCTAGGAAGTTAGGGGCCTGGGGTGTATCCACCCTAACTTGGGGCACTTCTGCCCTAGGTTGGGGCGCTTCTGGGGAGGGGGGAGGAAAAATAAAATAAGAGAGAAGAAAAAGAGATGTGAAGTATTTGCATAACCAAAATCATAGGGTGAATGCAATGCAACGGTAATGACCATGAAATGTAATCCTAATATGATTTTCCATCTTCGAAGCACTGAGTTTTGATATAGAATAAGACACGATACACCAAGGTATAAAGGACCAAGGCAAATTAGTGTCTAATGCATGAAACAGACACAACAAACAAGAAGGCTATCCCAACACCCCAAAGTCGCGATGACCTTGGTTGGGCTAGGTATTAGGATAACCACAAGCACACAAAGATGCCCCAACATAACACAAGACCTTAGGGATCTTGGTGGGTACTACGTGGGACAACCGAGAAGACAACAATAAAGAAAATATCAAGATATGCCACTATGTTGACTAGTCAAACCACACCATGATATGATGGATCAAGGCGACCATGACAAGTGATGATAGTGAGCTTAAATGATAAACAAAAGCCAAAAGAATCAAAAAATCGCAATCAATTTCAAATGTATGTTGCCATAGGATCAAGGGGATGGATGGGATTGATGAAGTTTGTTAGGAAGGATGCATCATATTGAGACCGATGATGGATACTAAACTGAAAGATTGATATGATGCAGGATATTCAGAACCAATTGGATCTGATGATACAAGTGGATCTTTTTTGTTAAGAACAAGCTAGATAAGGTCATAGCTTGACGACACGACACAAGGGACATGAAACAAGACTGACACACTCTAAGGACTTAGGGGCTCGAGGGCCGATCAAAGATTAGCCTTGCCTATGTGAAAGCGCAGAGCCCTCGTAGTTCGATAAAAGGTTGATGACTAACCATGGATAAAAGCGGGAAGAGGACGATGGAGACCTTGATAGAGGACCAAGATAAGATGGATAGAAGAAAAATGACCAATGATAGATGATAAAAGAGTGGATAGATAGAGCCTCGAGGGCGCATCAAATGATCAACCTTGCCTACGTGAAAGTGCAAGGGCAACGTAGTTCGACCAAAGGCCAAAGATAGACAATGGATAAAGGGTGATGAGATGAAAATGATGGGATTGATACGATGAGATAGGATATACTTGTTGGATTGGATAGGATGATAGTGACTACACAAATCTCAGGGATGGGATAGTTATCCAAATTATCAAAAGATGAATTGGGAGGATGGTATGATGGAGAAATGAATGATGAAAAAGAATAGGAGACTAAAAAGATGTGTAAAAGAAGAAAAAGTGATGGTGATGATAAGAGATAGATGGAATTGGGTTGCATGGAGGGAGGCCTATAGCTAGATACCAATGGCAAGGGATTGTGAGATGGGATGAGGATAAAGATGAAAGAATGGATAGAGAGATAGGGATGGGGGATGGAAGGGATTGTTTGAACAGATAGGAAGATAAGGATTGGGAGATGAAAGGGATGCTAGGATAGATAGATAGGAAGATAAGGATGGGGAGTTGGAATGGATGTCATAGTAGATGGATAGGAAGATGAAGGGATGTTATGATAGATGATGTCTCCAAGGACTATGTCATAAAGGAAGTAGATGCCCCCACTCTAGATATGTCATGTATGATGAGGCATGAGGGATGGAAGACGAGTGGATGGGAAGATAAAGGAGATAACTAGAGGAGGATAAGATGGGTGACTAAAGAATATGATAGACCATAGAGGAAGGGAATGCATACCAAGAGGTGTCCAAAGCATGCATAGATAGGTGCCCCTGTTTTGATCAAGATCACAAGAAGGATGGAGGGATGGGAGATAAATGAGATATGATGGTAGGATGTGGAAGATAGGTGGGATGGAGGGGATGAATGAAGAGGACATATAGCAGGAAGGTAGGTGCATAGCTAGAAGCATAGCGGATGGAGGGAATGCATATCAGGAAGCTGCCCCGAAGTGTGGAAAAGGACAAATGGCGATTTATGCATGACGCCTGTTTTCCAGGTTTACATCATGGTACTTATCCAAGGCACTTGTTTGCCAAGTTTTCACCATTGGACAAATTATTTCTCTTTACTTTTTTTTATTTTGACTTTTTATGATTTTTTCATTTTTTTTGGATTTTGTTTGACTTTTTGGATAGCATGCGAAAGGAGATAGATAAGGATAGAGAGGCAGATAAGTGGATTTAGAAGACATGTGACAAGGATATGGATGAAGGATTCAAGCATCAGGTTCAATACAAGGTGTTAAGATCCCATGTTTGAAGTGACTGTTAAATATTGGTACAACCGTATTAGGATAAATGGATTATGCAAGAGGATGAACTAGAGGGATTTGATGGGGTAGGTATGTGAGATAATGGATGGGGGGCTAGAAAGGGTATGGATAGAATGATGGGGTGGGTGTGTGATGGGGTGGTGAGTTCAAGACCAACATTGGCACATACGGTCATGGATGTGAAATGATAAGAGGATTGATGGATGGAGAATGCGGGGATAATGTAGGAGATGGGATAGTGAATTTTGGGACATAGGGACCCAAAACAGACTTAGGAGATGAAAGAGGGGTATGATTAGCTTTTGTATTAGCAACTTTGGATGTTGTTATAGATTTTTCTTTTGAAGGTATTGCATCTTTTTTCTTTGGGATCCACATGGTTTTTATTTTTGCTTTGGTGGGCCTTTGTGGCCTATGGAATTGATTTGGATTCTAGATTTGATTTTTCTTCTCCTCACCATGTCTTTTAGAGGGGACATGGGGAACATTAGATTCATGTGGATGTTTGGATTTATGCATTTCTGGTTTAGCATCCAAAGCACTTTTAGTAGCAATGGGAGGGGTGCATGGAGATGGATGATGTGGAGCGATGGAGGTAGGATTATGAGGATTATGTGTAGATAGAGGACATGTAGGTATGTGTCTTTGTTGATCCTGACTATGGGATATGAGAGTGGTATTTTTATGATGGGTGATATGGATAGGTGATGGATGGATGAAAGGATGAATAGGATAAAATGGAGGAGGTGATTTTGGGATATAAGGGCCCAAAATGGACTTAGGACCTGGAGAAGACATGGACGTGGTAGATGGAGGATGGGAGATGGTGGATGGAGGGATGTAAGGACCCAAAATGGATGGAGCAGATGAAGGAGGAATATGGATAGTTGTTTTGAGGTGATACAATGGAGGAGGATGGATAGTGGCAAATGATCTGGTGGAGCGATGGGAAGAGCCTATATTTCTTGTGGAAGAGGCTTGTTTAGGACGTCCAGAAGTTGTACCAACATCTTTAGATTGTGAGTCTTGAGAAATAGGTCCAAGACCTTGCATGCAGAATTGTTCTTTGACCTGGATGGGCTCTAAAATACCTTGCTCATGAAGGTCTAAACCTTTTCCTTGATAGTTCATGTTCTTGAACATTTGATCCATGATAGGATTTTTGTTATTCTAGAAGAATGATGTGAGTCCATTATTAGGTGGGGGAGGATGGGTGGCATATATGCTCTTTTTTTCTTCTATGATGAGACCACCATGGAGGAATGGGAGGGGACCAAGGGGATATAGAATAGGTAGTGATGGAGGATCAATAAATGGAGATGGTGGGATAGCAGCATCTTCGTGATCAAAAAGAGTGATTGGTAAGAGATTAGGAGAGGGATTAGGGGATATGATAAGATCTTGATTTATGACGGTAGGCGATAAGGGATCATGCGATGGAGATGGAGATAAGGGCTCATGAGATGGAGTGGTGGAATCTTGAGTGACAAGGGGATCATGGGATGGAATGGAATGGATGGTAGATTGTGATCTTGAGGTAGACTAAATGGGATGGTAGAGTCTTGTTCTGGAGAAGGGGATATGTAGGTATGCTTTGGATCAAAATCTTCGAATGACTCATCGTGTGCAGGAGGCATGAAAATGGAGGCATGTTGGATGGGCTCTTCAAGTAGGTGAGGTGGAAGGATGGAGGATTTGAAGCATTCATCAGAATGTATTTCAGTGATACTAGGGATAGGAGAAGTGGATTGGACTTGTAGATTTGTGATGGGTTTGGAGGATCTAGGTGTAGGAGGAGTGGATCATATTTGGTTATCTTTGATAGATTGGTGGATCTAGGAGTAGAGGGAGTGGATTGTACTTGGGTGTCTTCAATGGATTCAGTGGCTCTTGAAGTAGGAGATGAGGGTTCAATGGATTCAATAGGTTTGAGGGTTTCAATGGTTTGAGTAGTGCTAAGGGTAGTAACAACAATGATAGGTGTGGTATGGAGAAGGGTCTCATCACTAGTGACCATGGATGATGGATTGGGATGGCATGGTTCCATGACTTCAAGATGTGGAGTTGGGGATGGCTTCTTTGTCATGAGTCCTTGGAGAACTTCTAAAATGAGAGACTTGCATATGGTTGGCTTGGTTGGGGTGGTAGAAATGGATGAGGGATTATGGATTGGTGGACTAGGGTTAGATGGAGGAATGGGATTGGATGTAGGACTGGGAGTAGATGGAATGCCAGGATTGCATGGAGGGTTAAGGTAAGGATATTGGAATTGTGAATTAGGATATGGGGACATGAATTGTGGATTAGGACAAGAGGGTACAAGTGGTGTAGTGGGACAAGAGGATGTGAGTGATGGATTATAATAAAGGTATTGGGATGGTGGATTAGGATGAGAAGATGTGGATGTTGGATCAAGATAGAGATGTGAATGTTGGATTAGGGTAAGTTGATGGGGTTGATTGATATGGAGGATCAAGATAGTGTGACATGGGTGCAGGATTATGATAAGAGGATACTGGTGTCAGATAAGATAAAGGTGTAGATGAAGGATATGATGGATATGTGGATGAGGAAGATATTGGACATCCCTTGTCAAAGGTAGCATAAGGAGCGTGATTAGGCATGGGTGAAGACATAACGAGATAGTTTGAAGGGGTGACTGGATTGTGGAAAGTGGGTGGAGAAAGCTTACTAGTGATGATAGTGTCAAGGGGATCTATGTCATATACTTCTTGATTGACAAGACTTTTGTTATTGTCATCAACGTAATTAGGGTTTCCCTTGACTACTATTGATGGAGGATAAGGATTCATGATGATGAAAGGATAAATAGGATGGATCAAATATCTTGGATAGAAATGGACTAAAGCTCAAATCGAGATTGGATTAAAGCTCAAATTAGAATGATTGGATGATGCGATGGGATTGATTCTGATGATAGAATCGATTATCAAAGGATGATTATGACACTGAATCTACCTCAAGATGGAAGTAGATTGATTGGGTTGAAGGTGATTGGATAAGGATGCGACCAGATTGGATTCGATAGGATCGATTGATGATTGATAAGATCGAATGATGGATCAGATAGGATGATGAGAGGGGTTGGAAAATCCCATTCGGAGATTACCCAAGGTGACTTAGGATACTGATTGATCGGATTAAAGGATGAATGGATGATTGCAGCACCAAATCCACCTTGAGATTGAAGGTGAATTGATTGGGCTGATGATGATGATTAACTTAGGATGGATAACAATCCTAAGTAGATGTTGATGATGACTATCAATTCAGACACTTAGGCCAATTCAGATAATAACCTTCAGGAAACAAAGTTCAAGGGATTTGGATGGGGAAACGATGAGGGATGTGCAACCTAGAGATGCTTGAGAATGATGTATGGATATGATTCGGATGATGAATGAATGAGCTCGAAAAAATGCAGATGGACCAAAGCTCGGATTGGGATTAGATTAAAGCTCAAATTAGGATTGTATTGCAGGATATGATGGGATTGGTTCCACTGGTCGGATTTGGGAACTGGATCTGTTTATTGTCTGTTTGCCAATTTTTTGTTGCAGAGGGGCAAATCTACCCTCACAGAGGGGCAAATTTTCCCTTCTGTAGGGTAGATTCGCCCCACTATAGGGCAGGTTCACCCCACTGTAGGGGAAAGTTTTCCCCACTGCTTTTGGACTCTCCGAGTGAGTAAACAAGCGGTTCAAACGAAGAGACGGGTGATTGGAACAAGGTGTTAGATAACTAAATTGAGGAAATAAATGATCGGATTGGGAAAATGAATGATAGGAGTAGATGAATAAGCACTCGAAACTAGTAAATGATTGCTTAGAATGGATAAATGACTCTCAGGTCATGGAAATGAAAGCTCGAAATGAGTAAATGATTGATTAGAAAGGATGAAAAACTCTCAGAATGAGGAGATGGATATTTGGAATGGATGAAAGATTACTCAAAACGAGTGAATAGAGGATCGAAAGGGATGAAAGACTACTTGGTGGAATAGACATTTGGAATGGTTAAATGAAGGTTTGGAATGATAAAATGGAGGTTTAGAATGGTCAAATGTGGGTTTTGAAGGTTTAGAATGACAAAACAAAGGCTTAGGATGATTACATAAAGGTTTGGAGTGATTAGACAATGGTTTAGAGGCTAAACAGAGCTAAATGGGGCGATTTTGGCTATTCAGGAGGGAAAATTCGCTCCACTGCAGTAAATAGGAGAGCGTAATTGCACTTCTGTAGTGCACAGGAGGGCGTATTCACACTTTTGCAGTGCACAAGAGGGTGTATTCTCACTTCTGTAGTAACCAAAAGGGCATAGTCACCCCTCTGCAGTGACCAAGAGGGAAAATTCACCCCTCTGCAATGACTAGGAGGGAAAATTTGCCCCTCTGCAGTGAATAAGGATTTGGTTTTGATGAAAATGACTATGGAAAGGACTTAAAATGACAACAATAAGGCCAATTTTTCAAAAAGTTTATTGGTTTCTCACAAGAAAACACTTTCAAACAAGCACAATCCTATGATTAGTGTTAAGGGTATGGCCAATAAAGGTTTTAATCTAGGATGCACAAGGTATCTAGGGAGTCCTCAATATACTCTTGGTACGTGAGGCACAACCATGAACACCAGCTCGTCACAAACGTAAGTTGGGAACCCCAGCGAGATATTGAAGGGCTCGAACCAACTGTCTATCTAGGTATCACCCTTGGACATGCGACTGGATTGAGGTACAACTTTCACTCTCCCCCCTTTGTATACCCTGTTGGTACACGTGGTTGGGATCGTCCCTTGGGGTGATGAAATCCCCAAGTAGGTCCCACTAGAAAGAAGACACTAATCATTTCCAATTACTCCTCAGGCTCACACGAAGTGCAAGGGGAGAGTGAAAACAAACTAATGCCCCCTTGGGTGACACAAAAAAATAGACACAACAAGCAATGAATATTACTTCCCCTAATTAAACTATGTTCTTAGATTAATGAAAACAACAAGGATAGCTTTTAAAATTTGAGTAAACGAATAGCCCTGTAAGAAAATTTTAGTTGTTTTATCCATCGTTCTTCATCAATTATACAAGAATATGCTTCAAAATGTTAGCAAAAACACAAATATCCTTGCAAAAAACAATGTTAGGGGGTTAGGATATGAAAACAACAAAAGATGGAAGCAAAAACTAAACTAAAACAATCGTTTTACCCCTCAAAATGTGTTGTTTTGGGGCATATTTGCCCCTCTGTAGTAACCAGGAGGGCGTAGTCGCCGCTTTGTAGCAAATTTGTTAGAAACAGAACATGGAAGAGGGTGTATCCACCTGCTGCAACAAACTTGTTAGAAACGGGATATGGAAAAGGGGAAAGTAAAAACAAACTAATGCCCCCTTTGGGTAACACAAAAAGACAGACACAACAACCAATAGATATTACTTCCCCTAATTAAACTATGTTCCTAGATTAACGTAAAACCACAAGGATAGCTTTGGAAATCTATGTAAACAAAAGGTCCTGAAGGTCCTGCAAGTAAACATTAGTTGTTTTACCCTTCTTTATTCGCCAATTATACAAGATATTCTACAAAATGTTAGCAAAAATACCAATATCCTTGTCAAAAATAATGTTAGGGGGTTAGGATATGAAAACAACAAAAAATAGGAGCAAAAACTAAGCTAAAACGATCGTTTTACCTCTCAAAATGTGTTGTTTTGGGGCGTATTCGCCCCTCTACAGTGACTAGGAGAGCATAGTTGCCCCTCTGCAATGAACTAGAGGGCATAGTCACCCCTCTACAGTGCACAAGGCATAGTCACCCCTTTGCAGTAAAATGTTAGAACAAAAAGTTTAATCAAGGGCATAGTTGCCCTTCTGCAATAAAATATTAGAACACAAAGTTTAATCAAGGGCATAGGCCCTCCTGTAATGAAATGTTAAAACAAAAAGTTTAATCAAGGGCGTAGTCACCCTTTTGTTAAAAAAAGGCATAATTGCACTTCTGCAATGAAAAAAATGGTGTAATTACACTTCTACAGTGAAAAAGAGGGTGTAAAATTGCACTTCTATAGTGAAAAAGATAGCAGTAAATAGGAGAGCGTAATTGCACTTCTGTAGTGCACAGGAGGGCGTATTCACACTTTTGCAGTGCACAAGAGGGTGTATTCTCACTTCTGTAGTAACCAAAAGGGCATAGTCACCCCTCTGCAGTGACCAAGAGGGAAAATTCACCCCTCTGCAATGACTAGGAGGGAAAATTTGCCCCTCTGCAGTGAATAAGGATTTGGTTTTGATGAAAATGACTATGGAAAGGACTTAAAATGACAACAATAAGGCCAATTTTTCAAAAAGTTTATTGGTTTCTCACAAGAAAACACTTTCAAACAAGCACAATCCTATGATTAGTGTTAAGGGTATGGCCAATAAAGGTTTTAATCTAGGATGCACAAGGTATCTAGGGAGTCCTCAATATACTCTTGGTACGTGAGGCACAACCATGAACACCAGCTCGTCACAAACGTAAGTTGGGAACCCCAGCGAGATATTGAAGGGCTCGAACCAACTCTTAATGTCTATCTAGGTATCACCCTAGCTTCAATGCTCTACCAATTACAACGCGACTGGATTGAGGTACAACTTTCACTCTCCCCCCTTTGTATACCCTGTTGGTACACGTGGTTGGGATCGTCCCTTGGGGTGATGAAATCCCCAAGTAGGTCCCACTAGAAAGAAGACACTAATCATTTCCAATTACTCCTCAGGCTCACACGAAGTGCAAGGGGAGAGTGAAAACAAACTAATGCCCCCTTGGGTGACACAAAAAAATAGACACAACAAGCAATGAATATTACTTCCCCTAATTAAACTATGTTCTTAGATTAATGAAAACAACAAGGATAGCTTTTAAAATTTGAGTAAACGAATAGCCCTGTAAGAAAATTTTAGTTGTTTTATCCATCGTTCTTCATCAATTATACAAGAATATGCTTCAAAATGTTAGCAAAAACACAAATATCCTTGCAAAAAACAATGTTAGGGGGTTAGGATATGAAAACAACAAAAGATGGAAGCAAAAACTAAACTAAAACAATCGTTTTACCCCTCAAAATGTGTTGTTTTGGGGCATATTTGCCCCTCTGTAGTAACCAGGAGGGCGTAGTCGCCGCTTTGTAGCAAATTTGTTAGAAACAGAACATGGAAGAGGGTGTATCCACCTGCTGCAACAAACTTGTTAGAAACGGGATATGGAAAAGGGGAAAGTAAAAACAAACTAATGCCCCCTTTGGGTAACACAAAAAGACAGACACAACAACCAATAGATATTACTTCCCCTAATTAAACTATGTTCCTAGATTAACGTAAAACCACAAGGATAGCTTTGGAAATCTATGTAAACAAAAGGTCCTGAAGGTCCTGCAAGTAAACATTAGTTGTTTTACCCTTCTTTATTCGCCAATTATACAAGATATTCTACAAAATGTTAGCAAAAATACCAATATCCTTGTCAAAAATAATGTTAGGGGGTTAGGATATGAAAACAACAAAAAATAGGAGCAAAAACTAAGCTAAAACGATCGTTTTACCTCTCAAAATGTGTTGTTTTGGGGCGTATTCGCCCCTCTACAGTGACTAGGAGAGCATAGTTGCCCCTCTGCAATGAACTAGAGGGCATAGTCACCCCTCTACAGTGCACAGGAGGCATAGTCACCCCTTTGCAGTAAAATGTTAGAACAAAAAGTTTAATCAAGGGCATAGTTGCCCTTCTGCAATAAAATATTAGAACACAAAGTTTAATCAAGGGCATAGTCGCCCTCCTGTAATGAAATGTTAAAACAAAAAGTTTAATCAAGGGCGTAGTCACCCTTTTGTTAAAAAAAGGCATAATTGCACTTCTGCAATGAAAAAAATGGTGTAATTACACTTCTACAGTGAAAAAGAGGGTGTAAAATTGCACTTCTATAGTGAAAAAGATAGCGTAATTGCACTTCTGCAATGAATAGGAGGGTGTAGTCGCCCTTCTGCAGTGAATAGGAGGGCGTAGTTTCCCCTCTACAGTGACTAGGAGGGTGTAGTCACCCCTCCATAGTGACTAGGAGGGCGTAGTCACCCCTCTGTGACCTATTCCTACAAACAAACTCAACAACAGCAAACGTAAAATAGAGGAACCCACTTGTGGGTTCCACTGGACGTGCCAGAAATGTGATCCTAAATGTTAGTCAAGTTCTAAATATGCAAAAACAATAATAATGTAATGAAAGAAAACATAAAGGGACACCTCAAGATTAGCCTAAGAAATGATAAAGCAAAGAAATAATCTAAAATGAAGATTACAAGACAATTATACCTTCTTTGCTGCTAAAATTCCTTGGTTGGCCCTTGATTTGGATTGTTTTTAATGCTCCTTAGATGGCTATTGATGTAGCTAAATGCAAGATTAACAAGATGGTGGGATACAAATGCAAATGGCTAAATGGATGGCTAAATGAGAGAAAAATACTTGTGAGATGAGTGCACAAAATAACATCATAAGGTTGCAAAATGGCTAAGTGTTCCCCCAAATGCCGTGGAAGAGGGGGTATTTATAGAGAAATTTGAATTCTCTAGAGAATTCAATGGTTGATATTTATCCAACAAGGCCAAGATGAAGGGCTAAGGTGAGTTGAGGACTCACAAGCCTTCACATTTTGACATGTGGAATGTGAAGTGGCTAAGGGTGAGATGATGTGTAAGTGATGTGGAAGGAAAGTACATGATGTGGAGGAAGGACATGTACCTTGGAAATACATTGGGAGATGAGAAGATTCCTTGGCGGAATAAATGTGAATTAAAAATTCACATGCTTGGGAGAATCTAGTGGATAAGAGAGTTTCCAAAAAAGTGGGAGTTAGTCACATGTGGATAAGGTGACAAGTCCCATGTTCTAGAAGTCTTGGAAGGATAAAATGTGAATTAAAAATTCAAATGGGAAAGAGGGTCAATGCCAAGAAAGGCAAATGGAAAGGTTGACTAAAAGGGGATGCTAAATGTGGCTAATGGCCTTGATTAAGGTTGTGCAAACACATAATTAGGATAATTAATGGAATATTAGAAGCAAGTGGAAAATGTAGGAGGATGTGACATTAATCCTTGATTAAGAGGATGTACATCTTAATTATGAATTAATTAAATTAATCCAAATTAGAGATGGATTATGGAGGATGTGACAAGGAGAGAAAAAATTAAATTAAATTGATTTTAATTCAAAAGGGTTAAAATGACTAAATTAAATAAATTGATGTATTTATCTAATTTAGAGAGGAAAAAGGGGTAAGGTAAAGTATTTAATTGTTAAATTAAATACTTTAAGGACTTTGGACAGAAAGTGCACTATTAATTAAATAAATTAATATTGACAAAATGGACGAATAAAGAGATGAATTTGATCGTATGAGAGCGATCAAATTTAGAAGTCTACAGTTATATTCTTTCTGATATGCATTGTATCAAATAAATGCACAATTTGTAGCTTCTCATAGTAGGACAACCTACTAAATTGTCTGGGATTAGTTTTCAGTCCCTGTAGAAGCTTACCATTAATACACTGAAGACCTTCATGAAGCATATAAGTTAAACAAATTAACAACGAAAATCATTGTCAATTATAGCACGAGTAAACAAAAGACAATATAAAAATATAAATTCAAAACATATCATATATGATAGATAAACAATTTGATCCGATGTATAACCTTGACGATTAATTCTATTATATTCCAACTTCCATAGGCGAGGTTTCATTCTTCATGGTTTTGATGTAGTCTCTTTTTTTCCATTGAAAATATGTTTTTTAGTAGTTCGATACTTATGATTTATGTGGAGGAAGTGTCTATACTCATCAAACACCTACTTTCCTAAACTTGTTGAACGACGAAATTTCATCTTTGGACTACAAACTAAACATGCAAATTTTCCCTTTGTTTGAAGACTTGCAAGATCATATATAATTGGACTAAATATGTCAATTTTTATAATTATATATAATGAATAGATTATTTAAAAAACATACATGATATATACTTCATAAAATTAAATATCGTTAAAGTGCAATCAAATGTTATAACATACCACAAAAATGTATTAGCCCTGGGGCATCATGAATTGTCTATACAAGCATTGCATGGAATTGAAATTATCTTTGTCCTATTGGTCTAGAGACGTCATACATAGTGACGCCATTCCATAACTTTAGTAACTCGTCGATAAGAGGCTCAATATATACATTCATATCTTTAACTTGGTACTTACCTAATTGAATGAACATAAACATTACATAATTATTATAACTATTTTACTACAATATATATAAATTAATGTACATGATTATTAAATGAAAAAAATATGTCATTATGCAACAAATAAGACAAATGAGATGCTACTATGTTAAAGAAAATTAATGTAAGAAAATACCTGGAACAATCATTTCCAACATTATGTGCTCCCTCTTTATTGACATCTATGGAGGAATGTTATTGTTGATAACAAAAATAGGCCACACTAAGTAAAAAGATCTCAGCTCTTCAAATGGATTGAAACCATCCACTGCCAATGAAACCCTGAGATTACGAGGTTCTTCTTTAAAGTGTGACTATTTTTCCTCCATGTCCCTAAATGCAGAACCATCCACAGGCATTTGAAGAATGTCATCTCCACTTATATTCCGTACATGGTAATCTGTAACTTGTACTAATCTTTTGCACCTAAATAATCATTGCATACATGGAAGAATGGGAATATAATGAAGATCCTTATGAGACCCTTTTTGTTAGTTGATCTGTTCGATATCTATTGATATGACATTTTGTGCATTTTGTTGCAAATTCATGTTGTTTATGATATATAATATGATCATTGGGACATGCATCTATTGCTTGATACTCCATTCCAATATCTTTAATAATGGCAGATAAATCTCGGTATGAGCGAGGTAAAATATTTAATGGTGGTAACAAAAATTCATCTATCAATCTACAACAAAAAATTAATTTGTTAATATAAAGAATATTAATGGTACATATTTCATCCTTTATTTACTAGTGATGAACTAACAACAAAAATAGATGAAAAAAGATGACATATATGGCATACCTTAACATCCGTGAGATTGATGTGTTGGATAAACTATTCATAACCTTCAAGTTCACCAATAACAATACAACAGAGAGAAGAGTTGTTTGGGAGCCTTCATAAAGAGGCTTGTATCCCTTCTCAAGTACAAGTAAATCATGAACATCATCAAAGTCATCTTGATCATCATGATCAGTTGCGCCACTAAATGTGTCATAGATCAATGTATTTGTACCATCATCTTCAACTGTGTTTTTTGGTGCATGACCATCTTCTTCCATAGGATCATTAACTTCATCTTCGATATTCACAGCTCCATGTTCCCCCACTTGCAAAACCACATTCTCTAGGTCGTGATAATCCATATCATGTGCCCTAGGGCACCACAACTTTATAATAATGATTGACACAAATAAACCATGATCATGATCAAGTGATTATATATATATATATAATGTTAACACGATATAAACATTTACAAATTCAATCAATATAAAGACATATAATGAACAACTTACCAATGGACAATAATCATACCCCCCTTCAACGTGACCATGTTTCCTACAATGTTACTTAGCTATTGTGATTAAAAGTCTTCTCGTTTTTAAGCCCTTGCAATTATTGCAAGGACAGAAACATTTTCCATCACCCTTTCTTTTCAATCTAGCCCACAATCTAGCAAGTGTCTCTTCATTTTGTTTTACACTAATATTATCTGACATGATTTTTCTTTAACAAGCTTGAATATTTAGATCTTCAAAAAATATCAAACTCACACTCCAATAATTTTTAATCATAGACAGGTAACAAAATCTAATAATTCTGATATTTTGCACCCAAAAAATTTGGCCTATAACCTCCACAAACTATCACAAGTATAGCAAATTCACAAGTATAGATAAATTATCGAACCCACTTTTATTTATTAAAAAAAATTCGTCAAAACCTCGACGAACGCTAATCATATACCCGTTGACCCACAAATTAAGGAGGCCAACCATATGTCGGCCCACAAATTGATGGAAGGGGATGGTTGAATTTAAGTGTATATCAAAATAGCGACAAAAATCACGGAGCATCGCAATTTCGACGAACGTCGGGCATAAATTTTTAAAAAATTTAAAAATTTCACATTAAATACATAGGTACTCGACAATACATCTAATTATACATCTTTCATCAAAAAGTTTCATCATATTTTGTAGTCGAATGAGTTATATTCGTCCAGTTCAGGCATTATTGCACAACTCTATCAGTTCAAGTGAGCTATGGCATAAGAGACTTGCTCACTTACGCTTCAAAGCTCTTCCATCTATGGAGAAGGTGGTTACTGTCTACCAAAGCTCAGTCTGGAGCACGATGGAATTTGCAGAGGATTTGCACTTGGTAAGAATATCAAGAATCTCTTTCAGAATAGTGATAGTAGATCAAAGGGAATTTTAGATCTTGTTCATTCTGATTTATGTGGACCAATGTCTATGGCATCTTTGAGTGGATTTTGGTATTATGTGATTTTCATTGATGATTATTCTCGAAAGCCTTGGATTTACTTCTTGAAATCTAAGGAGTCTAAATAAGTACTTGATAGATTCAAATAATTCAAGGCTCAAGTTAAAAACATGTTTGGGAAAAGGATTAAGGTTCTGAGATCTAATAATGGAGGAGAATACACTTCTGGAGGCTTTCATAATTTCTGCATTGAGACGGGGATCAAGAGGGAGTTTTTTGTTCTGTACAACCCTCAGCAAAATCAAGTTTCTGAAAAAAAATAATAGATCCATAGTTGAGGCATCCAAGGCTATGATTCATGATCAAGATTTTAGACCTTCCTATGGGCAGAAGCTTCCAAAACCGTCATGTATGTTTAAAATAGAAGCCCCCATCGAATATTGAGAAACATGACTCTTGAGGAGGCCTTCATAGGTGTGAAACCTAAGGTTAGTCAATTAAGAATTTTTGGTTGTCTTGTTTACATTCATGTGCCTAAGGATAAAAGATCAAAGCTAGAACCTTCAAGAAAGGAGGGTATATTCGTGGGATAGAGTGAGTCTTCAAAGGCCTACAGAGTCTATATTTCAAGACAAAAATAGATTGAGATCAGCAAGGATATCTCCTTCGAAGAGGAAGTATCCTTCAAAAGATCTAAAGAGTCTTTCATGGAGATAGAAAATGAAGAGAAGGAGACTCCTCAGGATATGGACATATCTCCTAATCATACTCCTAACATTCAGAGGGAGTCCAATGAACCGGTTGAGTCTATTGATCCAGTTGATCCTATAGAACCAACTGATGGGCCTAGAGATATTGTCGTAGGTCGGAAGAGGCCTCTATGGCTCAACAAACTATACTAGAGGCAGAAAAGCATGCAATTGATGGTAGCATTGAGAAGCACAAGGTGAGATTTGTGGCAAGAGGATTCTCTTAGAAGGAGGGAATAGATTATGAGGAGACATTTGCTCCTGTTGCTCAATACGCTTCTATCAGGACAATTATTGCTATTGCATCTACTAAAGGTTGGAAGTTACATCAAATGGACGTAAAGACTGCATTTCTTAATGGTGTGATTGAAGAAGTGTGTGTTGAGTAGCCAGATGGTTTTGTGATTCATGGGAAGGAGTCTCATGTATGCAGATTGAAGAAGGCATTGTACAACCTTAAGCAAGCACCTCGAGCATGGTATGAAAGGATTGATAGATATTTGATGAGCTTGGGATTCTCCAAGAATGATGAATATTCTAATCTTTACTTCAAGGTAGTTGATGGTGAGGCTTTGATATTGGTTCTTTATGTTGATGATTTGTTTCTCACTAGAGAAAAGTATCTCATTTTCAAATGCAAGAAAGAGTTAGCCCCTGAGTTTGAGATGAAGGATCTTAGTCTTATGCATTACTTCCTGGGGCTGGAAGTGTGGCAAAGACCTAATGAGATTATTCTAAGTCAAGGGAAATACACTGTAGACATCTTGTAGAGATTTGGGATGATGGATTGCAAATCCATATCTACACCTATGGAGACAAATTTGAAGAAGTTGAGTGACTCAGTAGCTAGTTCATATTTGGTAGATCCCACCATGTATAGACAATTGATTGGATCATTAATGTATCTAGTCAACACTAGACGAAACATCTATTATGTTGTGAGTGCTCTCAATCAATTCATGTGTGAGCCAAGACAAATACATCTAGTTGTTGCAAAGCATATTTTGAGATACTTGCATGGCACTGTGGGATATGGCTTGAGATATACTTCCTGTGAAGATATAAAGTTACAAGGCTATATTGATTATGATTGGGTCGGGAGTGTAACTGATAGAAAGAGCACCTCTGGATGTTGCTTCAGTTTGGGGTCTGCCATGATTTCTTGGTGTAGTAGGAAGTAGACTTCTATGGCACTAAGCATTGCAGAGGTTGAATATATTGCAATATGTGGCAGCTCAAGAAGTAGAGTGGCTTCAAAAACTTCTTGCAGGATTGTTTGGTCAAACATTGGAGCCAATTGTGATTCATTGTGATAATCAAAGTTGTGTGAAGCTCTCAGTAAATCCAATGTTTCATGATAGGACAAAGCATGTGGAGATCAAGTATCATTACATTAGAGACATGGTGCTGAGGAAAGCAATTCAACTCAAGCACATTTGCACTGATGATCAAACGGCTGATATTCTCACCAAGCCTCTTTCCAAAGTGAAGTTTGCATATTTCTGAAACAAGCTTGGGGTAGTGGAGAATGTCGCCCTTGCTGAGAGGGAGACTCAGCATCAGTGAGCTTTTCTATAATGTATATTTCTCTAAGATGGAGAAATATGAGGTGAAATCCCTCATACATCTCTGAGATGGAGATGTGGTTCTTTCCACACATGGGAGTAGCCATGGTGGATGTCATGTTGAGAGACTCCATGATGACATCACATTGAGAGACTCCATGATGAACTCTTTGTACTTGTGTTTTTCCACACATGGGAGTAGCCATGGTGGACATCATGTTGAGACTCCATGAGGACATCACATTGAGAGACTCTGTGATGGACACTTGTACATGTGTTTCTTTCCAAACATGGGAGTAGCCATGGTGGACATCATGTTGAGAGACTCCATGAAGACATCACATTGAGAGACGTCATGATGAAATATTTCCCACAAATGGGTGTAGCCATTGTGGGTGTCATGTTGAGAGACTCTATGACAAGGATATCTAGAAAATACCTCCCTAGCTAAGAGGGAGTGTTAGTGTTTGTGTTAGGCTGACCTAGAGAAGAAGTCGCCTAGATTTTTATATATGCAAGGTGAAGATCATTCATTTAGCATCAATTTATTCTCAATTCAATTCGCACTTTCAAGAAGAAGTTCACACTTTAGCAGCAGATTAGATTTCAAGGAGAATTATATTCATTTGTATTAAGGAGAGGTTTCACTATTTATTGTATCAAATTTTCCCTTGAGTAGGGTCTAACTTGTAAGCAGATTTTTGGTCTTATTCTTTCTATATATAAGAGATATATTTTGTTGGGTTTTTCTCTCTTGAGGAGGGTTTTTCCAAGGTAATTTTTTGTTCTTTGTTCAACGTGTTGTATTTCCACTTATTTACATTTCTAGTCTAAAACTAACATCCTCTACCACCAATAGTTGAACCCTATCCAAATTGTAACAAGGCCCTCCTTACAATGATACTAACAAAATTCTTCATACATCCTACATCATGTATAACTAATTATATCACTTTCAAAATAGGGTTTGGCCTCACATTCCTCGCCACTAACTACTCTACCTTCTAACTCTTGATGACACTGTAATATCCAAGTTGATTAAATCTTGCTCTTAAATTAATTTTGAAAGAATTTCAATATTAAATAGAGTTGGAAAGTAAATTTTATTATTATTGTATGAACTAAAGTGGGAAAGTAGAAATATATTATTTTAATTGGATTTCTTTAATTGGTGAATTAAATGTTACTTTCTCAAACCAAGATTTTCCTAAATAGAGTTTGGGAGATTTTAACAGGGGATATTTCATTATAAAAATATAAATGATTTATAACACATTATCTTTTACTTATTACACACTATGAGGCCTAGCCTTGTGTGTGATTATTTCAACCTTGTTTCCTTTAGTATGTGTATTTATTGTTAGTTTTTTATATTAGGGAAAAGCAGATTTTGAAGGGATCTGTAACCCTTTACAACAAGAAAAGCCAGGTTGCAGAAATGACAGCCTGTAGCCAACAAAAAAGCCAGCACCCAAACAAAACCCATCAAGATTTACAATTAGCACTTTTCTTGTGGGAGCGAAGAGTCATGTTGAAAGAAGGCCGTGAAGATTTATCTTTTTTACCCTTGACAGTAATCCATCCTTCTTCCACCTGCGCAGCCATACTATGCCACACCTTAATATTTTCATGATGATGAAAGCCAGCAACCTTACACTTGGGGGTGTATTTATTGTTAGTTAACTAGATCAAAATGGTCAATTTGTGCAATATTATTTTGGATGTCATGGATATTCATTGGGCACATGGGTGAACATCTTGGAAATATTTTCTCTCTCAACACCATGTCGTGAATGTGTTTATATAATGAATAAATTAAAGATTGAATTTTTAATTTGTCTCTAATAGAATATCCCTAACTCTTGCATGTCATTGCATTCTTTATACTCTAAAATAAGAAAAAGGGGACCCTAAGTTTAGTGCATAAAGCCTAGGATAAATTACCTCATTTTTCAAAGGTACATTTGGATGCAAATCAACAAGGTATTTTGATTGACTCTCAACCATAAAGGTGAGTCAATTAGACCCAGATCTGATCATTTTGAGTCTTAGAAATGGATTGGAAATGATTTGTTATGAATGGAAAAATTGAACTATATGACCTAATATAAAAAATATAGTATTTTGGAAATACACAGACTAAAATATCAATTTGTAGGTAGATTTGGAAAGAGTAGGAGACTATGTACCTACCCTGAGAAGTTTGTTCTGAACTGAAGAGGTGGACTGGGATGCCTAGGTGTTACACTATGTTGTCATCAATGTTGTTGATGTCAACCTCTGCTATGGATATGTTGAGGAGGTGTTTATGGTGTTGAGTAGGTGTTGTAGATGTAGCAGGGTTACTTGGATTCCAAGTGTTTTTAAGAAAATTTACATAAAGACTATACAAGGTGACTGGGGAGTGTTTGGTATTTTGCTCCACATTTCTTCAGTCTTGAAGATGTGCTTGTGTGGTTTAAATGTGATGATTATAATTCTTCGAAGATGTTATATCTAGAGTTTTAGGTTCTGGATCGTGCAACCATAGAAGATATGTTTGACAGTGTCTTGGACTGTCTCTAGCTTGTGAAGAGGGATGTCTGGGAGAAATAGAATTGCTCCACATTTCTCTGTGCTGAATTTTCTTGTCTTGTGGATTTGGGAATGTGCTAATATTACCTGTACCTACCTTCCCTTGGTGTGTTTAGTGTTCAACTGTTCCGCAAGCTTGGCTCATAAGTTGTATCTCAATGGAAATTTAATTAGTTGCATAGGATGATAGTATTCTCAGTTTCATGTGTGTGCGTTAGTGTTTTTGGATATTTTGTTGGTGTTGGAATATTCTACGATGTTGTGTAATGTTGCTACATGGTCCATAGGATTTTTTTAACCTTTTTGAAGTGTGAATTTGGTTGTTTGATAGTGTTAACGTCAGTTTGGCCAACCTGGTGTGTTAGTGTTGTTTATGGATGAACCTCGCGGTTTGTGGAAGCTTGTTGTAGTGTGCGATGTAGATTCGGGTCCTAGTTAACCCTTGATGCGGTCTTCCTTCACTTCTTTCCACCGTAGAGGTGTTTGGTGCTTACCTATTTGGCGGTTGCATGTTTAAGGTGCATGTGTTTCATTGAATCCAACTTAGAGAAGGTTATTCAAGGTTGCAGAAGATATATATGTCAAGTTAAAGTTTTGGAGAAGTGTGTTGTATGGAATGATGAATGTATGATTGTGTGTTGAGATATGAGTGCAAGCAATAATGCCTAAGACTATTGGAAGCAAAGAACAAAATTTGTCTATGGTTTAGTGTGTCATAAGTCACTGGAGGTAGTGAGTTCAAGGTTGTGGATGGTGAAGAGACATTGTGGTAGTTTCTCCAATTGCTCTCAGGAAGTGAACCTCCTTGTAACTATTTCTTTGTAATCTGGAAGAAGTGATCTTCTTGGACAGTGAGCTTTTCCTTTTGGATAGTGAGTCCTCTGGGTAGTGAGCCTCTCGTGATCAGTTTTGTTTTTCATATAGTGAGTTAATCCTCACTATGGTTTTTCCCTTACTGGGTTTTCCACGTAAAAACCTAGTATTGTGAATGATTGTGGATGTGTTGTTTCATTTAATTGCATTCATACTAATACTTGTAGTGTCAGAAATTGTATACCTTTACAATTTCACACTATGTTTGGATATCTTAATTAATTGGACTTAATTAAGCTTCTAATTACCTAAATTATGCATTCTAAAGCCTTATTATTTCCATTTTTAGAAAGGGAAACCTATGTCAAACAATTGCCTACATTAATTTAAACATCTTGGAAATTGTGTCCTTTATTTAAATCTTGGGATCCATTGCCTGAGGGTGAGTGGGTCCTCCTTAAGTGTTAGGACCCAATTTAAAATATGCTTTTGGCAGCATTTTAATGATTCAAATTCATGTTTCAATTGTCAACTTGTGGAATCTAATTTTCAAGAAAATAGATAAACACCTATAAATACACAATTTTTGTATCAATTCAAATCTAAGGAAAATAATATAGCATTAGGGAAACTTTCACAAAATTAAATATTATTGTCAAGAGCATTGAAGAGCAGATTTATCAGTCATCTACATTATCAATCAATATCATATCATCATGTCAAAATTCATGTGTGTTCATATCATATTTTGGAGCTAACATTGTGATGTAGGATTCAAAATCAAGCAATCATTCAAACTAATTCAAGCGAGATCCAATCCTTATAGAGATGTGTTAGACTTCAATCTTCTAAGGGAAGCCATTAAGGGTTTGTTGAGTTGTAGAATAGCTTTGTTCATTCATCGATTCCTTCCATTTATCATTATCTTTTATCATAAAGGTTTAATTACCAAATCAAGGTTTGGCCAAGGAAAACTCCTATTCACCCAAAAACAAACATTTTTTTTCTCTTTGTATGTGCAGATTTACAGGTGAAGAAGGATTGAAAATCAATCAAAAGAGCAATTTTGCAAAGTTGTCGTCAAAGTTGTCAAGCCACATAAACTCACCTACATGATTTATTTTTGGCTTTTTGATAGTGGAACTTGGAGAAATCAAAAGCTTAGATCCAGGATTTGAGGACTATAAAAGCATATTTTGGACTCCATGTACAAAGACCCATTCACCCTATGGTGAATTTATCCTTCACCAGTGTTCAAAACCAACTTTTGGTGCCAAGTACATACCATTTTTCCCTTCTCAAATCTACTTGAAAGTTATTGTTTCTGTTTGTGCTATCATAATACTTTGCAACACAAGTTTTATGTCACATAATTGAGTTCATTAAAGCATTTAATTTTATCTCTGAAAAGTGCATTTCAATCATTTCTACCATAAGAAAACAATAGATCCTCCTAATAGGGTTGATCCACCTCAAGGTTGAAAGTCAATCCTATCTTTGGGAGATCTCTTTTTCTAATGGAACTAGGGAAAGTGTAGGCATGTTTAAACCTTTTAATCACTCCATATTGAACACCCACTTACCTTTTTCTTCATTTCATTTTGATGAACCTGACATTCTTACACTAAACTTTCTAAAATTGGCAATCCTCTAAACCCTAGATTTAGATTTTGCATTGCATTAGTTTGTTTTGCATCTCATTTAGGGTTTCAAATTTGCATTTTGCATCATTTAAATTCACAAAAATCCAATAATGTTGAATACATCTTGCATGCTAGTTGTATAAAGAGTGTTTTTTAGTCATTTAGATCAAATTTTCAATTAAATTTGTATTAAAAAAGTTGTCATTTTGTTCACT
This sequence comes from Sequoia sempervirens, assembly GCA_007258455.2. Lineage (NCBI taxonomy): Eukaryota > Viridiplantae > Streptophyta > Pinopsida > Cupressales > Cupressaceae > Sequoia > Sequoia sempervirens. Next base: position 193,406,750 of record VDFB02047230.1, on the reverse strand, counting down.
TTTTGTCAATAGTTGCATTTTCATTTAGACATCAAAATTTAGAAAAATATGTCACAGTAATAACAATCTGGAACCTAAAACAAAGAACTTAAGTACCAACTTAAAAAATCAGATTTTAATGTTTAAAACTCCTAAGCAAGGACCCATTCGCCATTGGGTGAATCAGTCCCTGTACAGTTATCCTGACAATCTTCTAGGTGCATTTTTGTCTCTATTTATAACTTCCATTTTTGTTGGTAAATTTGTGTTTTGAAATTCTAAAAAATAGTCATTGTATGTGCAAGAAAAGTGTCATTTTGCTTGATTTAATGCAAATTAGGAAAAATTGTTGCATTTCAGATCTATAGAACAATTATTACATCATGTTCTCATTGCAAAAATATCTAGTTATCATACTTCATGCTCTATTTTCAGACCTTGTTGAATACTCTAGGAAATTGTTGTTACAAGCATACGAATATGAAGTCCTTTCCCCTCTTTTCTTGTTTTTCATTGATCCCTCCCGCTATATCTCCTATGTGTGAGGTTAGTTTTGGTAAAAGAGAATACAATATTGGAAAATCATGACAATCACATTTGTTCTTCACCCAACAGCTCTTATTTGTGAAGATATTTTGGTGTTAGAATATCCTATCATTGAGAGCCATGAGAATCCTATTTATTTCTCTTCCCCTACCTCTCCTACTTGGGAAGACATTGTTGGACAAGGGGATGCAATCATAGATAATCATGGCAATCACATTTGTCCTTCTCCCAATATCTCTCCTATTTGTGAAGAAGATATTTTGGTGTTGGAAGATCCAATCATTGAGAGTCATGAGAATCCTATTTGTTTCTCTTCCCCTACTTCTCCTACTTGGGAAGATATTGTTGGACAAGAGGAGACAATCATTGATAAGAATGAATGAAAAACTAAATAGATTTCTACAGAAAATAACCAGAGAGAATCCAATTCTTAAACTCAATAATTTGGTGTAACTTCGATAAATTTTCCCGAGAATGAAAAATCTCACAAATTTGCTATTAAATAAAAATATATCTCATCTTTTTTTTTCCAAAGTTCTAAAAATCCAAATTAAAAGAAGTTTTCTAATTTTATTCCCATCTTTTCAGCCAACACTCCACTCATTGGTCCTTTTTATTGACAAATATCTTTTTGATGAACAAATTTCATTCAATTTGATGATACTTGAGATGTATGAAAGATAAGAGATGATTAATAAATATCGACAAGTATCTTTAAATATTAGCATATAGTATCAAATTTTGCAAAACGTGATCAACTTAGAGTAAGAAAAATAAAAGACAACAATTGATTGAAATTTGAATTTGAATTTTTTAAAAGAAAGAATTAAATTTGTAACCAATAAAATGACTTTAAATAGAGAAATGATCAAATAGATAGCGACTATATTAAGATAGATGTACATATAAATACAACTTCCCATAAACCCATTCTGCGCAGACTTTCAAATCTGATAAATATTCACCAATAATCTTCCTATGTGGATCGCTGCAGATCTGTGGGTATGGCAGATTGGCAGCTACCCCTATGTCTAACCTGCTGAAGGTTATCACCCAGCAGATAGTGTCTCCTTTGATCTTCCTCCAAGCTCTGATCTCAGATGTAGCCCAATCTGTTGATAAAATTCAAGCCTGCGATGGACAACAATCGAAAATTAAGTTGACTTTGAAGTCTTAACAGTAATTGTGGACGGAGGGGTTTTGTCCTCACCTCACTGTGCCTAGTCAGAGAGGGTTTTATGCCTGTTTTGAGCAAGAATAATTGCTCAAAAAAATAACATTTATCAAAGCATACTCCAAAAATTCCCTTTGATCTAATTTTATACTGGAATGGAAAATAGGTCCCTAGGGCCCTAATTTTTTCATTCAATTTTAAATTTGAAATATAACTTCTTCTTTTTATATATATATATATATATATTTTTTTTTTTGGGGCATATCGCTACGAGATAGGGTACAAGGAGACAATCATTGATAAGAAAGAAAATCATAGTTCTTCTCTTGATACCTCCCTTGTGTGATTCCCTCATTGCCTTCATACACAAGTAATGTCGTAAGTACTATCTTGTGTGATTCCCTTAGGGCCTTCATACACAAGTATATCATAGTACTAGTCTTGCATGATTCCCTTAGGTCCTTCGATGAAAATTATGTTCATAGTATTTTCTTGTGAGATTTCCATCAATGCCTCTATACACAAGTAATGACATAAGTATAGTGTCATCATTATCTTGTGTGATTCCATCAATGCCTTCATACACAAGTAATGACATAAGTACTATCTTGTGTGACTCCCTCAGGGCCTTCATACACATGTAGATCATAGTACTAGTCTTGCATGGTTCCCTTAGGGTCTTTGATGTAAGTTATGTTCATAGTATTTTCTCGTGTGATTTCCACAAGGCCTTCATGTACAAGTGTATCTAACACTATCTTATGTGATTCCCTCAAGGCCTTTGGTGTAAGAAATGTTTCAAGCTCTTTAGTTTAAATCATTTTAGATATTTAAAACCCCAATTTAATGTAATCTCATTATATTACCTATATAATACTTTGTATTGGGACATCCCAATTATGCAAGCAAGTTGGTTAAAATCTACTCCTAACCTCGCTATTTGATTTCCAAAATTCTACTTTTGCCCAAAAAATCAAGGCACAATAAATTAGCTCAATTTTTGTGATCCTAGAATCCAAAAGCTCAAGAAAACAAAAAGAAATATAAGATTCTTCATCTAAAAAAATAAAACAAGCAATCATGATTTAAATTCAAATTTCTATTTTCTTGAAAAGGTTCAAAACCATATAAGAAAAAAAAAAAAAAACTACTCAAATCACTTCTAATCATATGCATTCTACTCAAATCACTCCTATAAATGAATAAGCCATATGTATCCACTTCAATATTGATCATGAGTATGTTAGTGTTAATTGAAAATTACAATGTTAGTTTATATTTTAGAGCATTAACTTAGCCAAATAACTCTCTAGACAATGTAGATGTAACTTTAGGCTTCCAAAGTACACAAACATGTGGAAATTAATTCTTTGATATGATATATTAATAATCTTTAACACTTAGTTTAACAATCCTAATTATCACTCTCTAGACAATGTAGATGTAACTTTAGGCTTCCAAAAGTACACAAACATGTGGAAATTAATTCTTTGATATGATATATTAATAATCTTTAACACTTAGTTTAACAATCCTAATTATCTTTCTATTAGAAGATGATTTCATAAGGTGGTGGATCATCTAGCTAACATGGGTAGAGATGCTAGGAAATGCATGGTAGTTAAATACCTTTATGTAATGGTACCTAAAGGCCATGTACTTGAATTATTGCGTTATGATTTTCAATGGCTTCAAAAATCCCAAAATGAAATTTTTTATATTTGGTGGCTTCTAAACATGAAGGTAATCATGGGTAATAGTGTAACTTCTATCGTGGATTCATATGGAGTGGGTGTTTCTCTAGTCTACAAATTGTGTGCTCAAGTTTTATGATTTTTAGATGCTATACATTGATTCTAAGCAGCAACATACACGCTTGATTAATTTTCTCATTCTAGGGAGACATGAGTTTTTTATGGTATGCCTAAGGGTAGTATGGATAAAACAAGTGAGCATGGAAAATGGCTTAAAAGTGTTTGCCTCTTGACAAATACTACTAAAGGTAATGGAGGAAGATGAACATAAAGCTTTCTCAATAGAGCATAGGAAAGCCTTCAATTGACAGGAGGTATAGATTAGTATTGGTTAGAGGAATCTCATTTTGAGGAAGAATTAAAAAATAAGTATTATCACTTTAAGTTTCTTGAGGTTACATGGCAGTTTTATAGGGACAACAAATATTGTAGTAATTGAACTATATTTTGAACATAGTTGTGGATCTGAGTCATTGTATCTTTGAAAAGTTACAAAAGCCATCTAGAAACTAGAAATGAAGTTCAATTGGTTTGCTAGGCATAAAATTTATGGAGAAGAGAACTTCCATGGTAAGGGAAAGAGGCAACCATGTTTGAGGACATCATTACTACTGAAAGCCCAAATTATAGATTTAAAAGGGATTTTATGGGCGGAACAGTGAGTTTCCATACATGTGCATTTCTCAATCTTGATAGTGCTTGTACATCAAGTGGCTACTCTATTCACCAAGGTGAACACTAATTTCACCTCTATCATAATAGATGAGACTGCAAACATAGGGTTGAACTTTTGTGAATTTCATGCCAAAACTTGATGTATAGGATTAGTATGACTTGTAGAGGTTGTTTTTAACCATTGTGGAACAATGTATATTTCTAAACAATGAAATCTAAGTCTAATTTGCAAGGATGAAAGTCTTGTTTTATGCAATCTCCCAACATAGTTTCGTGAGTTTGTAACTTGTTAGTGAGTTGTGACCAATATGTTATACCAAGTGGTCAGTAAGCCTCATGGGAACTCAAACTCATGTTTCTACAACACCAAGTTTTCTACTATGTATTTTATAACCCTAATGGGAATTCAACCTTGTGCTACAACAACACTTGAGTATTCTACATTGTGTTTTGTAAACCTAATGGAAACTCAATCGTGTGCTTCTAAAACAGAGTATTCTAAGTATTATAATGAGTAAGGTACAAGAAGTTGGTTATCTTTGTCATGTATGATAATCCTGATATCATCTTCTCTACTTTGTGTTCTAACACCTAAGAGGTCATTGTCCCCTTAAAATATTTAATAGAGGATTGAACTTGCTCTCCTCACCATATGCATGCCGCACCACAATAGGCTCTAATGTGTTGTTGACAAAAGATCCACAAGATGTTTAAGCATTATCACTTGCCTTCCACCACTATTGTAAGATTGCAAGCTAATACTTACCTATTGAAGTAGCTTGCTCCATGGATGATATAGTTTGCCTTCATTCTTATGTGAAGTAGTTGTTTAACTATACAATTGGTAAACGTATCTTAGCATGTTTAAGAGACATCTAGAAATGTTGTAGCATGTAGAAGTCATGTTTTGTTTTATATGTGCTTTGCACTAAAATATTTGTACCCTATATGTGATTACTGATGCTTGAACTCGTGTCTTAGTGTGGATTATTAGCAACAAGGATGGTTATTAGCAGCAGTAGAAATAAATACGAATAAATTGCATCTGACAGTGGAAAAGAAATTGTGGCTAGGATGATGAGATCACAATACGAACTGAAGAAGTGTATGCAGTAAAAATTGACACAGAAGAAGACATAGAGCTGGTAGAATAAAAGCAGATAATAGTTGTAATAAAAGAACAAATATAAATATTATTCTAACAAAAGTGAAGGATGTGAGGTTCTTAACAATAGTGAACTAAAGTGTAGTGAAGAATATTGACATTAAAAGTACGGATGTATTTGAAGATAATGTTGATGAAATATGGCAAAGTAGATTGTTTTTTAGAAACGAAATGGAAGTTAGAAAAAGAAGAAAAACACATGCTAATTAAGTACATACATGTAAAGACTCTGAAATCGGTGCTTTGGGTCACTTGGTAGATTAACATCTCCTTAATTATGCACGCAAAAAGTAGAGAATGGTCTTTTATTTAGTTGAGAAATTTGTTGAGCTTGTTTTAACCTCAAATCTCCATGTTGATCATTAAAACTGGTTTACTTTTAAGGAAAATATATTAAATTAATAAATAATCTTTAGTAGTTTCATGATAGTGAGGTAAGATGGTTTTAGAAGTATTCTATATCTCTGAGTAGGATAAGATTTTGCTGTAGAATTACGACAGTGACTCGAGGAAGAGAGGCATATAAGATGAGGTAAGAGGAAAAAAAAAAACAGGGTATTGGAGACTTATCATTTTGTTTGTGTTCCTGGAATTATTATAAATCATATTTCGGACTCAATGCTGTATCATTTCCTTGGATTATGGCTGATAAACAATCTATCAATGCATACATATTTCTATCCTTTCTCCAATATGTCATGATCAATTGATTTATTTATTTTTGTTTTTCTCTCTGGGAATTAGTTTTCAGTTTTGCAGCAGGTTGAGCTGTAGGCTGAAGAAAAATTCGAGGTTTACTGCTGGTTTTTTAAAGCAAAGCAGAATGTTCAGAGAAAAAAGAGAAATTGAACTAAACAGGTGTGCTTTGCATCAGAAAACTTTTCTTCACTTGCCACATCATAGTTAGGCCCTCCTTCAAACAAATAACTAACAAATTAAAAATTCTATGTGGCTGAAACTTGAAAGTAATGTAAAAGGATTTTTCCTCAAGTACAAATACAAATAAGGTTCATAAAAAAGATGCCGTTACAGCAAGTTATTTTTCCCATTCCAATCAAGCAAAACCAATACATATTGTTTACAAAAGAGGGGAGAACTAGCAGAATCAATTTAGCTTAGTTTTGAAACAGATATTATTGCATACATAATACACCCAATTCAACTAGTGATGAGAAAAAATATTTGGAGTACAAACGCTGAAAATCAACATAGAAGCAGAATTGAAGTTAAAAGGAATACTATTAAATGAATTTGCAAGGAAGTAAGAAAAACACAGAAAAGCCATTTCATATCAATTGCAAAGCACAATTCATATAGCAAGCATAAAGAACGGCAGTATCTGTATCCTGAATTGTCCAATGCAATAAATACATATTCACAAAATATCAATGGTTCTACAGTTGGCTACAGTTTTATATACAGTTCAAGATGAGGTTGCATTATGTTTCCAGCATCACTCAGTTCTGCAAGAAAGGTCAAATGAAAAGAAAAAAATCAATGTAAAGATATACAAAGCCAAATACAATGGATGCATTCAAGCTATATTGTTCACAAAATGATCAGGGATCTACCGCAAACATCGCAATAGCTACTGTTACCAGCCTTCCTTCAATGTTCTTGTTTTCTCTATGATATACTTTCCTTCTTTGTATTTCTCTTTTTCCTCATATGCCTTCTCCTGTATATAGAAAATATTTGAGGGATGAGATGATTTCATAAGCATGAAAACTCCATTAATAGGGTTCCACAAGTTGGCAAATCTATCCTAAATTTAGAAATTTCAATAAATGAAAAATCAAACAAGGCAGCACGTGAACATATGCTGCATTTTGCATAAAGCATACATAATCGAGGAACTGTGATAGAATGGAAACTCACATATCTCCAGCCCAGTATTTGATTGCAGCAATTGCAGTAAATGTCGTTGACAGTATGTAATCCAGTCAAGAGAACCCGATCTTCCTTAGGCCCAAGACGAACATTAACCCTGCAATGCAGTCCCGGCAATTGTCCATACTCAATTTAACCACACACGATAGTACAAAATCTCCTTGCAACGCCCATTAAGGCTCCATCTGATTCAGGCATCACCATATTCAGGTCACAATGTACAAGGACAAGCAGCCGACCATGCAGGAAGCTCATTCAAGGACTCACTAGGGCAACACTTTGGTCAGCCAGTTTACAGTTTGCAAACAGAGTTTTTCAATATATTCCACGTTCATTTATATTTTCTTTGCTTAAACTACAAACTGTAAGAGGCTGATCCATATATGTGCACTAACATTGGGCTTATAAGGCTTGACCACTACTCAGCAAATGGCACATTTTAAGCTTTAACTCATGGTTACTGGTGTTAGCTGCATGAATAAATGACTTGAACAGATATGCTCTAAAATCATGTGCCCTCATTAAAATGACTAAATTCAACTTACCTAGCATCATTTTTGTTCCATTACAGTCAAAGGTTGATTTATTTTTCCATTAGAGTTAGCACCTTAGTGCACATACTGCTGCTGGCCACAGGCTTCATATTCCAAACAAGCACATATTTTCACCACAAGTAATACAAACTCCAACAAAATAAAGAGACCATGATAATAGGAAAAATATAGAGTCAAATGTTATAAAAAATGTTCTTAAAATAAATTCAAAATCCTGTTTTGTAACTAATCCGGTTTTTTATCTATTTCTTTTAGTCCAAAGTGTAAACGCCATTTCTTTTCGCATATAAAGAGGTGTGTAATTTTCTCTATTTCCTCCATTTGTGTCAATACAATAATATGACTGCTACAAAATCCTATTTTAAATTTACACTGGTTTCCATGTGTTAATTTAAATTATGCTTGAAGTTACTTTCCTTTACCAATGGTCTCGTGTTCATTCTTTCATTTTTCCCGCTTTACTCATGCACTAGATCTGATTAGAATTTATCAGGTATGAGATAGATTCCAGAAAATACAGTAACATCTTGTTTAAATCTCAGTAAATTTAGAAGATCATAAGAAACACAAAAACAATATGACGAAACAAAATGTCACAATTTCAAGAGACTCCATAATTGCAAGGTCTTTCTTCCTTGCAAAACCCATATTTGAAAGCTCAAGAAAAAGGAAATTTATTCAAGGATTTTGGTATAATATCTGGCTCTGCAATTCCATATAACTGAAGTCTGGGATTTAACTGCTAGGTTTTGATTGACTTCACCTCGTAAATGAAATGAAAATGGAAAAGTACACTATGTGATGTACCAAGCATAATCATTCCAAGACATGACATTTATTGTGGTCTAAATGATTGGGTCAAAGCAATGACATGAAATAAAGCACTTTAAGAGGAATCCAAGATAATATCCCTTGTGTGAGTTTGGTATTACCATTTCCCACACAAAAGGGTATTTTGGATCCCTCTCAAAGTGAACAATGCTATTCGCAAGGCAATGCTTTCCTCATTAATATTGGAGTGATATTCGTCATCTTTCATTACCCTTCTTGACTATATCTCTTTGGTGACTTTAGTATTTGTTTTACTTTTTTTCAATTCAGAAACAGAGTTCAGAATCATGTATTTGTGTTAAGTATTGATACGGAAATTTTTAATTCAATTTTAAATTTTTATTGGATTTAAACCGTGTCTATTTTAAATCATCTCAAGATGATCTCATTGATTATTCATTATACTAATGAATGCAGGAGATTTATCTCTAGCCTCTGAGCATTTGTTAGTAGGGGAGAGGAAAGATGAATGCAATCCCCACCACTTTGAACTTTTCACCCTCTAGACACTTTCCTTGTTGACAAGGTTTTTGGAGCATTCAATTCCTTATAGGTCACCCTTTTCTCACTGTTTAAACTTCACAAATCGAGGATTAACCTAAGTACAACCCAATCATGTATTTGTGTTAGTTATTGAAGGCTTTTATGGCCATTTTTTCATAGAATTTTGATTTTTGTAAAATTTAACTATAGTGTGTTTTAATACTTCAATACTTAACACCAATACATGATTCTCAATTTTGTTTCTGAACTGAAACAAATCATTAAACCAAACTCAGATATAAGATATAACCAAGGGTGATAAAAGACGGAATGTTACTTCAATATTAATGAGGGAAGCAGTGCTTCTTGAATGGCATAACCTAGTTTGAGAGGGATCCAAGATAAAATCTATTATGTGAGAAACAATGTTATCAAACTCACACAAAGGATATCATCCTGCATCCATATTTTGTCCCACTCCATGCCATTACAATGAGCCAATTAAATCATCTCATGGAAGTCATCTTGATATGATATAAAGCACGCATGTGTGACATACCACAAAAATTAAAACTCTAAATAAAAACGTTGTGAAAACTTTCAACAGTTAACACAAATACATGGGTGGTTTGTACTTGGGTTAACACCACATTGATTAGAATTTTGGGATAAGAGTGACTTATCCAAAAGCTTTTGCCAACAAACAAAGAGACTAGAGTGCAAAAATTTGAGAGCAGTCAATTAAATTTGTTATTCCTCCTACTAACAAATGCTTGAAGGGTTATTGTGTATTAAGTGGGTTCCCCTCTATGTTGCAAGGTTCGTACCCACAGGCCTCGAACCTGATTCGGGTTCACCTGTGGGTACGTGTTGGGTGTGCACCCAGCACTATGGGTTCACCTGGGTGTGCTGGTGTGTGCACCTGGGTGAATCCACAGTGTTGGGCGTGCACCCTGTGCACACCCAGCGTGGACCTGGCTAAATGGTGCACAGACCCAAGCGCACCTGGGAGAACCCACAGCTAGCACTTAAAAAGTGGGCCCAAACATTAATAAAATACTTTTTTTTTATATTATTTTTTCTCCTAACCTTAAAACGGCCCAATATGAGGCCTTTAAACACTCAAACATTTCATTTTTACCTCTCATTTTGCTCTCACCATATTTTCTCTCCATCTTGGCATTTTGAAGGGAGGTGATTGTATTCAAAGGAGATCAATTGTGGAGTGCCAAATAGCTTCTACAAAGGAGATTTAAGTGTTTAAGGTATGCATTTAAACCCTATTCTTTAGTCATTTGACAATTTTTTTCAAGTTTTTGATGGATTTTTTCAAGTATGTTTTTTTTTTCATTTTTTTTTATAGATTGCAACAATGGCCAGTAGTCAAAGTTCAGTGGGTGGGGAGGGAAGTCAAAAATTCAAAATTTATAAAGGATCTCCTTTATGGAGACATACCACAAGAATTTCACAAATTCTTGGAGGTGGGGGGTTTGTTTGGAAGTGTAATTTTTGCTATACACAATATAATAGCTCCTATTAACGAGTGAAACTTCATTTTATGGGCCCTAGTGGTAAAGGGATTAATATGTGTGAAGGCCTAGATAAGAAGGGGTTGCATGTTGTACAAATAGCAATAAAAGAACAAGAAGATGCTGACAAATTGGTTGCAAGAGGAAAACAAAGTGGTTATAGTTCCCGAAAGAAAAAAACGACGACATTACCCACTCAGATAGTTAGGCCCTCCAGACATCCCTTCTTGACTATGCCCTCTACAAAAGAAGAAGATGAAGAACCACAAATCACCACCTGCAAGAGAGGTCCATTGGAGAAGGCATTTAAAATGGAGGCAAGAGATATTGTTGAAGAAAAAATTGCACATTGCCTCTATGCCAATGGTCTTCCATTCAACTTGGTGAGATCACCATATTGGCGAGACATGGTGTCAACAATAAATAGTGCACCTCCTAGTTTCACAAGTCCTGGGTATGAAAAGGTGCGTACCACCTTATTGCAAAAAGAGAAAAAATCTATAGAGGCCCAAATGAAACCAATTAGAGATTCTTGGATTGAAACAAGTGTATCTATTGTTTCTGATGGATGGAAAGATTGCAAAAACCGTCCATTGATCAATGTTATTGCAATGTCCCCCAAGGGGGCAACGTTTTTTAGGGTGGTTGACTATGAAGGGGAAGTGAAAGATGCAGAGTTTATTTCCAAGATTCTCATTGACTCCATAGAGATGGTGGGTAATGAAAATGTTGTCCAAGTAATTACGAAAAATGCAAAAGTTTGCAAGGCTGCAGGTGCTTTGGTAGAGGCTAGATATGAGCACATCTTTTGGACACCGTGCATCGTACACTCCCTCAATTTGGTGATGCAAGCAATTGGCAACCAAATAGAGCGGGTGAAAGAAATATACCAAGAGTCCGAGGAGATCCAGATGTTTGTGACAAACCACCATATGTCACAAGCAATTTTCAGAACTTTTCAAGATTGGAATTGTTGAAGGTAAATTTAATTTATTTAGTTTCATTTATGTCATTTTTTACATAATTGAATAAAATATTTTTTTGTGTTATTTACATATTTTAAATGTGTTATTAACTTACTATTAACATGTTCTTAGGTTGTTGAGACCCGGTTTGCATCTCACACAATTGTTCTGAGACGACTTGTGAAGGTGAAAGAGGCATTGAGTCAAATGGTTATTAGCAACCAATGAGGTATATGGAAGCAATCAAATTCAGAGAGGGCCCAAAAGGTCAAGGCATTGATCTTGGATGACAATTGGTGGGATCGTGTGAATTATGTATTGGAGTTCACCGAACCTATCATGTCTATGCTTCAGTTTGCTGATACAGATGAACCATGCTTGGGGGATGTCTATGATAGCGTGGACACGATGTTGGAGAAAATAAAAATAGAAATACAAAAGAGAGAGAGTGATCTTGAAGACACCTTTTACAAAAGGGTGGAAGCAATCATTCTTCATCGTTGGAACAAGATGACAACACCATTGCACCTTCTTGCATATGCCCTATCTCTGAGGTACTATACCATTGAAGTACTTTCTATCCTAGGGAGAATACCACCATATAGAGATTCTGAAGTTGCTAATGGGTATAAGAGGGCATTTAGTAGAATCTTCAGAGATCCAAAAGTGCAGAAAGTGTTATGAAAGAATTTGGATTGTTTATCTCAGGAAAAAATCATACCACTTTTGTTGTCAAAGACCAATACAAAATGGATGCTATTACATGGTGGTACCTCCATGGTCAAGATTATATGTACCTCCAACCTCTTGCAATCAAGATCCTCTCACAAGTAAGTTTTTTCTTTTTTTTGCCACTTGTATTGTAGAATTTAACACTTAACATTCTTGAATTTATCTTGCATTTTTATTTTTTATTTTGTTGGTTTTCTCTCCAGGTTGCAAGCTCTTCTACCACTGAACGGAATTGGAGTACATACTCCTTTATCCACTCAATGAAGCGTAACCGGTTGGCTGCAAAAAGAGCTGAAGACTTGGTGTATATTCATTATAATTTGTGTCTTATGTCACGTAAGGATCCTCAATACAAGCAGGGGGCAGCGAAGCTTTGGGATGTAGCACCTAAGTCTGCTAACTTGGATGCAACCATTCAGGATCTTGCTAGAGCCACTATGGATGATGTGGATGATAATGATGACATACCACATGGCGTTGGATCCGCTTTGGGTTCAAATGATGATGATCTTGAAGTTGAAGCCGCTGAAAATCCAAGTCACGATTTTTTTGATAATCCTTTTGATGATTGATGAACACTTGAACAATGAACATTGAATCATGTTTCATGAACTACATTTTGTAATTCAGTAATTGTGATGATTTCCATTGGAATCGTGAACATAGACGTATATGATATCATTGATATCCCTTATTTGAATATTTTTCAACTATCAATTGGCATTTAATATTTATCTTTGGCATTTGGCATTGATCAATGATGAAGTATCATACTATGAAATGATTTAGAATTTACAATTATGTATATTTCTCTTATCTATATATATATATACACACACACGTACCCAAACCCCTAAAAAATAATTTCATGTGCCCACGTACCGGGTTCTCGTACCCGCACCCATCCCTGAACCCAAACCGGTAACTTAGGTTCCCCTTGGTCGGTAATTATTTCCAGCATACATAAGTCAAAAATTCATTAGTATTGTGACTACTCATAGAGGTCAAATTGAGACAATTGATAACACACGTGGATCAAATCTCAGTTTCATTATAATTATGATGTTCAGAAGTTTTTGCACCAACAACACAAAAGGTTGCATCATACTTTTTTAAAGGGTGCATTTATAAAAGAATGACCCAGGTTCATATCCTCGCATTGCAACAAGCCAGCCTATAACTCAATTCAGAGGAAATGTCATAAAGAGTATCTCAATCTAAATTGAGCATTTTGTACCTACTGTGCATGTTGATTGGCAAGACTCAGTTTGCTCCTATGCTTTGTCATGGCAACGGAACCTAAGGGGTACAAAATTTAAACAATAAATCTTGCGTGCCCACAATGTTCTCATATATCCAAGAGGCATGCTACATAGGATGGGGACCTGAAATTAAGAAGTCGCATTTACCTTGAATACAACTGGTGGGAATGTTTATGCTGTCTGCAAACAAGCCCGTAAACAGTGTTGTATAAATGAATCCTGTATCTTGGAAGATGAACTATCGTTGAGTTGCTGTAAATCTTCTGTCTTCACCAACTGATAAAGAACTTTGGTAACAGTATCTTAATAGACAATAGGGATGAGCTAAGTGGTAAATCAATGACCTTTAATAGCACAGACACAGATTCGAAACCCCAGAAGACATGTTTATGTTAGATATTGAGTAACAATATGCATCTAACTCTGGATGTAACTTACAGCAAAAGATTTGGCATGGGTGAATTGGATGGAATCAATATGCCCCCTGTTTATAGCATCTACGCCAGGAGGTATTGCCCCGCCCTGATTCAGCAGGGCAATTTGCCAGTTTAACAAATAAATTATAAAAAAAATAGATACTGTCTAATTTTCTTATTAAAAATTTTAAGCATTAAGGGAATTTTCATCTTACAAAATTTTGTAAACCATCCTTATATAACATCTCGCATGCTTATAGACCTCACAAATTTTAGCACAGAAAACAAATTTTAACACAGAAATAGAGCAACCTACTTTGAACGCAACAATGATCCCAACAGGTTATAGACAAAAACTGAATCAAATTCCCAGCCTTGAATTCATGATCTAATGAAGATTGCATGAAAGTGTAATGGAGGAGGGATACCACATATTTAATATTAAAACCCACTCAAAAACATCCAGGGAAAAAGATAAAACCATCAAATGGGTATTCATAAAAGGGAGAAAAGAAATTAACTTACACACTGTTGAATAGATATGCCCTCCCAAAGCGCCCATTAAAATTCTTTGAAAAAATCTGATCATGAGCAGCAGAATGTGCCTTGCAATTGCTGCACTTGAAAATCCTGCGTCCTTGAAGATATTCCTGAAAAATCAGTCCCATTGCAAGATCCTTAAAATGCTCACACGGCCTTTTGGATACCAAAACTTAAGGAGATCCCGAGAACAATGTAGGCATGCAAAATGAGGGTTCTTCAATGCTCTTCTATGTATATGTAACTAATGCTTAGATTAATCCCAAATGAGGATTGTTAATCAAGTTAATTAGCATGATTTAATTTAAAAGCCCCCTTTTAGTTTGTGTTTTTAAGTAATATATATGTTCTATTTTATCAAAAAAAAAAAAGAGTTGCAGGTAGTCAAGTTCTGCTAAAAATAGTTATGTTTTAATATGTTGTGTTTGATAAATTTTGGCAACAATGTTGAAAGAACAAATAAATAATCAATTAATCAATCAAACCGAATCTAAAGGAGGTGATTAAAGACATTTCAATCAAACATTTTTTAACATAAATACAAATTGCTGATGTATATGGGAATGTGTTGGCTCTGTAAATGAGATAGTTCATTGAATGTTACAGATGTTTGTCAACTTTATAGGTTAAAAGCAATACTCAGTATTTGTTGATCATTATCTGATCACTTTACTAGTACTTGTAAATGTTCTACATATGTCACTATAATTGTATTTCTCCGGTCTTCAACCTAGGTGTTAAGGTTGTGACACATCTTAAACCTAATCTTAAACCCTAAAAAAACCCTCATAATTGAGATTAAGATGTATTAGAATATTAAAAACTTAATCCTAAACCTAAACCTAAAATAAATAGGATTTAGGGTTAAACTTATGATATACTAAAATATTAAAAAACCATAACCCTAATTTTAAACACTAAAAAAAGAAGGTTTGCAATTAAGGCATACTAAAGCATTATAAACCCAAACCTCTAACCCTAAAAAATATGGATTGGGATCAAGACTTAGTAGTGCACTATTAGACTTGAATAACAAAACAAAAAAAGCCCTAACCTTAACTCTAAAATTTGAAAAAAATATCAAAGTTTAGGTTTAGGGTTAGGTTGTAGTAGCATACTATTTTATAAAACCTTACAACAATCCTAACCTTAAACCTTGAAAAAATCTATGGTTTATGGTTAGGGTTAGCACATAAAAAAATTACTTGTAAATTTAAAAGTAAAACTTAAAAAGAAGTTTAAAAACCCTTCCTTGGAGGCTTAAATAATTGTTTGCTAAATTTGAAGGTGGTGATTCAATCCAATAAGTGTACCCTCGAATCAAAAAGAAATGTCTCAAAATTTGGCCTAAGCCATGCTGAACTTTAAAAACACGTTAAAATAAAAAAAAATATATATTACATGAAAATAAAAAACAAATTAAAAAATTAAAAGGAATCATTTTTATTTTATTTTATTTTTTAAGATGAGATATATAATATAATATAATATAATGATATGTTATATTATATTATATATTATGTAATAGTATATTATTATATTATATTATATATTATATAATAATATATTATTATATTATATATAAATGTTATAATATAATATATTATAAATATTATCTTTTATATTAGATATAAATATTATAATATAATAGTTTAAATATATAATACTTATATATAATATATTAAATTATGTTTGTATTATATATATTATATATATAAGTATTATTTATTATACTTAAACTATAGTATTATATATATAATTATATTAAATTATATTATTTATAATATTATAATATATGATAGGATACATTATAAGATAATAATATAATTATATAATATAAATCATAAGAAAATATATAAACATAATATAATATAATAATATAATATTATCATAATATTATAAAAAAAACTTATTTTCATCTTCTTTTATTAAGGATTAAGCTATCATCAACCTTAAATCTGATGTATTTAATTACTCATAATATTATTTAAAAAATTATTCATTAGGGATGAAGAAGTTCAACACTCCAAAATATGTAGATTAATTTTGATGAAGGATTTGGTGGGGTTTCAAATATTTAAGGTGGATGGAAAGATGTAACCAAGTAAGTAACAATTAAAATTCTTTGTAAAATAATCACATAGACCTTTCAATAGTTTTCAGCTTTTGTGGATTAGGGATGCCAAAGAAGGTATGAATGTATGGGAAATCCCAGTAACCTAAAAATCTAGAAAACTTAACACACAACAGATTTCACAAGGATTCTAGGTGAGGTTTCAAGTGTTGAGATTAGGTGTTGTACACCTTACATAAAAAAAAATATTATAATATTGTAGATTAAATAAATATTTAGTGTGGTGCATTAGGAGGTGTGTTTAGCCACATTAGATATTTAAATTAAATAAGATTAAATCATTTGTATAAATAAAATAAAATAACAATACCACTATTTGCCTTTAAAATAATATAAAATTAAAAAAATCCATAAGTTGCAATTAACCATAAAAATTTAAAATTTCAATCCAAAATTTTCCCTCATATCTTTCTTTTACCATAATACTCTATCTTTTCTACAAGAATACATAGGATGAGACAGTTAACAATTATATTGTTAATACTTTGTCTTTTGGTTAAAATTTAAATTTATAACCACATGTTTATGAATATAAATGTTTATTATTATTTTTATGAGACCCTTTGAAATAAATATTAATATCTTTATTAAATAATTTCAAGTACAGTTTCACTTTATATTAGTGTGAGTTTGAAGGATTGAATTTTGTTTCCCTATATGTTATGTCATTTAGTCTTCATATAATTATAAAAATATATTATAAGGTATCAACTTTTAGTGACTTCTTAGAAATTTAATATCTGATAGGATTAAATACTTGGTGGCTATAGATCCACTTGTCCATTTATCTATGTGATGAATATCTAATTTTTTGACCTTTTATGATCAAACACTCTATTCATGATTAATGATATTTTTTGGAACTTTTTACATAAGAATTTTATGTAATTTTCTTTCAATTTACATAAAGTAAGAATAAAAGTCGAATAAATTAACTACCAACTTATTCAAACTTAGAGTTAAATAACATAATTTAAGTATTTTTTTTATGTATAGACTAACAAATATTTCTTTTAATGTTTTAATAATTAACCATAAAAATATAAAATCTCAATCTAAGGTTCTTCTTCACTTAAGAGTTAAATAACACAATTTAAATTTTGTTTTTATTTATTTACTTTAAATACATCAATGCTTGGTTTTCTAGTGTCTGGCTGGAAAAATTTGGTATTCAACTTTCATACTGTAGAATGCTCCAACGAGGTCTTTTTGTTATTTTTCTTAAAAACAAAGAAATGCAGACTAAAACCCTAGCCAAACCCTTATGGAATATTGGGGGCTGCGTGTTTCGAGTGATGGCATGGTCTCCATCCACCATTGCTAATGAGATTGTGGCTCTCTCATGCTTGAGATGGGTTGTGATTAAAGACCTCCCCCTGACTTCTAGAAGCTTATTCTGGCGGTCTTGGCCCCATTCGACTTTGTTCTAAGGGTCGACGATGCAAAGGCCTCCCTCCCAAATCTAGATGCTTGTGCTCTGGTTTCTCTTAGTTTTGGTACTGAGTTGCCACTAGGTATCATCATTGAGGATGAGGGAAAAGTCATTTGTTGCCCCTTGGAGGTGCTTGGCAGCATCAATGTGTGTTACCTTTGCCGTAAAGAAGGGCACATCTGAAAAATTTTCCCTCTTATTACAACAAAATTAACCCTTTCAGAAACTCCTCTGTGGATAACCCCAACCCGAAGTCTTCCTCTCCTCATTCGTCTCCTGCCCCCAACTCGGTTGTCAACCCCTCGCAGGGCCTTCATTATGTCCCGAACTCTTCGCCCTATAGTGTTGATTCTCTGGCCCGGGCTCGGGGCAAGTCCCCTGCCCCTGGATCTTTGCACCCTTTGGGTATGTGCCATGGTAGTCTCCCCACTGAGAATTCTTTTGAGGCTTTGGTTAGTGAGGAGGTCAACACCTATGAAGATGTAGAGCCTTCAAAAGGACTCATTGGCCCCATTTTTCCTGCTGCTTCAAAGCATATGATTACTCTCTCTCGCCCGCCCCCTCCACCTGGTTGGAACAATGAACAACTTGGTAAGCTAAATGCCCAACAAATTGCCTTAAGGAAAATTAGGCAAAGAATCCAAGACAACCATATTGTTGATGAAAAAGATAGAGGTAAAAATAATGATCATGAAAGTCTAATGCAACTAAAGGTTGTGGGTGGTAAAATGATGTTGGAAAAAATGGGAAGTGGTGTCTCCTAGTAGGATGACACTGATTTGAGTAGGAACACTAGGGCTGAGGGACTATACAAGGGCCCTACCACCACCATATTGGGAAAAGAAGATGGGTTGGTCTCAAACAAGATCATGGATACAACAATCTCACCAAAGCTCACATAATACTCTAGGGTTTCTACTCAAGTGGGTGACATCCTTGGTGGGGACCAACCTAACTCTAAATCTGCTGATAAAACTGAGTTTGTTTGTGACTATCATCCTTCGAGTAAGGCTCAAACCCACAAAACCCTCTACCAGCTTGTTTCGAAAGGGAAGGAGGACTCTGTGCCCTCTTTGACTAGTGAAGCCCCATGTAGTAAACTTGTCACCAATAACAATTAATTGTAACAGCCATGGTTTAGCTAATGAAGATGGGGATGATACCGATGAGAATGTCGCAAAAGGGTGGGAAGGAAAGGTCCTGGTTGACCTAGAAAGAATGGGGATCCTTTGACTGGTAAAAAGAATGTTCAGAACAAGAGAAAGAAGACAAGTATGGTCATCCAATCCCCCATGGCAAAGAAACCTGAAATGGATGATAAGTTACCTAAATGTTTTGAAAATTTCAAGAGTTCCCAAGAGGTAGCCCTCATGACTCTAGAACATGAATCTTAACATCATCTCTTGGAACGTTTGCAGGCTGGAGTCTTCGGATAAGAAATACACCATTAGAAGATTTATGAATATGGATCCTAAGAGAGACATTGTCCTCCTACAAGAAACTAAGGAAATTGGCTTCTCGCTAGAGGTAAATTTGAAATTCATCTGGAAGGAAGCCTGCTAGTTCTCCACCAAACATGACAAGGGAAGGGGTGGAACTTCTATTCTCCTTTCTAATAAGTGGAAACATCTTGCCACTGGTAACGGATCCTCTCCTTGTAATAGGGTGGTGTGGATCATCTTGGAAAAAGATGGGAATAGTATTGGTATATGTTCGGTTTACACTCCTAATGATCACAGGGAGAGAACCCACCTATGGAAATGGATGACTGCTCAGCTGCCTCAAGTCCCCTGGGTAGTTGGTGGGGACTTCAACATGGTGGAGTAGCTTGAGGATAAGTGGGGTGGATTTGATGTTTCATGGAAAGGGGCTGAGAGAAATTTCTGGAAATGAATGAAGTACAAAATGAACCTAATGGATCCCTTGGAAAATGGAAAAAAGGATTATAAGGGGATTTGGTACATATGGTGTAATGCTCATAATGGTAAGAAGAGGATCTATTGCCTCCTTGATAGGTTCTACGTGAATAAGGATGAGGTAAGTTTTGTCCCAGATGTTTTGGGGCTTCAAATTAGTGTCTGCCCATTCACCCTGTCAGACCACCACCCGATAAAAGCCTGCATTTGCACAAGGGGGAAGCCTGGGGTGGATGGGACTAAAAGGGGAAAGTTCATCCTCAACACTCAACTACTTCAGGATGTTGATTGCAAGGATGGAATTGCCTCCATTAGAGAGATTAACAACTGGATGTTGAAAGGGGAAAGTGTTATCTCAAGATGGGAGCATAACATTGACACCTGGAAAAAACTCCTTCAATTCATTGGGAGAAAATGTGCCAAGGACTCAAGGCATGAGGAGAATAAACTGCAAGAAGAATTTGTGCTTGCTGAGTCCAATATTTAGGAAGCATCGAATAACCTGGTGTTTAATGAGGATTTGATTTGGTGCAAGGGCAATCTCAAAAATCTTCAAGCCAAGAAAACTAAAGGTCTCAAGGTCAAATCCAAATTAAATTAGCTTTGCCACTTGGACAAAGGCTCAAAGTTATTTTTCAACTTAATTAGGAAAAAAAAACATAAGGAGCAGATCAACCAAATTTGGGAGGAGGGAGAGCTATTCACCTCTCAGGAGGAGATCCTAAAGCAATTCCACAGTTTCTATAAAAAGCTCTTTACCTCTGAAAGTAATGAGGAGAACAACAAGAAGGCTAGGGAATGTATTAAAAGGATCATTCCCAAAAATATTGGGCAAGACTGTGCTTCCAAGCTAGTGCCTGCCATCACCAAGGAGGAAATTATGAAGGCCATCAATGTCATGAATAGTGACAAATCGTCTGGCTATGATGGGCTCTCGGTGGAATTCTTCAAGGAATTTAAAGATTGGATAAGTGATGACCTCTTTCTAGTGTATCAAGAGGCCCTGGAGAAAGGATCATTGGGAAAGAACTTAAACAAAGGTATCATCAAGTTGCTCCCAAAAGGGGGTGACAAAACTTTAATCAAAAACTAGAGGCCCATAACGCTGCTAAATGTTTCCTACAAGATTCTAGTTAAAATCATGGCTCTTAGATTGGTTTACATCCTCCCTAAGTTTGTAAACAATACTAAACTAGTTTTATTAAAGGTAGGTATATTTTGGAGAACTTGATCACAAGCTGGGAAGCCATGGAATGGTTAAAACAGTCACGTCAGAACTCTACTATGTTGTTGTTGTACTTTGAAAAAGCCTATGATAGAGTCGAGTGGTCATTTCTAAGGATGACTCTAGAAGCGTTTGGGTTTCCTAAGGAGTTTTGCAAGGCAGTGGACATCCTCCTTTGCCATGTCAATGTGCATGTGGATGTCAATGGTGTTCTTTCAAAATAAATCACTCTTGGCAGATCCATTAGACAAGGATGCCCTCTGGCCCCTGCACTTTTTGTGATTGCATTTGATGCCTTACACTATTTTCTAAGAGACACAACAATTTCACCCAAGGTCCAGGGGATAATCCTACTTGACCTCAATGACCTAATCAACATCCAGTTTGCGGATGACACCGCCATTTTCATTAAGTTGGAGGAAAAGAACTTGGAGACCATTTTGGGGAAATTGGATCTATTTTTCCTGGGTGCTGGTGCCAAATTTTCCATTGCAAAGTCTTGCTTTCTTGGTTGGGTTGAGACCCCCCCTAGTTGGCTCCATAAATATGAGTTTCAATGGGGGGGGGCTAACAAACTTGTGAGGTATCTTTGGGATTCCTTTTGTTGTCAGCCCCAATCTTAAGGAGATGTGGCTTTGGATCAGTTCAAAGATTGACAAAAATTTGGATAAATGGAAAAGACAGTATCTGTCTTTTGCTAGGAGATTGCAAGTTTGTCAGAAGATTCTTTCCTCCTATAGCATCTATTTTGCTTCCGTCTGGTTCTTCTGTAGTTATCAAGTGTTTGAAATTCAAAAAAATATTAGGGCCTTTCTGTGGTCGGATGGAAAAGGCAAGAAGAGAAGACATGTTGTAAGGTGGGACCGGTGCTGCATTGACAAAATGAGGGGGGGTTGGAGTTAAAAGATCTTAGATCCCAAGGCATTGCCTTGGCTACAAAGTGGATTGCAAAGGTTACCTCTAGTGGGGAACCATGGAAGGTTCTGGTCAGGAACAATATCCTTTGTGCCTCCCCCAAGTAGGCTAAATCTTGGAAGAACTTTCCCTTTTGTGACATTCTGATGGGTAAGCACCCTATGACAACCGTCGGATCCCTAGTCTTCAAAAGTTTATGGAACGCCTAAGAGTTAGTGAAACATCAAGTTGGGTTTAAAAACTACAATATTACTATCAACAATGATTTCAGTTGCCATTCTTCCTACTCCCCATGGTGGAACTTAGAGCATAACAGTAAGCCCTTGGCATTGTTGTAGGGGTGCTCTGCCAAAAAATGGAACCTTGTCGCTATTCATACCTTTTTATAACCTGCTTGAAAATAGGAAAATCAAACATATGGACAAGCTGGTGGAGGAGTTTCAGTTGGGTAGCTTTAACACTAGAACCTACAATACTCTCTTGGACTCCTGCAAAAATGTTTCTTTCCTTTTGAATCCTGTTGATAGTGAAATTGTTTCTGATGTTATTTCTAGTGATTTGATTTGGAAGGATGGCTCTGCGTTACATGAAATTAAAGCTAAAAGTGTTTATAAATAGCTAACTGATACTAATGTTGTTCAGGACCATGTTAATGCTTGCTGGAATATCAATCTAACTAATGCTAGTTGGAATAGAGTGATTTTATCTTTATGGAAAAATATTATTGAACCAAAGAAGGCTTGTTTTAGGTGGCAGTTGTTGCTACAAAAAATTTCTTATAAGACTAATCACAATGAAGTGAGTATGTGCAGTATTTGTAGGACACCTAAATCAATAATGCATTTTTTTTTTTGAGTGCTTTTATGCCAAAGAGGTTTGGAATATATTTTGTAATGAAATTATCATATGGAATGAATATGGACAAATTAATTGGTATGAAATAATGTTCATTTGTAGGAATATTTTGAAAGATTATAATTTTTTTTGGGATATTCTTACAACTAAAATTCTTTGGTACCTATGGAGGGTTAGGAATGAGGAAAGATTCCAAGGGTGTAAGAGAGGGCTTACTGAGTCAAATAGGAGACTCACATATCTTATTGTTGCTTTGCAGGTAAATGCGTCATTAGAGATGGCATTAGCAAAAGTAAGGAGATTGATTACTAACAGTGGTGGGATGGAAAAAAAATCTGAAGCTGAATTTGGACACAATCTAGGTGATGATGAGAAATTTCTAAGGACGTTAAAGGAATTCCAACGGGTCTTCAATGAAGCTGCAGGAGTTGTTGGTGATGTTAGGCTCCATTCTTGAGCAATTTATGTTGTTGCAGCTCTCTAGAAAAACAAGTTCCTTAAGTGTTGAAAGAAGGCATAGTGGAAGTCAACAATTCAGAATTCAAAAGCATGTCACAATGACTATTAAGATCTCCAAATTCAATTCCTTTAAGCTGATGGAGGTGGGTAAATTGGACACAACTGGCAAAGAGGGAAGCCTAGTGCTGATATTTTTCTTCAAGCACTGGAGGCTTTCCAAAAGGAGTACAATGAGAAGATGGGAAAAGACACCCCTAATGCAAAATTTCTTGTTCTACTCAGCCTGGATGAGGTCTCCAATGGGGTGACTGTTGCTGCAAAGGCACTCTGGGTGATGACTGGCAAGTTTCCATAATACAAGTTCTTTACCACTGTTTTTGGCTGAAAATGGTCACACTTTACATTGCAAGGCTATATCCTTGTATGGAATGTAATCAGTTGATTTAAAGATACCTGTACAAACGCATTGTTACATGTATATATGTTATGTAAAGGGGTTACGGGGAGGGTTGAATACTAATTTTGTAAAGGGATAACTGCTGGCAGTAATACTACTGCAAAGATAACTGTAATTTTTTTGTGTTGCTCCTACTATATTTAATACAAAAAAAAATTCCAAAGGCTTGGATCTTAGTGACTTCCATATTTTATATCACTAATAAAATATGAAGTCTATTTATATAAAATTTTAATGTTAAAAGAATTAATATTTTTAATTATAATGAGTTATGTAAGTGATGTTAAATTTAGAGCAATTATTAATGTAAATTAAATTTGTGATTATTGAATGATATTGAAATTACCAGTATTGATTATTTAATTAATATATTTATCTCAAAAAATTATATTTAATTGGTGATGATTAATCGCTATGATTATGTTCTGAAATGGAAGTAATGGAAGTAATGGAAGCACATTAATCGCTTATATCGGGTGAAATTTGTCTACCAATTAGATTGAAGAGAATTGAATTTTAAAATACATGTTTTGTTATATAATTAGCATGTATAGATTGATAATAGATATAAAAAAATTCAAATAGAAAAAATGCTTGATCTCTCATTGGTTATAAAGAGAATTATTAATAAATAGTTAACATCTGGTGGTGCCTATAGTTCCTGGTAGGAACTAAAAACCTAAAAAAACTAAAAAAAAAGCAAATAATTTAATCCTTGTCTTATTATATACATGTACATCTCAAAAAATCAATTTTAACTTTTAGTTTATTTATTTTTATTGAGTCAAATATATAGTCACAGAATTGAACCACACTCAATTTTGGAGATTAGGAAACCTATTTTTAGTTTATGTTTTTTTAAGTTACATATATGCTCTATTTCATCAAAACTTGCAAATGCTACAGTTTTTCTATGGCACATTTTAGCACTAAAAGGGGCCAATAATTTAATCCTTGTTTAATTATATATGTACACATCCCCAAAAACTAGTTCTAACCTTTGGTTTCTTCATTTTTTTTATCAAGTCGCATCTATAGTCATACAGTTAAACCAAATCCGGATTTACAAGTGTAAAAATAACCCCAAAGCTTTCAAAATTCAAATTTAAATATAGGACCAAGCTAAAAACTCCTAACTAGTCATTATGAGTCAACTTGAATATGAAATTTGTTAATTTGTGTTAAATTGTTGTATTGAAGGACAAACCCTAATTTATTATAAATTAATTGAAAACTCTTTTTTCCATATTGTCATGCAATGATTGTTAATCATGCAATGATTGTTAATCATGCAATGATTGTTAATCATGCAATGATTGTTAATCATGCAATGATTGTTAATCATGCAATGATTGTATAGAGCATGAGCATTGCATCATCTGTAATGTACCCATTTTAGCCCTATGCTCTTCATTTGGATTTAGCCTATTTCCGAAAATTCGTAGGCTAAGCTAAAGCAAAAAATTAGGGTTTCCTCTTTCAGATGATTTTTTGAGGGTTTACTCTTTTAGATATTGCTCAGTTGGCATTCAGAGGATGTTGTGTAGACTTACTATTTATAGCAGTTCACTATTTTTAGCAAGTCTATCTTTTGGAAATATCTATTTAGTAGCAGTTCAATCCTTTGCAATTTAGTTGTTCAGATCTGCTTTCTATTGGTTTTGTGATGAACTTACTATTTTTGGCATTGGCTATTTTTAGTAAGTTTAGTTTTGGCAGTGATCCAGTTGGCAACACTTCAATGAGTTCTTTTGTTGGAGCAATTGAGTTATTCTGGTTTTGGCTTTAAAAGTGTAATTTTTGGAGAAATAGTATTTTTCAAAGCATTAATGTTTTAAATTCAAGTTGACCCCTTGCTCTAATGCATTAACTTAAGTTGTTTTAAAAGGTGGACATGAAGGGGGATGCTTCATGAAGTAAATATTTAATATTTTCTAATGTTATTTTATGCCTTGAAGTGGGATGCCATATTGAGGAGAAATAAAGTGTTTTTCAAAATTAAAATATTTCAAAAGTGAAAAGGGGCGTCCATTTTGGGAGGTGAAAAGATGGAAGTTGAAAAGTCACCTCAAAAGTTATAAAAGCAAGCTTTTCTCCAGCATTTGATCATATTTGGAAAATTATAACAAAATGTTGTTGGATTGAATTCAAAACCTGGCTAAGGGGAAGCTTAGAAAATTTACTCCATTCTTCGGGCCTGAAACTATGGTTCCCTCGATGGTGGATTGAGAGTGTACTTCATTTAGAAGTACACATTGAGTTTCATTATTGAAGAATTTGATGTATTTTTCAGTTTGTTGGTTTGAAAATCAAATTGCTTAAGGTTTAGATTTTGGTTTGATTTTCAGTAATTCAGAAGGGCATCATAGAGAGAGATCATCTTCTATCAGTTGTACTTTGATTCTATTGAAAACACTTGTAATTTGTAGTAGTTCTCTACATTGTAAGGCTGATAATAGTAGTATTGTTTCAGTCGATTTATTACTGTTTTATTTGTGTTTAATTATCACATTTGTAACCCCTGGATGATTTACTGCCAATGTGGAAAAAGAACTTGTTAATTCTCTCATTTGTACCCACTGAAAAGTGGTGAATTCCCACTCACGAGTGGATGCCCGCCACAACGGATGAATTAGTTTATTTTGTAATTTCTTTCCCCCCACTGAATTGGTGGTTGTACGAAAATATTTCATGGTTGGTTCATCGCCTATTGCAGTTTTGTAATAAGTACTCCGCCATATGCTATCACCTCGCCTTCCAAGGATCTTGGTTAACATTCTTGGTGTTGAGTTTTATCTTTTCACTTACAGTTGTAATCAATTTCAGCTTTTGAGTTACTTAGATCCTAGGGATCCTCTGACCATATGCTCGCCCCTCCTCCTTCAGTGGTCTTAGGGTGCATTCTTGGTTAGAGTTATTATTCTACATTATTTTGGTTTTGGAGCTAACCTTAACGGGTGTGTGTTGCAATTGTAATTGATATTAAAAAATCAAGAAAAAATTAATGGGCATATTTCAGTGGTATTAGAGTAGAAGATCCTGCCATCCTGTGGATTAGTGCTTCATGTTTAGGCAGATGAGTGACAGAGATCTCCAGTACTACATTGGAAGTCAGAACATATTCTAGTTCAACTCCTTGTTGTATTCAAAAGTTTGCAATTAAGCATGACTAATGAAGAAGAGATGAAACTGGAAAAGGCACTGTACATGGCTAGAAAGAGACTTGACAAAGAATTTCAGTCAAGAGAAAATGAAGAGAACATTCTTCATTTGTTAGAACAATTTTTGAGACAAGTGAAGCCATCACCTTCAGAGAAAATGGAGTTGGCACTAGCTCCTACAGTGAATTCTTTGAATCAACCCTATTGGTTGGGGCATCCTGATGAAGAAACCAAGATGTTGATTTCTTCTTGTTTCATGGAGATAATAAGAATTGTAATTCCCCAGTTGCCCTATGATGATGAAACTATGAAGATCATATTAAATATGATAGTGGAAAGTTTTCAAGATTTGGATGAAACTGGTAGTAGTTTGTTTTCAAGAAGAGAAGTTGTTTTAAGGACATTTTCTGAAGTTGGTGCTTGCATCTTACTGATAGAGTTGGAGATGGAGAATCAGATTTATCACTTGTTTAATTGTCTTTTCACCTCGACCTAGAGTGAGGAGGAAGAGGATGTGTTTGCAGTTGTTAAGAATGTTCTAATTAACACCATTAAAGAAGTTGATAGTCTTCCTAAAAGTGTCCAAACTCTTCTCTTGGATGCTTATAAACATGAAGAGCAGATTTCTCCCACTATTGATTTGTTAGTTAAAGAAATTTTAAGTCAATGTGAAGATAAGTTGAAACCACTTTTGAAGAAGATTATTGAAAATAGAGAAGAGATATCTGAAGCTAAGAGGATGAAATTTGGAATCCCTTTGAAGATATTGCAAAAGTTCAAGGGGTATCCAAAAATTTGCACTTATCTAAGCATTCTATAGAAGAATGTAATGTGTTAGTGGAAGCCTTGAAGACTAGTGAAGTACTCTTGTTTTTTATAGAGGAGAACAGTGAGTTGGCTTGTGTTAAGAAGCCTCATGTTGAAGATTCAAAGAAAGAACTTTTGGAAAAAAAAGTTGAAACAGAGATGCATGAAGAGGATACTGATAGAGTTGGAGATGGAGAATCAGATTTATCACTTGTTTAATTGTCTTTTCACCTCGACCTAGAGTGAGGAGGAAGAGGATGTGTTTGCAGTTGTTAAGAATGTTCTAATTAACACCATTAAAGAAGTTGATAGTCTTCCTAAAAGTGTCCAAACTCTTCTCTTGGATGCTTATAAACATGAAGAGCAGATTTCTCCCAGATTTGTTAGAAATTTTAAGTCAATGTGAAGATAAGTTGAAACCACTTTTGAAGAAGAGTGAAAATGGCTAAGAGGATGAAATTTGGAATCCCTTTGAAGATATTGCAAAAGTTCAAGGGGTATCCCTCTTATGCATTCTTAGAAGAATGTAATGTTCAGTGGAAGAAGACTAGTGAAGTACTCTTTTGAGAACAGTGAGTTGGCTTGTGTTAAAAAGTTGAAGATTCAAAGACTTTTGGAAAAAAAAGTTGAAACAGAGATGCATGAAGAGGCCATAAGTGCAGATCCAAACGAAGGAGAAGTTCAGTTAGTTGAAGAAATGTGTTCAATCAGAAAATTGCTCCTTCACAATTCCAGAGAATGTTGGTTTGAAAGCCAAGTCAAGGAGGAGAAGAAGAAAGAGGAAGTTGAAGTCTCTTCCCACTTCAAAGCTGATTTGATCAATTCTTTTGAATCATATGTAGAAGACAACATGGAAGGAGAAGCTTCTAGTAGTTATAAAGTAGAATTCTCTTCACCAGAAATCAAGCTAAGGCAAAAAGATAAGGAATTGGAAGGAACTATGGATGGAATAATGAAGAGTGTTCATCACATGTGACAAAGGTTGAGGAGTACAACTCAAACTATTTTTGAAATCTTTATCCATCAAAGTTGTTCTATATCATCTCAACCAGTATATAATGATTGCAACTCAAGTTCACACATTGCTGATAATGGTATTCAAGTTTTGTCAAAACTTGATAGAATTCATATGCAAGTAGAGCATTTGCTTCATGATGTGCCTAGGGGAGAAGTTGTATGTTGCATTTCTATTTATGACATGAAGTCCATTAAATTTTCCTTGGACTAGATTAAATCTAGTATTTTTCACATCATTCATGACAAAGACATAGTGGTTAATATTGCTGACAAGGCATTGGAGTGGAATGAGCTTACCAAAACAAGGTTGCAAGAAGTGCATGAGATTCTAATTGGAATAGAAAATAAGATTGTTGTTGTTCAATATTCATGGGAGCAAGAAAACAAAAGAAGAGCAGAGGAGCTTTAGGTAATTCTTGATGAGTTGGATCTCATACAAGAAACATATGATTTGGAATGTTGTCCTGAGAGACCAAAGCATTCAAATTCTCAAGTTTTTCAGGCTTTAGACAATCTCTTGTATGAAGAAGGTGCTAGTAAGGTTTATGTAAATCCTCTTTTTGAAAATGATGAAGGAATTGTTTCAAAGATTATTGAAGGAGAAAATTTGAGTTTGTCTTCCAGCATTGGAGAGTTGATACATGAGTTGCACAAAATTGAATCTACTGTTGCTCCTAGTGCATCCATTTAGCAAGAAATGGTAACTCTTGGATCACAAAGAAATGAATACATTATTATTGTTCATCAACAAAGAGTTGATGGGCATGTTGATGAAGGTTTTATTTATTTTTTGAAGAGGATGCTTGTGAGGCTTTTGTCATATTTTAGTGCATCTCTATCTTCTCTTAGAGTGATTGATTCTAGAATTTCATTTGATGAAGGATTCATGGAATCTTCCAGCAAATCATGTCACAAGATTTTGGATTCAATCTCTTCAATGAACATAGGTTGGTTGAATACTTCTTGGAGTTTCAAAAAGTGTCAATTCAGATGGAACGAGTAAATCAAAGGATTCAGGTGAGAGCAGTTCTCCATATAAGAAGTGGTTCTTCATGGTTGTTAGTTTGGGATCCTTGCATTATTTGGGAAGAAGGTAATTTTAAAGTGGATAGACCAGCATATAATATTCAAATGTGGTTGTGACCATTTGTTTATGTGTTGCGAAATGTCTTCAATTGAAAATCATTATTTGGGATCTCAAGTAATTTCTTATGAAGAATGGAATGCATAAAAAGAAGGTTAGATGGAAAGATAAGTGTCAAAAATTATGTTTAATGTTTATTGCCTCCTTTTTTTGACATTGGTTCTTTATTTCTAATCATAATTTGGTGTTCTAGGAAGGAAATATGATCATAAGTTGGTCTATGGTGGTGTTGGGACCTTCGACAAGGATTCCACCAGCCTTATTCAAGAGCATATATGCTTATTTTGTTGGATATTTTTCATATTACAACCGCTGTTTTTATTTGGGATGCTATTTTTTCATAAATCAGATTTCAAATTGTCTAAATTAGACTTGTTAGTTAATTGGTGTTTCCATTTTTTGACCTTCTAGTCTACTATTAGGACTGATTTTGAGCCTCAAATGAGAAAAGGATTGTTCCAAAGTAGTCAAAATTCATGTATGGGATGTTCTCTAATGTTCAACAGTGGCCTTCTTTGTGTCTTCTCCTATTCCAATGTTTGGGGCAGCAAGTTGGAAATTGATTTGGTTCACCAGTTGGAGACTCGTGAGGTGAAATTTGTAAGTTTTTCATGGAGTTATCTCAGTTTGCTTCAAAGAAGGCATTATACATCTTCATGGATTTTTTAGGATGTGATGGAGGATCTCTTGCAAGGAGTTGCTCTTTCCTTTGCAAGAAGTACTAGAAGAGTCACATATGTTGTCGTGACTCTACTTGGTGCTTTGAGAAGTTATGATATGGATCATGTTTTTGAGTTGAAAGGACTATCTTTCTTTTTGCTCAGGAATGTGTTAGGTTGTGGGATTGTTGTTATTGACTCCTCTGAGTTTACAGGACATGAGATGTTGCAAGATTATGATTTCAGTTCCTTCAAGATAAATAGTTTAAGCCATGTGATTGGAAGGAGTATAGTGCAGTCTTGGAATATTGGTCATGTTTATGTGATTAGTGTGGCACAATGTCAGCATGATGGGTCTCTATGGAGATGGATTTGGGACCCTGGGATCCTATTTGGCGTGGTAAGGATCAAATTGTTTCCTTGGAGTGTGGTGGCATTGCTTGAGGACAAGCAATTGTGGGGAGGACAGACTTTAATATCCCCATTTTAGCCCTATGCTCTTCATTTGGATTTAGCCTATTTCTAGAAATCCGTAGGCTAAGATGAAGCAAAAAATTAGGGTTTCCTCTTTTAGATGATTTTTCAGGGGTTTCCTCTTTCAGATATTGCTCAGTTGGCATTCAGAGGATGTTGTGCAGACTTACTATTTATAGCAATTCACTATTTTTAGCAAGTCTATCTTTTGGCAGTATATGTTTAGCAACAGTTCAATCCTTTGCAGTTTGGTTGTTTAGTTCTACTTTTTGTTGGTTTTGTGATGAACTTATTATTTTTGGCATTGGCTATTTTTAGTAAGTTTAGTTTTGGCAGTGGTCCAATTGGTAGCACTTCAGTGAGTTCTTTTGTTGGAGCAGTTGAGTTATTTTGGTTTTGGCTTTAAAAGTGTAATTTTTGGAGAAATAGTATTTTTCAAGGCATTTTAATGTTTTAAATTCAAGTTGACCCCTTGGCCTAGTGCATTAACTTAAGTTGTTTTAAAAGGTGGAAATGAAGGGGGGACGCTTCATGAAGTAAATATTTAATATTTTCTAATGTTAGTTTATGCCTTGAAGTGGGACGCCATATTGAGGAGAAATAAAGTGTTTTTCAAAATTAAAATATTTCAAAAGTGAAAAGGGGCGTCCATTTTGGGAGGTGAAAAGATGGAAGCTGAAAAGTCACCTCAAAAGTTATAAAAGAAATCTTTTCTCCAGCATTTGATCATCTTTGGAAAATTATAACAAAATGTTGTTGGATTGAATTGAGAACCCAACTAAGGGGAAGCTTAGAAAATTGACTCCATTCATCGGGCTTGAAACTATGGTTCCCTAGATGGTGGATTGAGAGTGTGCTTCATTCATAAGTGCACATTGAGTTTCATTGTTGAAGAATTTGATGTATTTTTCAGTTTGTTGGTTTGAAAATCAAATTGCTTAAGGTTCAAATTTTGGTTTGATTTTCAAAGGGTATCATAGAGAGAGATCATCTTCTATCAGTTGTACTTTGATTCTATTGAAAACACTTGTAATTTGTAGTAGTTCTCTACATTGTAAAACTAATAACAATAGTATTGTTTTAGTCCATTTATTACTGCTTTATTTGTGTTTAATTATCACATTTATAACCCCTGGATGGTTTACTGCCAATGTGGAAAAAGAGCTTGTTAATTCTCTCATTTGTACCCACTGAAAAGTGGTGAATTCCCACTCGCGAGTGGATGCCCGTCATAGCGGATGAATTAGTTTGTTTTGTAATTTCTTTCCCCCCACTAAATTGGTGGTTGTACAAAAATCTTTCATGGCTGGTTCACTACCTAAGTTTATTTCAGTTTTGTAATAAGTACTCCGCCATATGCTATCACCTCGCCTTCCAAGGATCTTGGTGAACATTCTTGGCGTTGAGTTTTATCTTTTCACTTACAGTTGTAATCAGTTTCAACTTTTGAGTTACTTAGATCCCAGGGATCCTCTAACCATATGCTCACCCCTCCTCCTTCAGTGGTCTTAGGGCACATTCTTGGTTAGAGTTACTAGTCTACATCATTTTGGTTTTGGAGCTAACCTTAATGGGTGTGTGTTGCAATTGTAATTGATATTAAAAAATAAAGAAAAAAATAAGAGGCATATTTCATCATCTCCTTACATCGTCGTTCCTAGGCATCATTGCATGCTTGCATGTTGTAATAGTCATTATTTTATACTATTGACTCAATAATAGGAATTTCTAGCAAGCTCCTAAACAATGCCTATAAATACCACCCCTTTGTCATAGGTGCAAACATTGAGACAAAAATGTTCTAGAATTTAAACTTTAACAAAGTTTAGATTTTGTCATATAGGTTTAGATTTTCAATCACAAAAGTGACCTATGATATCCTAAGTTTATTGATTTAGAAGTGTTATGTTCAAACATCACACAATGTCTTTATCAAATTAGTGAATCAACTAGAAACACTTGTCATTGCATACCTTCATCAAATTTCTAGTTAACTATCTTTGCTTTATTTATTTGAATTGTGTACTTTCATCTTAGTTTGACTTTCAATCATAATGCATAATCTAGGGTATCTATTGCTTGTCTTATAGTTAATTATTTATTTATCCCACATTAGTTGAAAAGATATAGATCTCAAGTGGTTTAGGGGATGAATCTACCTTAAAAAATACAAGTTGTTGGACTATGTAATAGAAAATAAAAGAATAATAAACCAAAAAAAAATCAAACAATGAAAGTAGAAGACTTTAGCAATTGTGTGCTACTTCTATTCACAACTACCAATGAATATGTTACAAAAGAAATAATATAAATATTGTGGCTAGGAATGATGTTGTCACTAGAAATGGGTAACACTTTAAACTAATTTTCCTATGACTACATAATATATGAAATCATGTCTCAATGTGAAAGATCATACAAATAAATAGAATACATTATAGTTACATAACAAGAAACAAGAATGTAATCGCTATCCTTGAACTATCAACCTTCCAACTATTTGTTGGTTGATATTCTTGAAGATTGGTGTTCTATTTTATGGCTAAATTTATCCAAGTGTATAATTTTCCATCACAAGGCATGTGTATGAAGCTATATAAATTGTAATGCACAATGGTTCAAATACTAATTTGTGATCATGTGTGATATCACATGATTAACAATGAACAATGAACAATGCACAAAGTCACACATGGTGGTGTATGATGAGACCATGTTGTTGAGAACATAATAGTAATGACTCTCAAGGTGTACACTATTAATTCTCCAAATCCTATCACACAATCCTAGAGAATGCACTTAAGACCTAAACCTAGGGAATTATGTTAGTTCAAACTAACAAGACAATTCTCATCATCAAAATTTAGATAACTATGATCCAATTGACAAGACTGTGTAACTCTTTCACACTTTAACTCTACATGGTTGAGGGCATCCCTATAGATATTTAAGAAAAATTAAATAGAAATGAAAAAAACTAGGTCACCAAACTTTATCACACCCATTTCATAATGATATCCCAAAGATTTGTCATTAAATATCTCATGTACTAGCTTATATGTCTTGCAAACCTAAAGATCTCTTATCAAGCAACTTAGTAATAGGTTATATATACAATTGAATATGTAAATGAGATTCATATCCCCAAATGTGATTTAATTTACCATTTCATACTTCACATATAAACCTTGAAAATCTAGAAATGCATGCCCCCTAAAGATAGATAATAACTAAAAACTATCAAAATGTATGGAAAAGGTTACTAGTACCAAATTATGTAGACTAATAGAACACTAATTGATCGATAATAGATAATGTATTTCAAATATAAAATAAAAACTACTAAAATGATTGGTGCCTTAATCCATTGGTGATAAAATAGAGATCTAAAAGCAAGTATAACATGTATGTGAATTTGAGCCAAATCAATAAGATATGAATCAACATAAAACAAAGAACTAAAAATACATTTAGAATCCCATCAATCTAGTTGTAATATCATCTAAATTCAATTCATAAACTCAAGAAACTTTGCATTACCAATTATACCTTAACAACAAATAGCTGATCAAAGAAACCCCATATTCTATTCTAAAAGGGATCTTCAAATATTTCAAAGAAGTTTTACAATGGTTGTGATAATCAACTAATCAAAAAATTGTAACAAGCTAGAAGATGTAGCCTCAAAAATGTATTACCTAGATCTTGTGAAATTCTCATCCAACTTTGGAGATGCTCAAATAATGAAGAGAATTTGTGCTTGCAAGCACCTTCTCTAGACTTTATAAACATGAAAGATAAAATAAGTCAAACTTGAACTAAATATTAACACCAAAGAACATACAAGACCAAAGGACATCCTTAGTCAACTATAGCAAAAAAGTATCTAGCCCTAACTTCATAGAGAGAAGTTATATTTATAACCTATTAATTTTTTTGTAGATTTTATATGCATCTAACATTTGTTCCTATCTACTACACTTGAACTTCAAATCTTTAGCAAACCTATTGGAACAAACTTTCCATTGGAGCATTAAATTTACTATAGAAAAATGGTGCATTTAATCAAACTTTGTAGGAAGATTTCAATGTTGCAATCCTTGAGCATATAATAACCCATGAATATTCTTTCTGAAACACATTTCTTGGGATTATATTTTCTTAAATAACAGATAAATCTTCTTTAGATTTGCATGCTTGGCTTTGTTAGAACCTCTAACATTGATTTATGGTCATATAGTTTCCCATATCCCAAGGACTCAATTTTCCTTTAAATATTTTTAAGTATTTTTGGAAATACCTGAATCCCAATAACTTCCTTGACCACCATATCCTCAAGTCACAACATGAACCCTAAATTATATTTACCTCTATGAATATCTATCTTGTTTCCATAACTATTTTCATAAAACTCCTCACTAACCTAGCCTTTACAATTTTTCCCATGTTTAACTAGATTATAAAAGCACTATTAAGTTATTTATCTTCCCATCCATTCAACATTTAATTAAATCTTCTAAAAATTTCCCCCAAATCAATAAAGGGGGCCATTTTCCTCTTAAATAAATTGTGGCACTCAAGTTTAGGCTCAAAAGAAGCTTCCTAGCTCACAAGAGTGTCATGCTCCCCTATGATCTTTTCTTTTAAAATATATTAAAAATTAATGGGATCTTTCCACATGTCAAGAATAATGGTCCATGCCATGTTCTTCCCCTTCATTCCCTGTGCACCTACCCAAGATCCTCAATTTTTCTAAGTATGAAGGAATGACCAGTCTACTAAGTTTGTGTGGGCTATCTATCTTGTAAATTTTCCATTTTTGGTATGAAATTCCTCCTAAGTTCACTTTCTCTTCTAGCTCCATCAAGGTATTGATCTTCCTCATTCAATCATTCCCTCTACATATTCTCCACCTTTGTTCCCTCTTCGATCAAGGCTTCAAATTTTCCCATACCACCTTAACTATTTACCAAAATCATGTTCCTTCACAAACCTTGTTAGGTAGTCAAAATTCCCCACACCAACATGCCTCACCTTCAAATCTAGAAACCCAAATTTTGACTCTCATGTATCTTTCCATTGTTCATCTCCACCTACCTCCTTATATGTCTGGAGTTTCAATAATGTTTAGAGTGATGACATGTCTTCTAGAAGGATTTCCCATGACACAAAAACATTATGTAATAAGGAGGATGTGGATCCACATTTACCTCTAAAAATGAATACAAATAAGATGAATCTAACTACCATTATTGTAATAGCTAAGGTTTTTAACCTAAAGAGGCTCCTCACCATACTTACTAAGGATAGTCTTAAGTCATTGGGAACCCTCCGCCACACCTACCAAGCCCATTTCCACATAGTAGGACACTACATAAATGGCTCACTACAAAGGGAAACAACATTCAATAAGTATGAGAATCCATTTCCATGTATTAGGCCCAAGAAAAAGACCATTGTGTACTTTTTTATGTTCTTCCCAAGTGTCTTAAGATTGTAGAGATAGGATCAAGAAAAAACCCTAAACAAACCTTATCTATAATTATAGTGAGCGTGTGTTGTTTAGGCATCTATATTTGAGGATAAAACCTACAAATTTGTGGAGATAAAAGAATGAAACCCCTAAAAATATCACATCGAAGGATAAAGAGCCTTTGGGTAAAGGATCAGTCTCACTTAGAGGTCACACTCAAATATTAATGGTGCCAATAGCAAGTGAGACCCTATTACACAACACTCATAATTATTGAGCATGAAGACTTGTATTCCCCATTACTTTGGTGTGTTGTTATGGCATGTGGGTTATCTTCTTGGCCCATTATTGTAAGGAAAGTTAGAAAAATCACCTTTTCAGCCTTTCACAACCCTTGTCAAATTTATTTCTTCTACTAATATCAATTTGGTGTTTAAATATGATTTGGTAATCTAGTAAATGTCTTAAATTTTTGTTTCATCTTCATCTTCTAAGTTATATGCAAATTAGTGCTTGCTATTTAGGTTCTAATAAACAATTTCAAAGTGAAGCATTGAGATTTTTAGCCTATTTTGTAAACATTAATATAATCTAGGGTTTTATAAGGTTTTGGTTAGATATTTAGCTTGGAATGTATATCTCCAACACAAAGTATATTTTCTAAAGATTTTAACTAATATTTATAGGAATATTTAGCTAAGACATTATAGTGGTATTAGAGCTAGTTTTCTTTCTAGCCTTTGAATCATAGGATTCCTAAAATTACTAGTGTTTGGTGGAACAAGCTCTTTAGGAGCTAATAGTAACTAGAACAAAGGTTATGAAAGACCTCTTTGATCCATTTTCTTGCAATCAAAAAAAGATGCTCATGTGATAAAATCTCCAAGTTCAATGAAGGACAATATTATTCCCCATTACATGTATATTTTTTAAGTAGATTTTATTGAAATATTAATTGTAGATAGATAAATTTTACTTTGATATTTATTAAAGATAGATAACTTTTATTGTGATATTTAATACACATTGGTAAACAAATATAAAATATGCATTGAGTGTACTCACATTTATTTAATAAGCTTTGAAAATCTTACCAATTATTAAATAAAATATGTAAAATACTACCTCTAAGTCAACAGTGTAATTGTATGATGATGTATGCAATAGTGCTCATGTCATTCAAGTCATTAATAGGTTTGAAATTTGTTTCAATGAATTAAATGCATTGCATTGCACACAATTTAGAAAAAAATTCTAATTTATGCACTGACTATTGACAACATGAACCAATAAAAAGAAAGATAAAGGATATTTTACCAATTTTAAAAATAGACAATTAAAAATAGACTATATAAAATTATTGGTCAAGTTTTTAATTCTATATGTTCATTGATTTATCACTATCAGTTAAAAAATTGCATGCAATGGATACATTAGTATTTTGCTTTGGGCACAACTAATAATAATTAAATTTAATTAATTATTAAGTACTCATGCAAATTCCTTATCTCCAAGACTAAATAATTTATTATTTAATTAATTTTCTCTTCTTAAATTAAGTAATTGTTTTAATTATTTAATTTAATTCCTCAACATTATCTTCTTCTAAAAATAAATGAAATTATTTATTTTATTTATTTAATTAATTTAATCTTGCACATGCAAATAATAATTAAATTTATTTAATTATTAAATACTCATGAAAATTCTCACTTCCCAAATTAAATAATTATTTTTAATTATTTAATTTATTTCTCAAACATTATCTTCTTCTAAAATAAATAAAACCATTTATCTTATTTATTTAATAAATTCACTGTTGCACATGTAAACAATAATTAAATTTATTTAATTACTAAATACTCATGCAATCCCACCTCACTTGTTAACTAGACTTACCCTTAGTTCACTAATCAATCTAATTAGTCAACTCCTCAATCAAATCCACTTCACTCCCACTCACTTCAAGTCTTCTAATCAATCAATTTGGTTAACTAACTATCAATCTTAACTTTAATACTTCAATCAATCCTCTTAATTGAATCATGCATTCAGTTAACTAAACTATTGAATCATGCATTCTCTAGGTTATTTTTTTAGAACCAAACTTAATCTTAGTCCTAGCCTATTAATTTTCCACAACTCAATTATCAACAAGGTTTTGGATTGGCCAACACTTAAGTAAAGTAATCAGTACTTCACTTTTTCTCTTCGGGCTATGTGAGACCCAAGAGGGTAATCCTATGCATACTCATAATATCTCACATTAAGTCA
Source organism: Sequoia sempervirens (assembly GCA_007258455.2). NCBI lineage: Eukaryota > Viridiplantae > Streptophyta > Pinopsida > Cupressales > Cupressaceae > Sequoia > Sequoia sempervirens. The sequence goes on along the minus strand of VDFB02047230.1, from coordinate 193,367,853 downwards.
AGAGTATTTCTTCACACAAATGCACTATCATAAGAAACTCACCTTATCAAAGGTTCAACAGACCTCAGATAGAAGTGTTACTCATTTCAGGGAATGCACTTATATACATACAGTTGGGGCAATGTAGTTTAGAGTATTTTATGAATCTTTCTTCATCTTGAATCCTAAACCAAATTTATTACTAGCTCAATTGACCACAAGATAAACTTAATAAAACAATCAGTGCCTCATCTAAGGGAGAAACAAAGTCATAACTTGTAACCAATCGATAATACAATTCCAATTGAACATCAAAAATTAATGGACTATTAGAGTGTCACTTTGTAACATCTAACTCACTATGTTTCAAAATATCACTTCCTTACGAAATCCTTTATCCTTTTCTCACAAACTAATGACCTCATTTTAGCATTTAATCAACTCATTGAACTGAAGCATAAAACAAGTTCATCCATTCGATGAAAATAAAAAAAGACAAATGCAATTATAATTAATAACTTAATTCATAACTTGGAAGAAAATACATAGGAGAGAAACATTTTAGAACAAAAAATCTTCTTCATTTCTGATATTGCTTGGTAAAACCATATTTAATATCTGTATACAATATAACTTTCACCTTAGATTTGCTTCTGATATATCTATTAAAGTATCTATTTACATTCTATCTGATTTGAGAGCATAGTATTCATTGTGACCTTTCCTAGACTCAAAATTCTGAACTCTCTTGTATCAGCCATGAAATACCCTTTATATAAATAGGGGAGCAACAAGCACCCGACTGAATTACACTTTCACTTTCATTGCAGTTCATTTCAAAAACCTAATTATAATTGACTCCTTGAAGAACTCCCCAAGCAATTTCATATGCAATCATTTGTGAATAGGGGAGGACAAAAGGCAAAAAACATGTGAAGGACACCAGTAGTCATTTTCACAACATTTGTTGTTGAAATAAAAAAGATTCCATTCATATATTTTAGAGGACTTCCATGCCAGCATGGGAAAGCAAAAGACAAACCACAGACACATGAAAACAAATACCTCCTATGCAAAGGCCATGGTGTCATAAAAAACTAAAACAAGGCAGTGACCCTATTCATATTCGTTGGCATCAGAAAATGCCTGACCGCTCCTTGTCCTCAATGAAATTGGAGGGATCATCACCACGTCATCATCAAAGCCCCTATATGGCACCAAAGAATGGAGGTATTGGCCATAGTTCGAGTCAGTATCAACTTTAGCGTCCAAAGGAGTATTAGAAAACACAATAGGAGAATTGTGTTTACCCAAGCAGGCCCTATGACTTTTCTCTTTTTTCTTAGCCTTCTTCACTGGTTGTGCTAGTTCCTTTCCTTTGAACTTGACCACTTCTCTCATAAGGGTTCTATTTCTCAAACGGTAAGTACTTTGCACAATTGGCTTCTTCTTATGACCTCTAGCCCTCCTTTTACCCTTTGAAACCTCAGGAGAAGCCTAGGCTTCCCGCTCAATTATATCTTCATGACACTCAAAAACATTGAGACGGCTAGACCTTCTAATAGGATGAATTGTCACACCAATTTTCCCCATTTTCAAAACAAGCAAAATTTAACGATTTAGAACAAAGTTATAGGGAGATACACCTACAACCCAGAAAATTGTGACCAACCTATCAAAGAAATTCGTAACCAAACTAGAGAACCTAGTTTGAAACTAAGCTACTAAGGACAAGAAAATTCAACTCAAGACAAATAAACAACCTCTTACTACACTTCACACTTTGCCTCACATACACTACAATCTAAAAAGATGGTGAAAATGAACAATGATCAACCCACATTAAATATAAAATTTGAGCGTGTAGAATTAATGATTCAAGAACTCCTTGCTCAAGCAAATTGATAACTCAATAGTTCAGCTTTGAATTTGGTCCATTGATCTTAGAACAATTAAAATTTCATCTAGGGTGGCCATGAGCATCATTTTTCGACCATTATCAATTTGCTTCTAGAAAACAACGATGCTATCTCAAATGCTACCACATTCTTCTCTAACCTTGATTAATCATACGTGATTTGACAATTAGCATGTACCACCAACCTAATCTATACATTTTCATTTATATCGGCGAAGTACATGAGACCAATTTATTCTTTTGAGAGAATATTTCCTTATATGCTTCATTGCTCATCTTGGATCTTCCTCAACTTCTAGGGTACAATCAATGATGAAAGTATTCATGCAGTGATTTTTAGTCCATTGGATCATCCTATTTTAAAACTTCATCAACGGTTCTCCAATTCTTTTGCTACTTTCCTCTTTACTTTACACGAAATCCTCAGGATCTTACCACATTTCCTATTTCATCAATAGTCATCTCCTATCATAGATGTATCTCATCCTTTGTCAGCCTCATTAGCCATGTAAACATCCCCATGATGAAACTTCAGCCCTTGGTTTTGCAGCCTGTCCTTTGGTCACATTCATCCCTCCATCATGCATCACTAATTCAAACTTTGTACTTAGGATCTTATGGGTGACAGGAGATGTAGTGGAGGCACCAGATTTAGACACTTACACCTACATAAAAAACAAATGGCACAAAAGACATCGCTCATAGGATCTCATCATATTAGTGAAAGAATTTTTTTTAGAGAATACCATTGCTCGTCGCTAATTCAGAACTCAACTTCCAAAATGAATTCGTGATGAGCGATATAACATAAGGTTGTCACTCATCACTAATTCTCCTCATACAATTTGCAAGCAATTAGCGATGAGAGGATTTACAAAGTTTACAATGTGCATCGCAGATCGCTATTCTGGAACTTAGCATATAAAACATATCTATGATCATGCAATACAATGGAAATTACATCATATCACTCATCACTGATCCAACCTTATCATTTTATGACCATCCGCGATGAAGGATAAGAACAAAAGGCCAGAAGCATCACTCATAGCTATTACAAAATTTGAAGGCTCAAAAGCCATTAGCAATGAGCGATGTTAAAGAAAATATCATTCCATCGCTCATCTCCAATTCAAGGTATGTATCTATGAAGAAATCAACATGAGTGATGTAGTTATGAGGGCCATCGAGACTTAAGTGGAGATTTTAAGCACGTGCACTTAAGTTGTTTTAATGAGGGGGATCCCCTAGGATGACATGAGAATAGTAAGCTCAAGAACTTCTAATTCATGAAATACAAAGGATGTAAAGGAAAAAGATCCTTTATTTAACCTTATAAGATGGGGATTTTAGACCTAGGTAAGAGAGGCCAGTCACTCGATGACATTGATAGACATGAAAGTTTTATATGACCGGATACATGCACCATGCAATTTACAACAAATAGAATGTTACAAGCAACTAAAATGAACAAAACCCTAAACCTCCACATAAGAACCCTACATCAAATGTAACAAAGGTTTTAAATGAAAATAAAATTTCTTAGGGTTCAATATGAGCATTTCATATTTTGCAAAATTTGAAAGTGCCATTAGTGGCTCTTTTTGGGGATGTATTTTCCTCGATGAACAGAGCGAGAATTCAAATCTTGTTGAGAAGCAGACCATGTGCCTACTTCATTGGGAAAGAGAGTCAAGAGGTCACCTCTTTCCCAATTGCTCTTGGTTTGAATATTTGATGGCCCAAGGCCACCAAAAACTGCAAGTCCCTTCTTACCTTTGTGATAGACAAAGTTCTTATCACACCTTACTAAATCCAATTTGAAAATATCACTGCAATATACCTGATTAAACATGTTAGCATCTCTAAACAACATAGCATATACAATATTACCAACAAATTCACAACTATCATGCATATGAGAATCAGGCATACCCTTAAAATACAAATTTTCATGTGGCAACAACTCACAATATTTATCATTTAAAACATTGTCAAGCTGAAAACAACCCTCTTCAATATTTTTCCCATTACCACACTGTAGGAAAATTTCATCCAGCTGAAAAACTTGGCACTCATATTCTGCCACATAGCTGGTACTATCAAGTTCAATCTTCCTATTAGTTTGCATTTCAAAGGTAAAATAGTTATAAGAACTAATCAAAAGATTATGTACATCATGCAAACTATCCCCAAGTGTATATAAAGAGATACACTCATATTTTGGCACACATTGTAACTATGCCTCAACATGTTGGTGTAGAGAATCATCAAGAATCCCTAACCTATCCTCATCCTTACTCACTTTGATACTTCTGAACATAACATGTTAACATCTTCAACATTCGTAGTTTGTTTAAAAGTGAGAAATTCTAGTTCAAAAAGATAATCTATTTTTTCTTTGGAATAAACCCCCATATCCATATGAAAAGATTCATAACTAGGCTCATCTAAAATAGAAAAAAAATACTTATCCAAATCTGCATTAAAATTTTAGAATTTAGCTTATCAGATACACAAACTTCATGGTCATCTACTGTTTCTAACCCATCAAAACATATTTATGAAATTACATCAGCTTGTACACTCTCATACTCACTTGGTTGCTTGTCATTGCTCACTTTATCACCCTGTTGATCAACTAGTTCATAACTAGAAGGAAAATCAGATACCCACACATCATATCTTGCATAGTAAAGGCTATCATCACTATCAAAATCAATATGAACAACTCACAACAATTGTGGGTTGATCACATTTTCGTATTCAGTGGTCAATAGATTTGAAAGTTCACTACTTAATAAATCATTGTTCTGATCCATTCTTTCAACCACTTTCTCTTCTTGACTTCTACTAGAACTACATGTATTACCAAGTTGTACATCAGAGTATATCATGATATCACCATCAAAAAAATCAATGGTCTGATCACAAATTAGGTTTTCCCAATCATAGGAGATTGAATTGCCAACAACCTTTTCAAAATCATAGTCACAATTTGTCTTAGAAGACAGGTTATCCATTTGTTCATTCTTGCTTACTTTTGGGTTGTTATGATAGCAATCTACATCTTTCTTTACTTCAACATTGGACTGGGTTTCATCATTGAGTTAGTCATTCACATCTTCTTGAGGATAGAGACAAATATTTTCTGTCATGAACAACAATGGTAGACTTTACAACACTCTTAACTTCTTCTTTCTCAAGCATGCACTTGTTTGTATCTAAAATTGAAGACATTTGATCATTCATATCCATACAACTACTAATTTTATCAACATGTTTACCCACAATTGAAGACATCGGACTTTGCACATATTCATTCCTCATTTTTTTCATATTGTCTAAACATGTGTAAGCCATCTGCATATTGAATATTTCAAAATCCTTTAATAATGCACTAGATCCCTCCTCAAAAGCTTCAAAATACATATGAATGCACTTTGAGGTACTAGGTCTAAATTTTTTAGGGATCAGTGAAAGAGTAACAACAAATCTATGACTAAAATCAATACTTGATTCTTCATCCTTTTTTTTCCTTTGTTTTAACTTTGTGACAAGGTCAAAAGGTTCTTTTGCAAATTCTTCTCTATAAACATCCACTAGTTTATCCTAGCAGGAAAAGGACTTCTTAGGAAAACTTAAGTACCAATCATTAGCTCTAACTTCAAGAGATCTGACAAAAAATCTCATCCACATATCCTGATCTCTAAATGAATGTTTCACCATGAAGCTATTAAAAATTTGGACATGTGCATCTCCTTCACACACATTATATCCATTAAATCTAAATGAATGTTTCACCATGAAGCTATTAAAAATTTGGACATGTGCATATCCTTCACACATATTATATCCATTAAATCTAGGCATTTGCTTATAGACTCTAGATGGCATATTGTTAACCTTGTAATCAACCCATGACAAGCCTAATTGGTCATACAATGGATCAAAAGAATTGATAAAAGGTGCAGTATGATTATCTCTCAATTGGGCTTGTAGAGCCATCAGGTTCCTTTTGTTCATCTCTTTAATTCCCTTTTTAAACACAACTTTCCATTCTAGCCTAAGCCTGGGCTTGTTCATACTTGGGATCATGCACTTTTTGGAATCAACTGTTTAAGGATTTTTAGATTTATGAAGCTTCTTGCCAATATGTATCAAATTTTCTAATCACATGGTTATTTCTCTTTGGTAATCCATGAATGTATGCAAATATGGTTTTAACTAGTTATGCACAATCATAACCATGACGATATGAAGGATCACTAAGATAGTTATTAATATGGTGGTAACTTGGGCCTGAAACATATGATAATGAAAATGGATAGAAATTCCTAAGATATACAACTTTATTTTAACCATCCATGCTAGAAAATTTGTGAATATTCTGACAAACACTTTAAAAAGAACAACAATTTCATTTAATATGATAGGTTCAACAAATGAAAATGTGCAAAGAACCATGTACCTTCACACCTCTAGTTTCTACAACTTTGAATAGAGCACTTTCAAGTTACAATAACAAGCAGTAGCCCTTCATGTGTATAAATTGTAGAGAAGAGTCACCACCTCTTCAACAAGAGGGAAACCTTTGATGCAAGGATATTTGTCTTTGAGTTCTTCTAGCAGAGACACTTTCTCAATATTTTGAATTTAAATAAAATTGCATATTTGAGTTCTTCAATATTTGAGCCAGATGTTCATTTTGTTTTGACTCCTTTTCAAATGGTCTTCAACAAATTTGCATCAAAGATGCAAAATGATTCCCTAACAGAGTCGCCATTTATGTTGGTTATTTTTTAAGAACTAAACTTAATCTCAGTCCTAGCCTATGAATTTGCCACAACTAAATTATCAACAAGGTTGAGGATTGGCCAACACTTAAGTGAATTAATTAGTACTTCACTTCTTCTCTTTGGGCTCTGTGACACCCAGGAGGGTAATCCTATGCATACTCATAATATCTCAAATTAGGTCAAGAGTATTTCTTCACATAGATGCACTATCATAAGAAATTCACCTTATCAAAGGCTCGACAGACCTTAGATAGAAGTGTTACTCATTTCAGGGAATGCACTTATATACTTAAAGTTGGGGCAATGTAGTTTAGAGTATTTTATGAATCTTTCTTCATCTTGAATCCTAGACTGAATTTATTACTAGCTCAATTGACCACAAGATAAAATTAATAAAACAATCAGTGCCTCATCTAAGGGAGAAAGAAAGTCATAACTTATAACCAATCGGTAATACAATTCTGATTGAACATCATAAATTAATGGAATATTAAGTGCCACTTTGTAACATCTAACTCACTATGTTTCAAAATATCACTTCCTTACTAAATCCTATATCCTTTTCTCACAAAAAAATGACCTCATTTTAGCATTTAATCAACACATTGAACTGAAGCATAAAACAAGTTCATCCATTCAATGCAAATGACATAAGACAAATGCAATTATAATTAACTTCATTCATAACTTGGAAGAAAATACATAGGAGAGCAATATTTTAGAACTAAAATTATTCTTTCTTTCTAATTGTGATCCTAAATGTTTATCCTATCCTAAACATGCAAAACAACTATTGTGCAATAAAGAAAAACACAAGGGACACCTCAAAGATTAGCCTAAGGAATGATAACACAAGGAAATAAGATAAGAAAATATATCAAATGATTATACCTTTGTGTTGTTGAAATCCATTGGTTGGCCCTTGATGTTGTATGCTTGTATGCTCCTTGGATGGCTAGATGCAAGATGAACAATGTGATGTTTGATGAAGCTACAATGGAAAAATGCAATGCTAATGTTAATGGCTAAATGGCTAAGATAATGCTTACAAATTGAGTGGGAAATTTGGTAGCATAAGGGGGCTAAGTGTTCTCAAATGCATTAGAAGAGGGGGGTATTTATAGAGAAGATTGAATTCTCTAGAGAATTCAATGGTCAAGATTGAGCCACCATGGCCAAGATGAAGGGCTATGGTGAGTTGGGGACTCACAAAACCTCACATCTTAACATGTGGAAGGTGAAGTGGCGAAGGATGTGATGAGGTGTAGGTGAGGTGGAAGAAAGACATGATGGAGGTACTTGCAAGTACCTTGATGTGACCACTCAATGATCACACAGGGAAGAGAAAATTCCTTGGAGGAATAAAAGTGAATTTAAAATTCACAAAGGAATCTAGTGGATGACAAGGTTGTAGGATTTTGTGTGAATGATGTGACAAGTCAAAGGGTTCTAGAACTTTCATGGGGAAGAGAAGATTCTTTGGAGGAATAAATATGAATTAAAAATTCACATGGGGAGAAGAGGGATCTTGGATGAATAAATGTGAATTAAAAAATTCACATGGGGAAGATAAAAAGGAATTAAAAATTCCTTGGGGGATGGGAAGAGTTGACCAAGATGTTGATTGGATTAGTTAATCAATGAATAGAAGATAGCTAGGGGATAATGGGGATTAGAAGCCAACTTGCAAAATTTGGAGGATTAAGATTAAGAAAAAAATGTGACATGTGAGGAATTAAATAAATGTCATATTTATTTAATTTATTTGATGAAAGGGGGGATTGAAGAGTAAGGTATTTAATTATTTAACTAGATACCTTAGGGACTAGAAGAACTTTAGAAGGTATTAATTAAATAATAGCGATATTACTTAATTAATGCAAATAAGAGGATGTTTAGATGAAAAGGGATAAATTTGGACCAATGTAAGTGTCCAAATTTGGATTTCTACACCAATATTGCTTTGTAAAACCATATTTAAGATCTGTATACAATATGAATTTCACCTTAGATTTGCTTCTGATATATCTATTAAAGTATCTATTTACATTCTATCTATTTTGAGAGCCTAGTATTCATTGTGAGCTTTCCTAGACTCAAAATTTTGAACTCTCTTGTATCAACCATGAAATCCCTTTTATATAAACAAGGAAGCAATAAGCACCCAGCTGAATTGCACTTTCAATTTTATTTCATTTCATTTCAAAAACCTAATTGTAAATGACTCCTCAAAGAACTCCCCAGGCAGTTTCATATGTAATCATTTGAGAACAGGGGAGGACAAAAGGAAAAAACATGTGTAGGACACCAATAGTCGTTGTCACAATGTTCATTGTTGAAACAAAAAAGATTCCATTCATATCTTTTGGAGGACTTCCACATCAGCATGGGAAAGCAAGAGACAAACCATGGACACATGAAAACATATACCTCCTATGCAAAGACCATGGTGTTATAAAAAACTAAAACAAGGTGGTGACCGTATTCAAAGTCGTTGGCATCAAAAAATGCCTGACTACTCCTTGTCCTTGATGAAATTGGAGGGATCATCACCACGTCATCATCAAAGCTCCCATATGGCACTAGAGAATGGAGGTACTAGCCATAGTCTGAGTCAGTATCAACTTTAGCATCTAAAGGAGTATCAGAAAGCACAATAGGAGAATTGTGTTTACCCAGGCAGGCCCTATGACTTTTCTTTTTTCCTGGCCTTCTTCACTGGCTATGCTAGTTCCTTGCCTTTGAAATTGACCACTTCTCCTGGAAGGGTTCTATTTCTCAAACAGTAATTACTTTGCACAATTGACTTCTTCTTATGACCTCTAGCCCTCCTTTTACCCTTTGAAACCTCAGAAGAAGCCTGGGCTTCCTACTCAGTTATATCTTCATGACACTCAAACACATTGAGATAGCTAGACCTTCTAATAGGCTGAATTATCGCATCAATTTTCCCCATTTTTAAAACAAGTAGAATTTAATGATTCAAAACAAAGCTATAGGGAGATAAACCTACAACCCAGACAATTGTGACCAACCTATCAGAGAAATTCCTAACCAAACTAGAGAACCTAGTTTGAAACCAAGCTACCAAGGACAAGAAAATTCAACTCAATACAAACAAATAGCCTCTTACTCCACTTCACACTTTTCCTCACATACACTACATACTGAAAAGATGGTGAAAATTAACAACAATCAACCCACATTAAATAGAAAATTTGAGTATGCAGAATTAATGATTCAACAACTCCTTGCTCGAGCGAAATGATAACTTAATAGTTTGGCTTTGAATATGAGTCGTTGAACTTCGAAAAATTAAAATTTCATCTAAGGGGGCCATGAGCATCATTTTTTTACCATTATCAACTTGCTCTTAGAAAACAGTGATAGCAAATGCTGCTACATTCTTCTCTAACCTTGATTAATCATATGTGATCTGACAATTAGCATGTATCGCCAACCTAATCCACACCTTTTCATTTATATCGATGAAGTACATAAGACTAGTCTATTCTTTTGAGAGAATATTTCCTTATATGCTTCATCACTCATTTTTTATATTCCTCAACTTCTAGGGTACAATCAATGATGAAAGTATTCATGCGATGATTTTTAGTCCATTGGATCATCATGTTTTAAAACTTCATCAACGGTTCTCTAGTTCTTTCACTACTTTCCTCTTTGCTTTACATGAAATCCTCAGGATCCTGCCACGTTGCCCGTTTCATCAATAGTCATCTCCTATCGCAGATGCATCTCATCCTTTATCGGCCTCATCAATGATATAAACATCCCCACAATGAATCTTTAGCCCTTGGTTATACGACCTATCCTTTGGTCACATCTATCCCTCCATCACACATCGCTAATTCAAACTTTGCACCTAGGATCCTATTGGTGACATGAGATGTAGTGGAGGCACCATATTTAGACACGTACACCTACATAAAAAAACAAATGGCACAAAAGACATCGCTCATAGGATCTCATCATATTAGTGAAAGAAAAAAATTTAGAGAATACCATCACTCGTCGCTAATTTGAAGCTCAAGTTCTAAAATGAATTCGTGATGAGCAATAAAACATAAGGCATCGCTCATCGCTAATTCTCCTCATACAGTTTGTGAGCAATTAGCGATGCGAGGATTTACAAAGTTTACAATGTGCATTGTGGATCGTTAATCTAGAATGTAGCATTTAAAACATATCCACAATCATGCGATACAAAGGAAATTATATCATATCACTCATCATTAATCCAAGCTTATCATTTTATGACCATCCGTGATGAATGATAAGAACAAAAGGGAAGATGCATCACTCATCGCTATTACAAAATTTGAAGGCTCAAAAGCCATTAGTGATGAGAGATGTTAAAGAAAATACCATTCCATCGCTCATCACCAATTCAAGGTATGGACCTTTGAAGAAATCAACAATGAGCGATGTAGTTATAAGGGCCATTGGGACTTAAGTGGAAATTTTGAGCACGTGCACTTAAGTTATTTTAATGAGGGGGATCCCCTAGGATGACATGAGAATAGTAGGCTCAAGAACTTCTAAATCATGAAATACAAAGGATGTAAAGGCCAAAAGACCCTTTATTTATCCTTATAAGATGAAAATTTCAAACCTAGGCAAGATAGGCCGGTCACTTGATGACATTGATAGACATGAAAGTTTTATATGACTGGATATAGGCACCATGTGGTTAACAAAAAAATAGAGTGTTACAGGCAACTAAAATGAAAAAAAACCCTAAACCTCCATATAAGAACCCTACATCAGATGTAACAAAGGTTTTAAATGAAAATAAATTTCTTAGGGTTCAATATGAGCATTTTAAATTTTGCAAAATTTGAAAGTACCATCACATTCAATTAACTAAAATCATGTATCTAGTTAACTAACAATCAATTCCTCTCATCAATTATCAACCATTGATCTTATTAATCACTCTTTTGATCTTGGAACCATTTATCAATGTCATTGAATATCTATAGATGCAACTATCCTCTCCTTCATTCTTCATCTTAGATCACGCAGGAAAACTATACTCATATTTTGCAAGTGCTTTTTGATGCTATTGAGCTAAATATATATCTGAGAGAAAATACTATCACACCATTTCTCCCAAGGTGGATAAGAGGAGAGCAATGGAGTTTCACATAGGGTAAACTTATAATGTTTTTTCAATGATTTCATCTTTAATACAATTTACTTTGCTTGCTTCATTGTTATGATTGTTTGACTATTTTTTGCTTTGATTATTGCTTCATTCTTTCATCATTTCATAGTTGATTGTATTTATGGTCACACATTTTAGCACACCCGGTGGGACCCCATGTCTCTAATTTGAAGTTTCTTTAATTTAATGATGCAAGCAAGCAACTTCTCACAAAAACCCACAATGCAATGCAAACTCTGCTGCAACAAAGGACACTCACAATACAAAAACAAATGCAAACAAGTTCTAATTTTTTTATTGCATCAAATCAACTTATGAAAATTGCATCAAATGGAAAAATGAAATACCACCATAGAGCATACAAAAATTTGCACACAAGATTAATGAACCATGGCTCTTCTTGTAGCTTCTTCTCGTTGCCCCAAGCTCTCGTTGCTGCTATTCAAACCTTCATACAATTCCTTGTTGGAAACTTGCAACCATTTAAAGATAATTCCACATTATCCAAAAGAGAAATCTATGCAACTAAGTATTCTAAATCCACATGCAAGAGAATAGACAACATACCCATGAAAATATGACACAAGATATACCCTAGGAAAACCCTCAAGAGGGAAAAAACCTAGCCTCCAAAAGCATCCACACTCTATGTATTATTCAACAATGAAAACCTATTTCAATACATCTTCAAAGACTCCATGAACACTTTTGAAGCACAAGCTATCCATGCATTCCATGTGACCAAGCATGAATCCATACATCCCATGCCATGCTTCAAACCCTCACACATGCACAAGCTCAACCTGCTAACCTGCAAACTGACCCCAACCTAAAAAACTACCCTTATGGTTGCTTTTATAGAAATAAGCTCCCACAAAACCATGTGACTAAAACCATGAGATTACAAAACTATGTCCCCGTATTTAATAGTGGGTACTTTATTTATTTATTTTCCCCAATATTAAATAATTACATTTTAGTAACTTAACTTATGTCCCAATGTTACATGCAACATAAAGTGGCCTCAAGAATAATTACATTAAATATATTATGCAAGGTGTACAACACCTTTTCCTAACATTCTCCCACTTTTTGTATACATTGCATAAGGGGAATAAGTAACCTCAACACATGAATCAAAAGAATAATCCATTAGCCACATATACCATCAAGGAATCAAAGTGCTCCATGTGCTCCATAAGGATACCTGCAACAAGAATCAAAGTGACCGCCATCCCAAACATGAATGCTTGCATCCACCATCATGCCAATGCACAAAGATAAGAAGCCATCCAAAGAGAAGCCACACAATTTATCACAACGAAGCATAAGTCCTGCCTCAGCTGATATCCCAAACACATACACTCAATCCAAAGGTAACAATATGCCCAGTAGTTGTCAAGATATACAAACCCATAGCTAAATAACACCACAAAAAGTGCCAACACATCCAACTATCCATACCTCCAAGGTATACTAATCATATTAAACTCATACCATAAACATATACACCCATAAACTGTAATCATAAACTCCATGTGCAAAACCTGTCAAAGAATGACATACACATCCAAGAGTTCCCATTGCATGGGTAATGCAAATATGAAAAATGATCAAGGCATACCAAGTCTACCAATAGCATCATATAGAAAGTGTAAAATCATGTAGAACCAAGGAATCATCCAAAATGATATGAAAACCTATAAATCAATAACTTGTAAGAACAATTCTCACCACAAGTCTCCATAGCTCTCCCAAGTTCTCCACACCCAAAAAAGGAAAAAGATAAAGGAACCTCCATGTCATCACCCAAAAACATAAGTGAAAACACATGACCACAAGCTAGTGATCACAATAGCTCCAGCCAAACCTCAAACCAATGTAACGTGAAACCAAACATCTAGGAAGATAACCAAGACCAAAGAGAGAAACTCTGCACATCATATACCTGTAGAAAATCTCCTACATACACCTCTAAATGTCAATTGTGCCAAGAATGATCTCCTCCACAACACCCCAAAATAAAATCCATAACAACACCCAACCATTCAATCACCAAGATCAAACATAACATATGTATCATGTAATCAACATGGATGTAAGCCCCTCAAGCCAAAGAAGATCAAACTAAATCCATTCCCAATGAAGGAAATAAGCCGAATACATCTCCTAAACTCAACATAAATGAATGTAATAATAATGCATAAGGAGATAAACATGCCAACACTCCTCAAATGAACCCTCCAAAACCATATGTCCATATCTTAAGATCCATATGCATGAGAAGATAAAGCATAAACATAAATCACTTGAAAGAAACAATGGGCAATACCTCTCAAGTGAAACCATCAAGTAGACCAAGAGTGGGGAATGGGAATGCTCCTCCAAGATATCCAAGTCATCATGACTCATCCAAGAACACTCTCCTCATAGGTTCATGTGGAACTCACATCCAACCAAGGTGTAGGCTCCTCAGACTTCTTGCTGAAATCTCATCTAGAGTAACCATCTCAACTCACGCCTTTAACCATAAGAGAATCTAAGCCTCACCTATGTCTCCAAGTATCCATGAGTACATGTAACCAACCAATCCATGAAAAACTCCAAATGCAACATAGCACCATCATGAAGTAATCAAGCAAATGATAGATGTACCCAATACCAAGAGAACCACACAAGATTAATGTCAAACCTCCAATCATGAATCATGAACATAAACATGACAACATGATCTAACACCTCCTTATAGGAGATAACACACAACAATGCATACATCTTGGTCTCAAGAGAATGAGTACCATTCCAAAACTCTAACACATGGTATAGTAAACCTTGACATAATACCATAACACCCTAAACCAAGAATCAACATATGTAATCAATATGAATCAAACCATCCCTTGTCAATGAAATCGAAGATTCCAATGAACCATCACTACATAAAATTAGAATCCAAGAGTCCATCCATGACACCAAAAATCACTGCAGAAGACCATCCACCATCAAATGGTGAATCCACATCACTACCAACAACTCCCACTGAACTGTGATACCGAGTCTCACATGGCATCGTGACAACCATCCTCTCCATGAAGATCATCCAGGTCTACACACACAATTGAAATGTCAATAACATAATAACAAGTAGAACCAAAATCTCCAAGCAAAGAAGATACCTACAACTTCCAAACCATTACTGTCAAAAGCTCCCACTAAAAAGTGTAATCAAGCTATCCATGACATCATGATAGCAATCTCCTCATGAAGATCAACCAAAAGGTCCTCATACAATCAAAGAACTCAAATTGTAACAAAAGCTCCCGAAAGGAAAAGTAAAACCATGATCCTCATACCAAGAAGATACACCACCACAACCATAATTAGGAACCAATCCAACACCACCAACAATGCACCTAGGTAAACCATCATGACATGCCAAAGTCTCTAATGCACAAGAAACATCCATGACACCATGATCACCACCAAATGTAATAGTAACTAAACCCAACCATGTCCACATATTTGCATTATCATAGTCAATTGCATAGGTCTCATATCATGACTGTACCTAGTAATTGTTGGCAACACAAGGGTAGACAACTAAGAGGGGGGGTGAATCAATTGTCAAAAAAATTCAAAACTTACTAAACTTATTAACCTTATTCTCATATCTGATCAATAACCATGAAATCATAAATCAACAACACATCAGAAACATACATAACACCAATATTTTTTACATGGAAACCCTGTTAGGGGAAAAACCACGGTGGAGGTCAGTCCACAAGATTATACCATGTTAAAAGTATAAAGAATAAAATGGGGAATGCACATGCATTTAGGCACACTGCCTAGAGCTCATTGCTGAAATACAAAAAGGATTACTACCCAAAGGAAGACACATTGTCTTACAAAAAAAATTGAATTACATCTACAAGATTTTGAACTAAGAAAATAGCATCTGCTAATGCCTAATTATAGTTCCAGTTAAGCACATGAACACTTATTCACACTCTACTCACTCTTCTTCACACTTTACTTTTTCCTTCGAATCATTAGGACATTATTCACACATATCATACTCGCATGCCTTCTAATGAAATAAATAATTGCTTATATATATCTGCAACAAGAGATTGCACCACTACATGTCGACTTCAACAAAATAAATAAAATGAATACAAATTGTTGGCCCAAAACATTAAAGATTATCAATGAAAATCAACCAAGGTCGGCCACAACATAGTGAATACCCAAAATAAAATCCTCATACATGAGCCACCTTCAAAAATTATTCCTCGAAGATCCACAACATGCTACAATTACCTTGTCATCTATGAACATGAAAAACATGAACACACAAGAGAAAATCACCAATCGCGAGTACAACGATAAATGCGGATGTGCAACATAGATAGAGAACAATCTAGAAACATCCACGAGCATCATGAATCACCAGAGAAGCATCCACAACAACCGATATTACTAGAATCACATCATCTTCATTCAAGAAATCCAACTAAAGCAACAAAAAGACTGTCAGAACACAACTACTCATAACTCGATCAAATCTTCACGCAAATCTCTGAAACTTGATGTGGATAAACTAGATATACTTGAAAACAAACCATTTAATCCACAACCTTTGATCATCAATGTACTGAGCTCACCAACATACTAAACTTCAATGTATCACTGGCAACCTGCAACTTTTTCATTACAATTTTCTCAATATCCTCAACATATACAACCTTAAGTACATTAATGCCAATAGTGTTGAAATCAATGAAAACCACATATCAACAAAAAAACCACAACATCCAACAATCTCCCCCTTTGGCATTGATGGCAACGCATGATGTGAAAAACGCCATCAAAGCAACTTCCTCTTAGCATTTTCTCCCCCTAAGGTTTTGACTCTTTTCTCCTCAACTCTTTCTCATGATTCTTCTCCCCATATAATCCAAAAAATTTCACATGAATCTCTTCATCCTTTGACATAAATGACAAAGATACACACAAGCTCTAAATCACATATCTGAACATCTGACTACTCCCCCTGAGTAGCAGCCACCACAACATCAATTCAGATAAAGATATGACTATGAAATGCACAAACTGATGCATGCCAATGCATCTTAGTTATGATTAGGAGGGGTAATCAATCCTAGATTCCCTTTGAGATACTCAAAATTATCCTTAGGAAAAGGCTTTGTAAAGATGTCTACAATTTGTTCCTTAGTAGGCACATACTCTAGTCTGACTTCCTTTTCACTCACCTTCTCTCTCAAAAAGTGAAACTTGATAGACATATGATTGGTCTTTAAGTGCAGCACCAAATTCTTAGAAATTTTAATTGCACTTGAATTATCATAGAATATATCAATAGGCTCATCAAACACAACTCTAATATCTTTCAACATCTGCTTCATCCACAATACTTGAGTACAAGTGATAGCAGCAACAATGTATTCTACCTCTACAGTAGATAAAGAAATGGCATTCTTCTTCTTAATGAACCATGAAATCGGTTTCTTTCCCAAGAAAAATGCACCACCACTAGTAATTTTTCTATCATTCACATCTCCTCCCCAATCAACATTAGTAAAGGCACTCAAAGTAAGATCATCATCTTTAGGATACCACATGCCAAAATCAACTGTCCCCTTCAAGTATTTGAAAATCCTCTTTACAACAGTTACATGAGATTCCTTAAGATCAGCTTGAAATCTTGCAACAATACATACGACATTCATGATATCAGGTCTAGTTTGAGTCAAATACAACAATTGACCAATCATCTATTTGTATCTAGTTTGATTTTCTTTCAGGGAAATCTTGTGTCAACTTGCATCCAATCACCATAGGTGTACCAACTGGGTTTGAATCTTCCATACCAAACTTCTTTAGTAATTCTTTCACATATTTGGACTGAGATATAAAGATCCCTTTATCTAGCTAAGTAATTTGCAATCCCAAAAATAATTTCATCTCTCCAATCATAGACATCTCAAACTCACTCTACATCTCATCAACAAACTTCATGCACAAACTATCATCTCCTCCAAAAATGATATCATCAGTAAAGACTTCAACAATAAAATCTTTATCATGATCAATCTTGAAATACAAATTACTATCAATAGTACCTTTGTTAAATCCAAGCTTCAGCAAATACTTGTCCAATCTGGCATACCATGCTTTTGGGGCTTGCTTGAGTCCATACAGTGCTTTCTTCAATCGAAAAATCATTTCTCCCTAATTAGTTAATTAAAATCCATCAGGTTGCTCAACATACACCTCTTCTTCCAATTCACCATTTAGAAATGCTAATTTGACATCCATCTGATAAACCTTGAAGTTTTTGTAAGCAACATAAGCAATAAATAGTCTCATAGCTTCAATCCTAGCAACATGGGCAAAGGTTTCTTCAAATTCAATTCCTTCCATCTAAGAATATCCTTTACACACCAATCTTGCTTTGTTTATAACAACTTCACCTTGCTCATTCAGTTTGTTTCTAAAGACCCATTAAGTTCCTGTATCTCTGGTAATTTATGTTTGATTAGGTTAGAATTGCTAAATCTAAAAATACAAAGAAATTAATGGAGAGCAAAGGAGAAAACATGAAAATAAATGAAAAAAAGTTACCCAAATCTTCAATCTCCATGGCTAACCTCCATTACACCTTCTAGCTTGCTGTAAGTTGAAGACTGCCCTCAGATTCTTTCGAGCAACTTAAGACTATGCCATGTCCTACACAAGTGTTGAAGGATTTTACTATGCAAAATGACTCTAAGTGCCTAAGAGAAGTTCTAAGTATGCATGATGATCAAAAGTTCGCCTGAATGCTTGAGAGAGAGAGAGAGAGGAAGAAGAAGACCAAATGAATTTGAAATTGCCATTTTATAAGAAAATGCAATTTCGAATGGACAGATGAGATTGAAGGTCGAATCGATGGTCCATAATTGATGCACCAAGAATATGCCATGCATGGAAAAAACTATGATGCCGACAACTATGACAAACATGCAAGACATGCAGGCTATGACATACATGCAAACTATGACATGAAATAATGACATGGTATCTTTGACCAAGTGGTGCATAAATAATTTATTTTAAATTATTTATTCGAAAATAGAGGAAATGGACAAGTGGAAAATAAATAATTTATTCAAATTATTTAATTGGAGAAAATGAAAAGAGGAGCATTTAATTAAATTTTAATTTAATTAAATGGAGAGATGAAAATTAGACCTTAAATAATTAATTTAGATTAATTAATTAATTAGGGGAGGTGACATGGGATAGTTAAATGATTTTAATAATTGTTTAACTATGGAAGAATTAAAGGACCATGAATAGATAAATAATTAATGGTAATTATTTAACTATAGATGAAAGATGACAAAATAATTAAATAAATAATAATTTATTTAACTATTGAAGAAGAGGAAGAAATTAGTGACGCAATTATTTTGTTTAATCGGTCAGGATAGAGGAATTGTTAAAAATTATTTAATTAATAGAGGAATATAATCAAACATAATTGAATAACTAAAATTATTCAATTATCGAAGGACGAGGATGAAGAAAAATGATGTTTGAAGGCTTATGACATTTTTATGTGTCTACATTTTTCCCCTCTTTGTCATAATGCAGCCTGTCACATTGTAACAAAGAAAAAAAAGTCAAAGTCATGCCCTAGTACAAAATAAGATGAGGAAGAATGATGAGGAGGGTAGCGGTATGCCCCCTCGAGAGGACATATGGGTTCCAAGAACACGGGTGTGCTCTCGAAATTGATGAGAAGACTAGAATATGAAGAGACAAAGAAATGTTAGTGCAAAAGATATGGATGATGATATGGATGCAATGCCTATATGAGATGGGCTAGGGAAGATGACAAAACAGAAGGAGACACATATTAGTAAGATGAAAAAGATCCTTCAACACATTGCCATAGGACTACTAATTGTTGCTCTTAATCATCATTGGGCAGATTATCATGATGGCCAACTAACACCATGATATGATGTAAATCAAGGTGTGCAAGGTCATACTGTCACTTGACTTAAACAGTCACAAACAAGGATGATCATGACTCATACAAAAAGACACATTTTCCCCAGTCTTTTTGTCATAACCAACCGCAAGAAGAAAAAGACAAGAAGGAAAAATCATGAAACATCGTTGCTTCTCTAAATCCTGTTTCTAGGACATCTTCGAGAAGCTAGCAACATGATTTCTAAAAAGGAAAAAATAAAGCCAAAACCATCATCATGATACGTTGCTGCTTTTCTAAATCCTAGAGTCAGGACATCGCTCAGAAACTAGTAACATGAGTGTCAAAAGACAAAACAAATGTCATGATACGTCACTGCTTCTCTAAATCTTGTTGTTGGGATCTCGCTGAAAAACGAGTAAGATGATGAAAAATCAACAGACAAGTGCCAAGTGTTTGCCAAGTGTTTTAATGCCAAGATGTCTGGTTTGATGTCAAGATGCTAGGCTGTCAAGGTTTTGATGATGCTAAGATGACGAGTGTCAAAGATTGCCAAATTCAGGAAAGACACATCCTGAATAATGTTGATGTCAAGAGGAGAAACCCCCAAAAGTCGAGAGGACCCCTCAAAATGCCAAGTGACAATGATGATTCCTAGGAAGGACACATCCTAAGGCATAAATGATAGGGGTTGTTCTTTAGAAGGACACATCTGAAAGAACATTGATGTCAAGAGGAGTGGACCTTAAATTTCAAGAAGATTGCTCAAAATGTTGGATGACGATGATGATGCCTAGGAAGGACACATCCTAGGGCATGATTAAATGACAGGCTACCCTTCAGAAGGACACATATGAAGAGTAAGCAAGATTTGACTGGCTTGACTAAGTTTGACTGAGATTGATTAATTTTGATATGCCAAGATGATTGCCATGTTATGTTGACAGATTGTCGAAGTTCACTTGGGTAGATTGTTCATTCAAATTTAAAGATTGTTTCATGTGTGTGTGAAAATTGTGCAATGAACCTTAATGGACTGACCTAGTGTGGCCTCGGGGGCCCATCGACAGATGGCCTTGCCTACATCATGCACTCAGAGACCTCGTAGTTCGACACAACCAAAGACTTTGTCCTGTTTATGAAAGATTGAGTCATGATTTATTTTAACAAACCTAATAGGACTGACCTAATGTCTCGAGGGCTCGAAGATGAGCCTTGCCTACTTAGCAAGTGCACAGAGACAACATAGTTCGACAATGACAAAAACTAATCAAGACTTGAATTGACGTGACTATGTTGACTGACATGATTCCATTTTTTTTGGAATTTTGTGTTTTCTTCAGGACATTTTTTGATTTTTAGGTCTTTTTTTAGGACATCTTCTAATGCTTAAGTCTTTTTTTTCAAGACATTTTTCAATTTTTAGGTCTTTTTTCAAGACATTTTCTGATTTTTAGGTCTTTTTTCAGGACATTTTTTGATTTTTAGGTATTTTTTCAGGACATTTTCTAATGTTTAAGTCTTTTTTTAGGACATTTTTTATTTTTAGGTCTTTTTTCATGACATTTTCTGATTTTTAGGTCTTTTTTTAGGACATTTTCTAATTTTTAAGTCTTTTTTTCAAGACATTTTATGATTTTTAGGTATTTTTGAATTGTTTAAGAGGATCACTACAAATGCATGTGACTAATGCCTACACATGAGAATCCAAGGACAAACATGATTGTGCCCCTAGTCAAGTTGAATACCAATTGACAGGTGATGACAACGTTATTTGACGTGGGAAGGACGCATCTCGAAACAACATAAGGATGACGATCATGTGACGAAGGTATCAAGGTCTGCAACTGGGCTAGGAACAAATTCAAGTAGTTTTTTGGATAATGTGCTTGTATGGATGAAGGATTGATATGCCAAGAGTTTTCCCCAAAGCATGATTTATGTGTGCCAATTTTATGTCAAGACCAAGGTAGGTGGGAAAATGGGCAAGGGAAATGATATGGATGAAATGGATGGGTGTCAATGTTAAGAGGAAGGCATAGAAGATGAGACAACTTGCCCCTAAGTGTAAAAGTCCACATAGATGATTTATTTTACACATGATTCTTGTTTGCTAGGTTTTCATCATGGTACTTATCCAGGGTGCCTGTTTGCCAGGTTTTCACCATTGGATGAAATTTTTCTCTTTACTATTTTCTTGACTTTTTTTATTTTTTTAGTGTCACCAAGACACCTATTTTCCAGGTCAAGGTGATGATGTTTTATATTTTTCAATTTTTTTTTTGTATTTTAGATTTTGTGCATAGCCTGGATGCTTTAGATAACCACTGATTGTTCTTAATCCACTGACTATTTTGAATCCACTGACAGATCAATCAAAACATGTGTCTCCTTCTATTTTGTGGATAGCCTGGATGCTTTAGATAACCACTCACTATTTTGAATCCACTGACGGTGTCGATGTAGAGACTGGTGCCATGATATGCCAATAATGACCTTGATAAAGGAGTTGTCTTGTCAGAATCATAGCGCTTGCATACAACTGATCGATGTCATTGTGATCCTTTCTAATACTAGAGCTGGCCTTATCAGAATACACACATCATGATAGAGTGCCATGAGAGTCCTTGCAGTAAAGAGTTGTTGCCAAGATGTGACAGATTTGTGACGTGGGATCATTGGACTTTGGACAAGATGTAGGGTTATGATGAATTATGGTAGATGTGGAAAGATTGTTTGGACGTTTAGATGAATGAATTTTTATTTTCCAAACTTGGGATGGTGGATGACGGATTTTGGAGGGATAGTGTTTGGAACCAATAGTTTTAGATGGCTTGTTTGATGACCATTTTGAAGGGGGTGAAAATTCATTGTTTGTGGGAGTCCTCTTGTCTTATGGCTCCACATTGTGATTGAATTTTGTATTTGACTTGGTGTCTTTGTTTGATCCATCTTTCTTTGGGATCCATTTTAATTTCATTTGTCCACTTGTCCTTTTGTTCGATTCAATGGCCTTTGACATTCGATTTTTGACTTTGTAAGACTTTTTTTTTTGTTGGTTCCAAAGGGAAGGTTTATTTATGATGGAATGTCAGTTCATGGTGTGGGTGGAGGGGGTATGGGTAACAATCTTATGACAAGGATTTCTCATGGACTCTATTTTGATGTTTGTATCTGACAAGGTTTCCCCCAGTATCGAGGAGATTCCATTGACATCATTTGATTTGCTAACTGAAGAATAGCCAAGACCCTGATGTCTGTAATTTTCTTGGAGTTGTATTGGTTCTTGAATGCCTTGCTTGTGTATGCCTAGTCCTTTGCCTTGATAATGCATGCTCTGACAGATTCTATTTGCGATGGGGTATTTATCATTTTGAAAGCAAGATGCTAACCCATCATGATGTATGTGGACACTGTCACTTGGAATATTTTTGTCTGCAAGAAAGCCTACTCTGACAAAGATAGATGACCCTAGTTGATAAAGTGTCTTAGCTTCATTGTCATGTTGGCCATATTTCTGACTGATATCTTTGGTATGATCTTATGACATATCACGTTCAGATGATTCTATTGGTGCTTCCATGTCGATGTTGAATCCATCATTATGGTCATTGTCATAGAGTCTACCAGATTCAACTATAGCTTGATCATCTATAAATATGTCCATAGAAGAATCTTGTTCTGGAGGAATATCATCTATGTGTCCCATGGAGGCAAGTGTCTGATTTTGGAAAGTTTCAATAGTCAAGGCCTGTATAGGGTCGGCAAGTGTTTGATCATGAATGGCGTAAAAGTAAAGGAGTGGGTCGTATAGGACTTCTTGGTCAATGGTAGGGTCTTGGTCAAAGATGGGGTTGTCATGGATGATATAATTGGGAATATTACAAAATATTTTCTATTAATAACATCTAGTAATAGCCACAAAAAATTGCTCCAAATTCTATTTTAAAAAACTCCAAATATCAGGTTTTTACACACCCAAATTGTAAGAAATTTTCAACAACTTCACACAACTCCACAATAATGTTTAACCTATCTCTCTCTCTCTCTCCCTATTTCTCCCTCACCTTCTCCTTCCCTCTCTCTCTCTCTCTCTCTCTCTCTCTCTCTCTCTCTCTCTCCCACCCACGTTCCCTCTCTACTCTATCTAACCTATTCCTTGATATCTCTTTCTCTCTCCCTCCCTCCCTCCTTACCTCTCTACTTCTCTCCATTGTATCTCTCTATCACTTCTCTCTCACTTCTCCCTCCTTCCCTCCCCCCATCTCTCTCTCTCTCACCTTTTTCTCTTTACCAATCCCTCCCTCCCCTGTCCCTCTCTCCTTCCCTCTCTACTTCTCTCTATCTCGCTCCCCCTTCTCTCTCTATACTTCTCTCTATCTCCACCCTCCCTCTCTCTACCTACTTCTATCTCTCCATCCCTACCTATCCCTCCATATCTCCTCCCCTCTCTACTTCTCTCTACCTACCTATCCCTCTATACCTCTTTCTCTCTCCCTCCCTCCTTCCCTCTCTCAATATCTCCACTATCCTCCTTCTCTCTCTACTCCTCTCTCTATTGCATCTCTCTATCACCTCTCTCTCACTTCTCCCTCTCTCCCTTGCCTTTCTCTCTCTAAATTTCCCTCTCTCTCTCTCTTCTTTCTCTCTCACTCTCTCCTTATCTCTATCTCTCTCTCTACCTCTCAATCCATCCTTCCTCCCCTTTTTGTATCACATCTTGGTGCACATCAAAGAGAGACAAAGAAAGAGATAGAGAGAGAGGAGGGAAGGTGGGAGAGAGAGACAAGAGGGATGGAGAGGTAAAGAGGTATATATGAGATAGAGAGGGAGAGGGGAGATATAGGTAGAGAGGTAGGTAGAGAGATGGATAGGGGAGATAGAGAGAAGTAGAGAGGGAAGGAGAGATGGAGGGAGAGGTAGTGATGGAGAGAGAGAGAGAGGTAGAGAGAGGGAGGGGGAGATAAAGATAAGTACTTGAAGGGAAGGAGAGAGATATGAGAGAGACTTGGGATAGAGAAAACAAAGAGAGAGGGAGAGAGGGAGGGAGAGGTAAAGAGGGATAGTTGAGATAGATAGAATTAGAGAGAGAGAAGTAGGTAGAGAGAAAGAGATAGAGAGAGAGAGAGAGAGAAGGAGAGAGAGAGAGAGAGAGAGAGAAGAGAGAAGAGAGGGATGTAGGTAGAGAGAGGGAGGGAGAGGTAGGGAGAGACTAGTGAGATAGAGATAGAGAGAGAGGGGGAGGAGGAGTGATGGATAGGTAAGGAGAGAGAGGTGAGATAGAGATAAAGAGAGTAGAGAGAGATGTAAGGTGAGGTGGAGATATTGAGAGAGGGGAGGAGGAAGGGAGGGAGAGATAAAGAGGTATATAGGGATAGGTTAGATAGAGAGAAGTAGAGTATGTGTGAGAGAGAGAGAGAGAGAGAGAGAGAGAGTGTGTGTGTGTGTGTGTGAGAGAGAGAGAGAGAGAGAGATAGGTCTAGAGCATAATTGAGATGAACAATGAATGAGATAGAGAGAGAAATATGATACAACTTGTTGATTACTAAAATATGACTAAGTCTGAAAAATTATAAGATCTTCCAAAAACTAGATTTTGTATTATAACTCTAAGAGATCCTAAACCACTCTCAAACATCCTAAAACTGTATACATGAAATATGACTTAAAGTATAAGAAGGTAAATGTATTATTTCATGTATATAGTTACACTGGTAGAGAAAGAAAAAGACAAAGACAAAAGAAGAGTTCAACAAATTACATTCTCAAAAGTCATCATTCACATTTGGTGAGTGCTAAATTTGGAACTCACCAAATGGATTGCATTGGGAAATACCAACCCAAAGGGTTGGACAACCATTTCATGCTAGGGACGTGATTTTTTGAAGGGGTAACAAAATTTCACATATTTTTGGTTGTGCTCTCCATCAGGTATTCATGTGTTTCAATGCAAATTTATAAAAATACCATGATGATGTTCTAGGCTCTCTCTTAACTATCCAACCATATAATTTTTGCATGTTTTGATTATGTCAAGGTTTTCATCTTTAACTTATTTTGTTAGTGCCTCTATTTTTTATAAAAAAAACCAACATGTGCTAGTTTGGGTATAGATTTTTACTTATTCATTGGATTTTGAAAAAAAATACATTTCTAGAAATTAGACTCCATTCTACACATTAAAAAATTGATTTTTGATTAGTTTTCAAAAAATTTAGAGGGGAGCATGCTCAAATTTGTGCTTTTCAAGATGTTCCCACTTCAAAAATTAGTAAAGTATCATATATTCATTAAAAAATTAGCCGAAAAAACTAGCATAAACTACACATCGTATTAGCTAATTTCTCATGGAAGTTATTTTTTAAATTATATATAAAAAATAACATTTTAGGGGGAGCACAATAGACACTATGCTATTTTTTTGATAAAAGAAGGACCACTTTGTGTGCTTCCTCTTTTTCAAGCACTTAACCTTCACTATTTAAAAAAAAAAATTGTAATTCAACAAATAGATTTAGAGCACTACACCTCTTGTTCTTGTTGCATCTTCAAAATTTGAGCGTAACTATCTTCATTTTCTCGTGAACGTCAGACTTTGCAGGTTTCAAAAAAAAAGACATCTTAAGAGCCATTTTTGTGTCACAACTTGGTGCACTTACCCATGAGAAAGCAGCTTCTAGGAGTCTACAATATACTAGATCAATATCATGATTTATAATATAGTTTTGTGTACTAGATCATACTTGTGACACTTGACTTCGATCTTGAGGGACTAGGATCCAACCCACAAATTTTTGAGATAGTTAAGAACTAGAGACACTTAGTATCCTAGGAGAATTCATATTTGTTCCTTGGTAAAAATGGATTTTGCATTGCATCAACATTAATTCTCCATCATTGTTCACAAATGCTAAGCATTCTATTCATTGATTTTAATTTTTATAAATACTATTTCAATTTATTGACATAGCTACAACATTTAAATCTAGGTTAAATGTGTGGCTTTTATTTAATTAGCCTATACAAAAGGAATTTTATTACAATATTATTGTCCACATGGCTTCACATCATCATGTCTAATTATTATAAAATTTAATATTCAAAATAAAATAATAGATAGATAGTGCGTTCATTAAAGAACCCATGTCAACCCATCTTGTCATTCAATAAAAAATAATATATAAGTTGTAATAAAAATTCAAACCATCTAATCAATAATAATCCAAATAAATAATACTATTCACATTTTAATAAAAAAATTATAAATTATATTGAAATGATTAAATATTAACATCAAATTAGAAATAATTCATTATAATTAGTGAAATAGTATAATGAATAACAAGTAATTATAAAGTTGAACTCCACTCACGTCTTTTTTTAACAACCACTTTATTAATGGAGAATGTGTCAACATACCCATTAAGAGATCATGGCACAAAGGCTTGTTCTAATTGACTACACTCGTGAGTGCAAAGATAAGAACCTTTTGAAGTAGTTGAACTCCAAATTTTCTACTTTAGATCTTCACATGTAAAGAGTGTGATAAAGGTTATCATTGGTTCTAGCCTTCTAGGGAATGGACACATCCATGGTCCAACTAGGTATTGCAAGTATTATGAGAGATATTCTAGGGTGGAAGATGTGGGTTAAGTTGGTGATTGTTAATTATATCTAGAAATCTTAGTGTGGTGCTATAATGAAAGGTAATATCAAACTACAATAAGAAATTTGTCATAGATGAGTTGGGAAGGGTCTTTTACATAAGATTGATTTAGGAAAATGGCCAACTATAGGAATGCCTTCAAATTCCAATGATAGGGGTTGTGAAGAGCAACTTAGAGTATTTTTGAGGCCTCTTAAGTCACAATCCTTCCTTGTTATCACAACAATAGCTAGAGAGAGTTTGTGAGCTGATCAAGAGGATTTTATACATAATGCACAATAACACTAGAGGAGGATATGATTAGATGAATTAATTGTTACTTATCATGATCTACCTTATAGTGAGGCTATGTAATTTTTCTTTCTTAATTTAAGGGACTTGTCCCCTAGACAACATCTTGTGTTAAGTGTGCTTGAGTTGGAGTAGTATTGGGATGGGTGATCTCTCAGGAAGGCCCAATGCTTCACCTCTATGAGCATCACCTAGATGCAATGAGCACTAAGTGAACCATTCATTATCATGAGAGATGGGTTCTTATGAACCACTACTCATGAAACACAGGTCAATGAATTTGACTTGAAAAACTACATAGTTGAATCCTGATAGCAATATCATAAATCTTGTGTATCAAAAAATTTATAATTATCAATTGTTGCTACAGAAGCTAATAAGATGCCTTAATGTAGCCACTCTTTGTTCTTCATAAAGATCAAAGGTGACTAATGAATGGTATTTGTTACCTATTCGCTCAAAGCAAAAAACTAGGCATCCATTATGCCAAAACAACTTAGTGCAAGGCCTACATACCACATCAAGGGGTCAAAAGTTAGGTCAAAAGTTAGAGTGAGTGAAGAACTTGAAGGTATTCATTCTAACAAAGCAACTTAGTGCGAGGTGAACATATCATACCATATCGAGAGATCAAATATGAAAAAGAATCAAAACATAAAACAGTAAAAAACTAAAAAATATCCATTCCACCAGACTTGTACAAAGCCCACATACCGAATTCATTACATACCCTGTATAAAGCTGTGGATGATACTCTCCATTCGGACAAAATCCATCAGCATCTCTCCCATGCCAGTACACCTCGTTTTTTCTTTATTCGACCTTTCGCAGTACCAAATGCAATTTCCAAACCATACCTAATAGATTCTTCAATCACCTATAAATAAATACTCTTGTCACTGCAATGCCCACGCAGATCTGAAACAGTTAAATTCACACACCAATAAAGATAAGTGCCGTGCCATGCATTGCTCTCACAATTGTCCTTCTATGGTATCTTTTTTGATAGTTTTCCCGGAAATTATCTGTCGACACTGACTGTCACCGAACCCAGCTGTCAATTCAAATAATGGATATGCAATTGAAGACATTTGAGTTACGTTGTACTGACACCAAGCTCACCAAGCTGGACTATCGAATCGAGCTCCCCAATAAAGAGATTTCACTTTTCGACCATAACTATGGTTTCAGCAGAGCTCTTGGTGTGGAGAATCATGGTGACCGGTGTACACGGTGCTATGATACTTGTTCATTCTACTCTTGAAGAGTTATCCTTTGCCATGAAGTCTTTGTCAGTCATGAATCAGTCCGAGAATACTGTGTCTAAATATCAAAACGTTTTAATAGTTAAATAGTTAATTAGTTGATAGGCTATATAGTGTAAGATTTGAGCTTGAAATAAGTTTCATGTGTGTAAACAATTATTCAGTTGTGATATTGTTATCAGATTTCAACCGTGCGGGTTTACGAGTCAAACTCATTGACCCATGTTTCATGAGTATTTGTTCACAAGAACCAATATCTCATGATAGTGAATGGTCCACTTAACACTCATTGCATCTAGGTGATGCTCACAGAGGTGAATCACTTGGCCTTCTCAGGAGGTGACCCATCCTAGTACTACTCCAGCTCAAGCACGCTTAACAATTTGACACTCTATGAAAAATACCTACTACTTATCAACTATTGAGTCGTTGGAAAACAACTTTCAACTGTCGTTTGGTTATTGTGTCATCGGAAACAACTTCCAGTTGTTGTTTAATGGTAAATCAGTTGCCTTTTAATAGTAAAAGCCTCCAAAATATCAAGTGAAAGCCTCCAAAATCTCACTTATATCACATAAAAGACAAATAAATATTCATTTGCCAATTGGATGGAAAATTCTATTTCCATTTACAATGTATTTTTCCAATTTGATAGCAACTTTCTTTTTCCACTTGCATTGCTTTATGTTTTAAATACATATTTCAAAATCGGATAATATGTTGTAGCAACTTTCAGAAGTTGGATGGAAAAATATATTTCCATTTGCAGTGTCTTTTACTAATTTGATAACAATATTATTTTTCCACTTGTATTGCTTTATGTTTAAAATCTTCATGCAAATATTCTAAAATCAAATAGGGGAGAGGGGCCTATTGTGGAGCACCCTAACTTCGTGTTTCTCAAAATCCTACATGGAAATTTTAAATCATTCCTAATTTTGTACAATAGTTTATTTGGCAACTCACCTGCTTAAAAAAATTAATTTTAGGTTTACATCATAAAATATGATGCCACATCAACATGTTTTTTGATGAGGTATCCAAACAGGCTCAAAAAAAAAGTGAGACCAATAGTGGTGCACCAAGTCATGTTTTATTGGTGTGCCAATGTGGCATCACATGATTTGTCAATTTGTGTACTTTATGGATAAAAAGTGTTATGTAATTGGATATTAAGGTGCTCCACTATGAGGTGCACATGACTACTTCTATCCCCACTATTGGAGCCTGCTCCACTATGGGCCCCTCTCCCCTAATATGTTGTAGCATTTTTTCAAAAGTTTTTTCATTATTGTTAGAAAATTTCATAATTTAGCATGTAGATAAATATGACTAATTGTTTTTGCTTTTTAAAAGAGTTTCCTATAAATATAGTTAATTTCAAGAATAAATATATTATGCAAAAGAACTCTTGAACATCACATAATTCATCTTGTGCAATCTGATATTTCCTTTAACAAAGTAGATCTAACTACTAATATTCTTTGGCCTTAAAATTTTTTTCTACAATTCTTTCAAAATAAGCAACTAGTAAATATAAAAAGTTTTAGTAAATATTTTTTTTTTGCATAGCAAAACTTTGGCTAGATTCTAACCAGTCTTTTTAAGGCTACCTTAATAATTCCTTTGCTATGTTTTAAAGATTTGTAACCATGACTATTCCCGCATGCTGATTTTGTGCCCATGCTTTTCATGCCATAGATAACACAATTCATGTCCATTTTGAATTGTTAACTTTCTTTTTGTAATTTTAAATACAAATAAGTATGCTTTTTTTTTTGTGTAAAATAGTTGAATTACGTTTCAGTATTTAGTACATATCTTAGTATGCCTTTTTCTTATATTTGGACATCTTATAGTTAAATTCTTGTGAAATGAAAAGATCATTTATGGTTTTAGAAATTTTCTAAATAAAATCATTTATTAATTTTTCACAATTTCTTTGGATTTGTCACATTGTGATCAACTTGATTTAGTAGTCTTGCAAAGTGCGAAGAGAGTCCTAGTTTAGAAAATATGTGCTATATTGAATTTTATCTTCCATGTTTCTTTATATGTCATGTCCATGTTAAAACTTATGTGTTATTTCAATTGCCATGAAACACTTATGTTTTCTTTGTATTTGGTTTATTTAAGATTTTTTGTTTCCTCAAGTTCATATTAAGCAAATATGTGCTATATTGAATTTTATCTTCCATGTTTCTTTATATGTCATGTCCATGTTAAAACTTATTTTCTTATTTCAATTGCCATGAAACACTTATGTTTTCTTTGTATTTGGTTTATTTAAGATTTTTTGTTTCCTCAAGTTCATATTAAGCAATGTAGATATCTGGGTATGTTATATCTATTTGTAATTGTGCAAAGTAAATCTTAAATAGTATGACATTTTGTCAATGTACTTGAGTATTTCTACAAATTTACAAGTTTGCATTATTTTTTGTATTACATATGGGCTAATATGACTTTGATTAAGGAATCTTTAATGTTATGGATTATTTTTTAATGCTTGAAATTAGATCAAATTGTGCATTATTTAATTATGACCTTTTAAATTATGATAAACAATTCTTGCCAAAGGTCATGTGGCAGAACACCTTAGTTTATTTCAAGTTTGACTCAAATGCACAGAGAGAGGTTATGGGCATTTATTTTTAAGTTCAATTTTTTATTTTTGTATGATATAAGAGATTATATCAAACATTATGTAGTCACACTTGTTAAAATGTTTTAATTTACAATTGGCGTGCTAAGTATTGACACATAGTGCAATATTTAATAATTCTTGTCCAGAAACATTGTTAGATACCTATGATGTCAATTCTGCTATTGCGGTTATTGCTATTGATTGTTGGTATTTGTAGGTATTGTTGTTGCATGTAAGAATGACTTCAAAATTTTTATTTTTCGTAGTCCAAATTATAATTGTTATGAAAGTTTCATTCAATTTTCTATAAACAAATACGCATTACCAACATTTTATACATTTTGCAAACAATATTGTATATTTTTCAAACTAGACTTCAATACCATGTTTACTTATATATAGTTTTATATCGGCATAACCATTGCACCCCGATGCAAGTGCTAGTAGTATTATTACATGTCATTCTTATCAAAAATGGTAATTTTTTGTCTTGTTTTTGTTTGCTAATTTTTTTTATCATTGAAGTGAGTGTGGTTTAAGAATAATGGGTTGAAGGGTAATTCATAGGTGTCAAGAATCTCTTTTTTGGCCTTCATCACCACTTCTAGTTGGAAACTTCTTAACCAACACATACTAAGCTTTGATTTCTCTACTTAGTAGGTGAGCCCCAAATTCTATATTGTTTCTTTTACCAAATCACTTCCATACCTTTCCCATCATGTTTTTTATGTGTTGTTTGTCATGTTGATTTAGCTTAACCATATGCCCATAGTTAGAAACAACCACTATTATAAGACCACCATTGTTAGGATTACACGTACTAAATTCCTACTTTAGTTTCACATGTTGCATTGTTGACAACTAATTGTTGTTTATATTTTATTTATCCTTTTCAATTTACCCTTATCCCTTACCATATTTTTTTGTGACACAATCACTTTCATCCTCTGCAAAAGGTCTGACTTGTTGATCCTTTGCAACATTTGTTGACCCAAAAGAACATCATCATTAAACAAGGTGTGGTGAGTTGTCTTAAACCTAGTATGTTTTAAATTACTACATAGGTGTGGTGATTCATCCCAAATCCAAATACCTACCTTGAACCTTTGATAAGGCTATATTGTAGGTTTTCATTATTAATCAATGTAAAAATAAAATATAGTTTGCAATTACTACATAGGTGTGGTGATTCATCCCAAATCCAAATACCTACCTTGAAGCTTTGATAAGACTATATTGTAGGTTTTCATTACTAATCAACGTAAAAAAAAATCTAGATTTTTATTACATGATCTAGTCTAATGCCTCCAAAGAAGATTGATAAGTCTCTAAAGTTATAAAATGTAGTTTTTTTTAACTTTTCAAACAAAGCATTGTAGTTAGCTATCATAGATCTAATTGATGGAAATGTTGTATCCTTATATTTATCATTCTTGAATTTTTCCAATTAAATAATTTTGCTTCCTTTTAGCACCCTTGGATTGATTAACAATGTAACTTTCTTGAGCATTAAATAATACTTCTTTAATGATTTCCCTTTTTTAATTCTCGATGATTTGATAAAAAAATTATGGTATGTTATATTATTAATGTGCATTTAAAATTAGGGTGGGGGCCTTGGCTTGATTGGCTAAAGAATCATGTTGCAAGCAAAAGGTCACAAGGTCTAGTCTCCAACCATCCCCATGGTACCAAAGGGTGTGTCATGCCAACATCACTAGTCACGTGAATTTTTTTCACCAGACATACTGTAGTTTAAAGGGGGGGCTACCTAATTCTTGCAATCTAAAAAAGTGCATTTTAAATTATGAGATTAAATAACAAGAATAATTATTCCACATGAATAAGATTTTGGTTTTCCTCCAATATATTTACTAAAAATCCACCAATGATAGAATATCAATAAAAAAAATTGTAATAAAAATGAGTCAAATTTCTTGACAAGGCAAAGAGATTCAATAATAATCTTAGAAAGGATCCAAATCTAAACATTTGAACATTCTTAAATGATCTCATGTTGTGTGGGTATAATAAAAATTTTCATAAATGAAACATACATCTATGCGGCTTAAGTGGATGCAAGAACTTGTCTATGGTTAACCAATCCAAATCTACTATGTTTGAAACTATTGCCTTAGAATTTAGTCGAATGTTGTGGTTGAAGTTTCATGGTGGATATGTGATGTTTGGGATTAGTTTCTAGTTGGATTTTAATTAAAATTACACACTAGATATATAAATTCTTTTAATCATGATTTTAGATGGTCTCCAATTAGGGGAATCCATCCATGGCCGAGTTGCAACATAGTCTCATCAAACTTTCAAACTATAGCTAGTAGATAGGTGTGAAGCATATAATCCATGTTATTATAGAGTTGAAGTTGGCCCATTTTTCCTATTGCATTCTCTAACAAGGTATCCCTATTGGTGCTCGATTATCTCATATGAGTGTTAGGGATCCTCATTTCCTATTATGTGGTCAATAGGAGACCCTCAAGCAGTTTTTCTACTTTTATCATTTTAGGTTTGAATCTTTCTCATATAACATGGTTATTTTGGAGGAATTGACCTAGAATTATTTTCAATTTTATCTAGATTTGACTTGATTTTAAGGTGGAAATTATTTTTAACATTTATAAAGACAAATTATGTTATCCTTTCTATCTATTTTTTTATACCTTTTTTTAATTTATAAGAAGGATCCTATGATTTTCTTTAATGTGCTTAAGCAAATTTAGATGCAAGAAAACAAAGTTGCACTTTAAGTAGCACATCTAAAGGCCCTTTGTGATCATTGGAGTAATGCCACTTATATAGTTGTCTAAGTTCCTCCAACCCTTGCCTCTAGAAAGGGTTGATCTCCCCCTCATAGTCATAGATGTGGAAAAAATACTCTACTTGTGGTGATCAAGATGTAAACTCGCATGCTTCTCAACACCCTGCATGCAGATCCAAGGACAAATATTCATGGGTGGTCTCAACCTGCTTACTCTTATTTCTCCTCTCCCTAGGATTGTGATTGTGGGTATACTAGATGGTTGGACTTTGAAAAATTTCCTCAACTTACTTTGGCCATTTCACTTGCTTGTGATACTCAACCGCATGAGAAGATATAGAAGAGGGTCTTGTTTTCAGTTGGGATCCTCCCTTGGATGACCAAGGCTCCATTGATGTATGGAGAAATCCAAATGGAAAGGACCCCTCACCTCCTAGTGGTATGGATCTTGTTGTTTAGTTACTTTGAATTTGTTATGTTTGTTTAAGGCTTGGTCCCTTTTCACTTCATGGTGTGATCTCTTCCACCCATATTTTCTTATAAATATGTGTAATATTATTTCCTAATTTTAAGTGATATAGACACTTATTCATTAAAAAATCCATGTGCAAGCTTGAAACTTGAGGGAATGCATGTATAACTTAAATAAAGTATGACAACTTACATAAGTTTGAATAAAATATTTTAAGTGCAAGGTCAAAGAATAACACATTTAGGGTTGAAAATTGATGGTCACTTAAGTGTCAATAGTTTTCTAGACACTTAAAATTGTCCTAATCAATATTGTGCATCCAAACTCAACTACTAACACCATTTTCATCCTGATTCAGCCCCTTTCAACTAGTTAATTAAATAATATTGATTGTTTAATTAAATTCATTATTTTCGTCTACTAATCAAATCATCAATATTATTAGGTTTTTCTTCTATTAATCGAATAATCAATATTATTAGTTTAATTCACCCTTTACATACTAAATTCCATCATATTTGATTAAATAATGCAAATTATTTAATTAAATTCCCTAGGTCCTCTCATTTGATTAAATAATATGAATTATTTAATTAAATGTCATTAACTCCCTCTTTTTAATTAAATGAGTTAATTGTTTAATTAAATCTTTAAATTCTCCTATCTTGCACAATTAATAATATTTTAATTATTTAATTGACTAATTTCTTTAATCCCTCCAATTATTCCACTTGCAAATGAATATTCCTCCAATTCAAATTCAAATGATTTCCCTCCAACATGGAAATATTTTTCACATTCCTCCTAAAATTAAATGTTTGTATTTGATTGAATCAATTTTTGATGCAGGAGCATCCAACAATGTAGGGCAATCTTGCATCACCCAAAAAAAAATGTTTTCTTTATTTTCTTTAGTTGTTTTGAGTCCCATGATGGCACCTAAGGGGTATAAGTCTATCATGTGTCAAAAATAGCAAAAAAAATGAGAACTTACTATTTTTAGTAAGTCGGCCTAAATGGGCTCGTATGGACGTGATAATTTACCCCAAGGAGCAGAGTAGAAAAATATTTCTGGTTGTGAAAGAATCACCTCAATACCCTACATGGTTTGGGAGAAGTTAAAGTTTATGTCCTGAGAAATTTCTCCAATGCAGCTTCAAATTTAGATATCAAACTTTGGAGGCCCCAAAACAGCTCAAAATTTGGCCAAACCGACCTACGGTGGCCCATGTGTTGTAGAGCTCATCGAGAGCTTTCCAATGATATGCAATAATAGAAAATCAGACACCCAGATCAAAAGTTATGGCCCCATGAAGTTGACCCTCTAAAAAGTGAATTTCATTAAATTTTCTTCCTAGGCAAAAAATCAAACGGTGGGGATTTTGGTGCCAAAACAAAAGGGAAGTTTTCCCTTTCTAGAACATTCTAGGGTGGTTATTGGGGAAAATAAAAAGGGTTAAGTTGGGGTTGTAGATGGTGGCCTTGATAGTGCAGATTATGGCTCTGAATAGTATATTTTCTTTTCAAAATTGAATTTTGTTGTAGTGAATCAAGCCCATGAGGCTGTAGCATGTAAGCTTTGAATCTATAATTTCATTTTCTGAAAAATAATAGAAAGTGATTAATTTTTCTATCTCACATCTTCTGTGTTGGTATCTGTTGTGATTTCTATGGGTTTTGGGTGGTGTGCCCTCATCAATTTCAACCCTTGATTAATGACATCAATCCATGTGATTATTCAATCTCCTCCATGGATTGAATCCTTGATCCATGCCAATTCTTCTCATCAATTTGCATCCCTTGATTAACCAAATTAATCCTAGCATTGATTCACCTAGAATTCCTATAAATAGCCTCCATTTCATGAGCAATTCATCCACAAGCATTGAGAGCACTTAGACTATAGTCATTTTTAGAGAAATTATTGAGAGAAATTTAGACATTTAGCATCAATTTTTAGTCATTTCCTCCATTAAAGCATCACTTTAAAGCTTGTTCATCAATAGGGATTGAGAAAGGGCTAATCATTCCACATCAATTCAACATCAATCCCCCAATGGGATCAGGTTTGTAAGTGTTTAATTAGTTTCCTTTATCAATTTGAGTTTATTTCACATTTTCATGACTTATGACACTGAGAGGGGGGGTGAATTAGTGTCTTAATAGATTTGACCAATTTTCACAAATTCAAAAAACCATAGGATAGATCTAATCTCAATATACTATGATTAATGCATTCATGAGTTGAATGTAATCATTCATAAACAGAATTGAGAAAAGTAATAACCAAACAGTGAATTGAAATAACAACACAGTAAAGTAGAGAGAACTTAGAAGAACTAGTAGACTCAAGATTTTACCGAGTGGAAAACCCTCCTGGGGTATAAAAACCACTCCCGAAATGCCTTCCAGGCTTAATCTTTTAAACAAAAGTTAACAATGCCTTATAGGCTAATTTTTGAGCACCCACTCAAGGAGCACTAGCCCCTCATTTTGAGACACCCATCTCAAGGAGTACCAACCCCTCAAATTATGTTTTGAACAATAATAATGACTCAGAGGATTTCTCTGTTTTCAGTTAAGCACATATCTCTCTGTTTTATTGCAGAGTTCATTCATACATTTCCATATAGACAAGGAATGATACTCTCAGAATCACAACCAGCAACCCTTAAAATTTTCAACACTGGTATTTTATATACATTTCAAGTATGTCAGTCAATAATAAGGTCTTGCATTTTTCACCAGAATTTGAAACTCGCATGCTAATTTTAGCTGAATAATGACAGTCTGTAGATGATGGAAAAAATCAAGAGTAATGCTTATCCAGAGAGCTGCAAATCATCCATTATTTCAAAAACGCAACTGCTCAAAGAGGAAACTCAATGAATATGCTGCTATGTAACAGTTCTAAGATTCGATGCAGTCAACAATGTCGGCCTACAACTATATTTAGAAATTTCCATGATGGCCATAGAGTTTGAGACTTCATTAACCATTCACTGAGACATCCAGATAGTTCTGCCGAAGGAAATTAAAATGTTGATCATTCCTTTTAGTTATCACTTTTGCCATAACCCATCAAAGTCGGGGAGAAGATATAACGACTACATTATGTCATGCCAAGAGCTCATATGTTTTGTTCTTTCCAATCACTGAGACATCAGAATCTTTCTCACCGAGATGCCCTTTTGTTTCATTCACTGTCACTATATCCTTTTCCTCATTTGCTTTCTCCGTGACCCAGTGATGTCGAGAAGACCTCTTGCAAGCCACATGATGTTTCACCGAAAGCCCTCTTATGTGTCGCTATAACCATCAACCGTCGGGGATACGTTTTGTAGATAAGACTTTGTTTTTCTAAAAGTCATCCTTTCACCTCGTGTCGTTGAGACAATACGAAGTTAGGGAGATGCTATATAGAATGCTCTATGTTTCACCGATACTTCCATCCATCTCGTGTATCGTTGTAACTTCAAACAATCAGGGAGACATCTTGTAGATTATTTTATGTCATACCGAAACACCTTGAATTCACCTTAGATCGCCAAGAGAAATCAATTCTCATACCAACAGAGACCTTTTGTCTTATGTGCTTCGCTATAACATTATGATATCAGGGAGACCTCCTGTAGAGCACACCATGTCTTTCCGAAAGTCTTCATCCACTTGTGTGTCGCTATAGCATACCGTTATCGGGGAGACCTCTCGTAGAATGCTTGAGTCATACCGAAAGACCTCATCCACTTTGAGTCACTGAGACAATGCCAATCTCTAGTTGAACACAATTCATAAGACTTAGTCGGCAAGACCAAAGAGTTCGCTATGACATTCCACCGAAGCAAAACTCTTGCCAATACGCATCTATCCATCACCGGTCAGTGTGACATTGCATATTTGTTATAACCTCACGCAGAAGCCTTAAGCTCTTTCCAATGAGTTTCCATTTAATCTCTAATCGGTGTGACATACCAATATCGTTGAGACCACATACCGACAGAATAACATATGCCAATAGAGATCACTTTCAGTCGCCAAAACAAAAGACAAGTCTTTCCAAAATAATCTTTCTTGTGCTAGTCACCAAGACACAAAACACTCGATGAAACAACATTCTGATAGGGATTTCTTATGCTGATGAACCACCTTATGAGTTAGTCAGTGAGACCCGACTCATTTGGTAATACCTCCCAACGGCGAACACAACTCATGCTGATAGACCTTTCCACTATCGCCAAGACAACATGAATGTCACATCAAAAGCAA
Organism: Sequoia sempervirens; assembly: GCA_007258455.2. Lineage (NCBI taxonomy): Eukaryota > Viridiplantae > Streptophyta > Pinopsida > Cupressales > Cupressaceae > Sequoia > Sequoia sempervirens. Next base: position 193,328,578 of record VDFB02047230.1, on the reverse strand, counting down.
CCTGTATGTTAAATTCAATCGACATGACATTAGAAATGTCTTGTCGATAGGCAACACAGACATTTCAAAGTGGATCGGGGAGACCCTGCCATACTCATGCCGATATGTGTAGGCCTAAATGAGAAACAACCAATACCTGTGATATGGAAAAAGAACCATCCTTACAAGGAAACCAACTGTGATGTCCTGTAATAGCCAAGAGTCATCAAAGAAGTGTCATAATAAATCATAAGGATCCAAACAGAGACTGATCACCAAAGAAAACCAAATGAAAGAGATTTTGTCATCAAGGACAAACCATAAACACAACTGAGATCCAACACAATCCCCCAATGGGATCAGGTTTGTAAGTGTTTAATTATTTTCCTTTATCAATTTTTGTTTATTTCATGTTTCCATGACTTCTAATTAGTTCATTTAAAATATTTCATTAGGAATATGGTTTAGTTAGTTCAATTGATTGATTAATTGTTCATTTCAATTGTATTTATTTTATTCATAATCATGTTCACAAGTTTACATTCAATCCAACTCAAATGAAGCACAATAGTTTACATCCAACCCAAATGTATATTAGTTTATATTTAGTCTAAAAAAAATATTCCATGTTTAAACAAGAAGATTTTATCAATTCTACAAATTTAAAATTTTTAAAATGGTAATTGGTTTCCCTTGGTAAATAATTGACCAACCTTTATCATTAAAATGTGAGACTAAAAGGTGGGATTGGCTATGTAAGGATTGAAAACCATTTCCTTTGACATTCAAACACAAGATCTTGATCATTAGATATATTAAGGCATACAACTATAATTTTAAATAATTGTAGAATAATAAATAAAGGTGTAACAACAAGACATAAATTTAAAGGTTATGGTTGATATCAAAGATACAATCTAGTTAAGGAAAGTAAGAATTCACTACTAAATAACTCATGGCCAAATATAAATTTAAGGTTTTCTAAATTTTTTGAAGTGTAGTTCTAAATGATATATATCTTCTTGAGCATTTAAAGATGATTGAAATAATAGATTAGTTGAGAGTGACTATGTTTAGACTTGCTACTTGTGATAACTAGTCACTTGGATTTAATCTAACACCTTATTTAAAATTGTCAAATGAGTTATATAATTTGAGGAAAATTGATATGATTGTGAAAGAATACACTAAAGAATACTATATTCTATTGATCTAATTAGGACATCATGATGAAGGTGTGGAGAAGGTGGAAAGAGATTTCAGTGGTTTGAGAGGATCAATTCAAGAAGAGTTAAGCATGTTGAATATCTAAATAGTGAACTGTATTAGTTGACTCTAATCACAAAGAAGAAACCAAACTAAAAGTTTGAAGATAAGTAGAACCCAAAAGGGGAGGAAGAAGAAGGTTCCCAAGGGATAGATCTTAGTGTAGTGATAGGATACCATATGTGGAACAACCTAAGAGTGATCATCCATACTATAGTGAAGAAATAAGTCTAGTCATTTTGATTAAAAAGAAAAGGATGATAAAAATTAATATTGTAATGGTAGAACTAAAGGATATCAAAGGGGTGGAGGAAGATGTGAGGATGCTATAGAAGACATTTAAGAGGGACTTGTGTCAAGTAGAGATGAAAGACAATGGATATTTGATTAATGTTACCAAGACCAAGGGAGTATTCGCAAGAGATTTGAAGGGAGAGTGAGAGTTCTGCATGTTGATGAGGAGACTGAGGGATCTTAAAATTCTAAGAATTAACTAGAGAAGGATGAGTCACTTATCATGATAAGAGCCTTGTTAAAACATAATGAATAATAAGAATCAATACATAGGAATAATTTATTCAATACAACATACATATTATGAGATAAGTGTTGTAAAGTAAGCATTGATAATGGTAGTGAAACTAATTTAGTGTCTAAAGAAATGGTTGCTAAGCTAAAGTTTGAAAGGTTATAGCACCCTAAACCATATAATATTTCTTGGTTATAAGAAGAGAATAAGGTGTTGGTAAATAACAATAATTTTTTAAATTTAAAATAGGTACATATCATGATGATTTTTTTGTGGCATACAATCAATGGATGCTAAGACTTGGGTGATATTCACCTACAAAGAGTTCTTGCGGGAAGAGTTTGTCTAAATACCTGATCTAGTGATATGTATTAAGTTTCTTAAGTATTATACTATAAAAATTATGATGATTTACTCATGATAATGATGTTGTATGGTTTCTAGTACATCATATATTGGATCACATGTGGTGGTGTTATCATAATAATAACAAGGTTTATAGAAGAACAAATCACAATTACATGTGTTTAATGTTGTTGGAACATAAGTAGTGATTTCAGAGTATGTGTTGTAGAATTAAAATTCATTTGACACAATCTATTAGTAGGATAATATCATGTAAGATGGAACTAGATACAATAAGCAAAGAGAAGTATTGTTATGTTAGTGTGAGCTACCACAAATGAGGAGCTAGTAGTGGTGACTATACCTAAAACATACATGTATAATGATAGTGTTGAAGTTCTAACTATTTATTCATCTTGTGTAATAGCTCAATATAATAGACATGTGATTATCCATGTGGATGTGTCATACTTGGTGATTTATTTATAATTATAATGTCATGTATGGTTATAACTAGCTACATGAATATTGGTATTCCATGGTTGGTTGGACAATTACATAGATACATTTATTGTATTTCCATGAATATATCTATGTACTATTTTTTGTGAATATGTTTTGATTTAAGGGAAAAATAGTTTTTGAAGGAACCTGAAACCCTTTACAATAAAATAGATAAGAATTTTCTCAAAGATAAAAACATTGAACCATTAGCAGTAGCCAGCAGCAAAACAACAACCAAAAAACAAAAAACCAGTAGCAAGGAAATAGTAATAGAAAACAACACAAAAAGAGACACTATTTCATGTTCTTTAAGGTGTTAGCCACCTCAACCTCCTAGTTATGATGCAGCTCAACCATGTCCATCAATTTTTTCTTCTCCTCCTTAAAGGTCTTCCTCAAGTTACCCCTATCTCTTGTACATGGGCCTTTTTCCTCATCTTTTCTGACCTTCTCCCCCTTCGCCTTTGAAGAATGGTTCTTCCCCATCAACTCTGCAAAGTAAATATGATCTTCCCTTAGCCAACTTATCTTGCAAAAAAGGACCTCCAAAGACTCAACACTGTTCTTGACTGAATTATGGCTAGTATGTAGTAGTTTCTTGATGTCCGCATTATTTTCATTAATCTTAACCTCCATTTCAGAGAGGCACTATTCACACAAGGGATTTAATATTTGTAAAGGAGCACTCTAAGTCCACTATAATTTCAATCAAAATATTCGAGGAAGAGCCCTTCGGCCTGTTTTGCATATTCTCTTTTAGACCCTTGATCTTGATATTCAAGCCTATTAAAATCTTGCAATATCCACTTGGCTAGCTTAAACGTGCTTGTAGCCCTCGAACGAGCCCTATCCAATAGCTCAAACATTGAAGTATTATTGTCATTAAGGAAAGAGAAGTCCTCAGAGAGAGGATTCACATTAAGTGGCTCTAGCTTTTCAGACCTCAGATTAATCCCCTCATCCTCATGCATAGACTTCCCACCTGAAAGCTCCAAATTGGATGACTGTTGAACAGGGGAGTCATTTATTTCACAACATTATCCACATCACCCTTCTCCTTATCCTGGTCCTTGGTACCCTTCAAATCACATTTTACAACCTATTTTTTCAACTTTGCAATTTGTTTGGATGTCCTTCATGAAATTTCCTTGGATTTTTTATCCCCAACATTATCAGGAAAACCCTCCTCCTTACAACCATCTACAACATGATCCTAACCATTAAACTCATTATAACCCTTAGATTGGGAACCACCAAAAACAACATCAGTATCATTGCTAGCAGAATGGGAATCCGACTCCTGTAGAACAATCTTCTTAGCAATGTGTTTCCCCTTGAGATTCCTCTTCTTTCTCTTCTTAGAAGGGGCTGCCGCAGGGGACAAAGACCGACCCTCATCCTCTTCATTCCATTCCTCCTCACCAACAACACTGGTATCTGAACCAGCCGAGAGGGATTCTTCACTAATAGCCTTCTCCTTACCTTTAATCATCTTAGCAGGGATTTGGTCTCTCACATGCTCCATTATGAGAAGTATGAGGCCCTCATGGAGAATAGGAGCCCTCCTATTTTTTAGATGAGAATACACCGACACTTCCGACAAAGATAGAAGAAAGAAAGGGAATGAGATAAATAACCCATGTCTAAAATGATTCAACAAAGTAAAATGGTGACCTAAAATTGTAGTATATCGACCATCTAGGGTAACATACCGCATGATGACCTCTGCTACATTGGCCCATATTTTCTTCAAAGAAGTCCATTCATAGCCCCATGAAGGAAACTTAATCAACTTCTATTTCTCATCATCTTTGAAGAACTGGTCCATGGTGTTGTCATTACTCTTCCTCTCCTTGAAAAAATTATGACCCAACAATGAAAACCTTGTTATGGAATCATAAACTCCTCATAAATCACAAAATCCATTCCCCTAACCTGTAATATTCTATTATGCCAATAGTTGACAAAATCACCCGAAGCTTTAGGATCATGGCCCTAGAGCCTTTCCAAAAAAGGTGTGAAATTCCCATGCTCTAAAAGCCTCCAAATTTTATGATTCTTCTCCATCTTACACAGGAATAGGCCTCAATCCTACTATGGTAACCCCCCATGATCAAAGTCACCATAAACTAAAACCATAGGAAAGAGATAGCCATTAGAAAGAAAACAGGCGAAACAACACCCACAAAGTGTGCGACGAGAATGCAATCAATAATGATATTAACACTCCAGAGAATGAGCTTAACCATAACCATCATTTCATAATAGATTTGAGCTTAACCATAATGAGAATACTCCTCCGATGCCTTAAAATCATTAATTCTAACTGTAGACACTCAAATCTATCCTCACAATCGTAACGATATTCGTTTATTGATTAAATAGATATTACTATTTACTTAATCAATTCGTTCAATACTTTCTTCTATTCATGCATTTCATCAAATCATTGAACCATCTCATGCTTGTTCAATATCTGTTGCATTAACGTTCATGTCCATCTGTGCTATCATTCATACCCGTTTGCATAATAAATCATAAATCATTTATAATCCATTTGCATAATAAGTCACAAACATCATTTCCATATTAAATCAATTATCACTATCATCCATAATTGTTTCATATTCATCTCCATTAATAAATCAATTATCATAGTCATTTATTATTATTTCATAATAAACTAATTATCATAACTTGCATATTAATCATATCATTTGCATAAATCGTTCATGAAATATTGCATTTTAGTAAAGCATCTTTAAAACATTTTATTCATATTTAATCATTTAGGTTCATTTTAATCTAATATCCCTTTATCACTTTCACTCTCATGCATAACATTTAACCCATCAATGTGGGATAATGGCATTTACTTCTCTCACATCTTTTATCCCACATTTCATCTTCAACCCCTCTCCATCCTCAAAGAACTCCTATTTAAAGTGGGATTTCCCTCTCATTTTCTCTCTCACAAATTTTGCTCACAAATTTACATATTCATATCATCTTTGCATCTTGATTGCATTTCTCATTCACCATAGCCACTTTATTGCATTTTGTGCTCATAAAATCTGAGAGCAAATGCATAAACAAAGATCTTGGTGATAGGGAGACAATGGAGATTGATTTCTTTTAAAAGCATTATTTGTTTTATGTAGTTTAGATTTACATTTCTAGTTTTGCCTTTAAGTAGAATAGCTCTATTGATGTGGGCTGAAATGGTGGTTCTTACTCTATAGAATCATACATTTTATGGCACTGCAAAATGGTGAACCCGACGTGAAGTAGTTTTCTATTTTTTTATCATGCAAATAATCGGTTTCTTTTATCAAGCATCTCTTTTGCTTATAAAAGCAATAAAGATGAATATCATTTCTACATAAAATCCATTTGACAGGGAGATGAATATGGTTTTTGAATGTTTATTGCTTATGATTTAAATCATCACTATTTCACATCTATGAATATTTTTAATGCAGTTATGCTATGAAATGTCATTTATGGCTTCTTTGATTAGATTTCTTCATTGCATTTATGTGAAGCATTCTGGCACACATTTCATTTACCAAGCATATTTCTTCACCATTTTATGATTATAAGGATGCGCTATTCTCATGCATAATAAGGTTCTTTATGTCGTTTGCCTTTTGCAGGATGATGTTGATCCAATGATATCCGATGTTGATTATTTTTAATGGTGACTTATCTTAAGTTGATTCTACCATCATTGCATTCCAGAAAATCACATTTTTGCATTTGATTTGAAAGTTTCTTAAGCTGCAAATCTATTCTCTGCATATCCTCCAGTCACGCCACCTACTTGCCCCTGCATTTGATTAAAAATTTTCTTAAAGCCTTTTCAACAAATCCATTCAATGTGCTGCCTTTGCATATGCTTGAAAGGCTCTAACGTCTTTTCAAAGAATCCATATTGTGCTTATCCTGCAATTTTTGTGTTCCATGAGATCACATTAAATGGGATTTTTGAGCATTTCACTTGGTGATAGATTCTGCCTAAACCAATGCTTCACTGTATTCAAGGAACACATAATTCCCTAAAGTTTGAAAAACAAATAAGCCTTTGTTTGCTTTTCCAGGAGAATGTTGATAGCAAGCGCTTGAAAGTTTCTAAAGTTTTTTCATAAAAACTATTTTTGGCATATCCTATGTAGCAGCTAATGGTGTGTGCTTGAGATATCTCAAATCCTGATAATCATTACCTTCTATGAGGCGTCGTCTATTCTGAAGCTCTGTCAAACATTCATGTGCCATGCATTCACAACGTCTATTTTGAGGCATTTAGACAAAGGATTCTGCATGGGGCGGTGTCTATTTTGAAACATTCTATCAAATGGTTCCTATGCTCTATCCATGCATTGATTATTCTGAGGCTTTTTGTCTGAAAATGTCCATGCGTCCATTAGAATACTATCGGTTTTTGCTTCCATGTTTTTGGGCTTTGTTTGATTTATTTTTAGCTTTTTAATAAGACATTTCCGCTACTTAGTCTAGTCTTTAACCTTTTAGCATTTTAACATACCTTTTTATAAAAAAAAAATGCACTTTAAGATACATTTGTTAGTGTGAATTTAGTTTAGTCTTTTTCATTTTAATTTTAGTCTAGTATCATTTAGTTTTTAAATTAGTTTTAGATTAACTTTAATTTAGTTTAAGATTAATTTCAATTTAGCTTTTTTAGATTAAGTTAGATTTAAGATTAATTTGTAATTTAATTTTAATTTAGTTTTTAGATTAATTTAATTTTTAGATTAATCTAGTTTTTAGAATAATTTTAATCTAGTTTTTAGATTAATTCTAATTTAGTTTTAAATTAATTTAATTTTAGATTTATGTTTTTTTTTAGTTTTAAGATTTAATTTTAACATTTAGTTTTAATTAGTTTAAATTTTTTATTTTTTATTTTATTTTTAGACTGCAAGAATCGGGTAGCACGACCCCCTATAAACTGTAGTAAACTTTTTAACGTGACCGGCGGCACTGGTGCGACACGCCCTTCGGTACCACGGAATGGGGGAGACTAGAACTCGTGACCAGCAGAGCCGCAACGGAATTACTTAGCCAACCGAGCTAGGGCCCCCACCCTAATTAGTTTAAATTTTGATTAATTGGATTAAATGATGTTTTTTTGTTTTAGCTTTGTTTGGATTTTAGGTCTAATTTTAGTTTGTTTTTCTTCTTCCAGGTTCGTTTGACAAAGAATTGAAAATCAAACATACGCTTGTCAAATAAAGGAGGCATGAAACTACTAATGAGATTTTGATGCAGGACGTTCGTCGAAGACATGATTTTGAAACCAATTGTCTTTTAGATTATAAAACACTTCTTTTGGTGCGTTAAAATGAACATGTGCTTGATTTTGTCTGACTGTACTTGAAGGTGGTAGGTGATTATGCTCTCACCTTGTGAAAACTAGGTGATTAAAAAACTAGACCCACCTTATTTTTTGTCACCTTCACGACTTAATAATCGAAGTATCCTCTCCCCTTGTGCTTTTGAGTGATCCTAGGTGTAAGAGAAATAGTTATTATTTCTAGAAATGGGCCTGCCTTAAGGGAAAAAATACTCACCTTAAGGGACGACCCGACCGGTAATAGGCTAAAGCCAAGCCACTTCCAGCCGGAATATAAAATGGGTGCTTGAGAAAAGTTCAAGTACCACGAGTGCGGATGTGTCACATAGATGGAGTAGTACTCCCATAAACCCTATTGAGTGTAACCTCTTCAGGCTGGAGTGCCACCTAATTGGTGATTAATCTCTCGCCCCATGTGTGGCCACTCGAACGGATGCCCTAAGTAAACACCTATTGTTTTAGAATCCAACCATTTTCAGCCGTTGCTTGGTATAGTGTAGGGTACAGTATCATGCCCGAAGATACTCACTACTGACTCCCTTGAGTAGAGATAGTAGTTCTTGGGAAGTGATGACCCAAGAATCTGAAGTTGGTGTGCTTGAATGACGTTAATGAGCCGTGGAGAGGAGCCAATGCCACCAAACTTCTAAGCTATCCGCTCTCAAGAAGGAAAGGTGTTTACCACCAATCCGGGGTATATCGGTGGGCTATATCAAGTATACAAACTCGTGGCCTATTAGGATTGTGCTTGTCTCATGTGTGTTTGCATACACCAAAACATCGTGCTTGTCAAGTGTTTTCCAGATTTTCAAACAGTATTCACCACATTCACAAATCTGAACACAAACAATTGACCTCAAACAAACATGTATCACACCTAAAAATTTGCAACATCTCAAACTTTGCAAACCTCAAAAGGTCCAACAACATAAACAACCCACGTGAACCTATCTCTTAGATTTCTCGGGGTCATCATCCTTCAGTTTTGATCTTTCAATCCTAGCATTCCACCTAGTCCTTGCATATTCATGGTCCTTACATATTCATATCCCTTTCATCCTAGTTCTTGCATGTTCCTAGTCTTGCATACATATATCATTCCACCTAGTTCTTTCATGTTCAACCCCTTTTGCATATCAAGACCATCTCACCTAACCTTTGCATGTTCTAAGAATTTATCCCTTTGCATATTCATCATTGATCAAATAAAACCTTTAGCTTGCACTTAGGCTACTCTTCCTAGGTCTTGAAATCAAACTATTGGCTATCTATCACCCGCATCACTTGAGGTTCACCATCCTTGAGTTAAGGAAACATACCATTATCCTTGAGTAGGGAAATCCTTTTGGAGTACATCATCTCCTACATACCCTCTCTTGATTATTGGTTCTTGTGTCTATCCTTCATAACACAAGTAAAGCCTTTACATCATAACCAACTTTGGACCTAGAGTTTCCTTTTAGCTTTTTCCTTCTTAGCTTGTCATATCATACCATACCATTTTCATATCCCATCTTAGAATCATATCCTTTTCATTTGCATCCTAGACTTAGGTCTCATACATTACCTTGGATTGAAAATCATAAAAAATCACCTATGACCCCTAGAACAAGAGCAAAAATGTTTCAAGAAGGGAACCCTTGGGGAAAAGACTTTGATGGGGAAGATCACATTAGTGTTGCAACTAGTGAAACAAGTGAAACTGATTGTGAAGAAATAACACAATCCACCATAAATGAAGCTCTTAATGATAATAGGTTCACTAAACTTCTTACAAAGGTGGTCAAACGTAACCCGCAACAATACTTCAAGGCCCTTGCTGATGAAGGAATCAAAATGCCTCTTGATTTTGACATATCATTACTCACAATGAACATGACCAACCTAAATCTAGTGAATCTAAGAATCCCAAAACAAACAATGATGGTAGGATCAAAGATCATAGACCCTTTTATCTACAACCTGGTTACAAGCGATCTCCAAAGACATCAAAAATTGCACCTACAAACGATCCTATTTTGGATGAGCTTAGAACATTAAGACAAGAATTGGATACTCTCAAGAACAGTAAAACATCGACTCACAAGTTCTCCATTGAAGACATATGTCCTTATCCCTTCGATCCAAGTATACCAATGCCACCTTTTCCTAACCATTGGGACATACCAAAACTTGACAAATATAATGGAAAAGGAGATCCTAAGAACCACTTAAGACAATTTTGTGCCTCTACCATGGAATTTGCAGTTGATGAAATGTACCTTATGAGATTATTTCCTCGCAGCCTAGGAGGAGAGGCTATGGAATGGTTTTCATGATTACACCTGACCATCAAATCTTTTCAAGAATTGGTCGATAGATTTGTCTCCAATTATAGTTTCAATTGTGACCTTAAAGTGACCATGAAAAACCTTTTCAACACTAAAAAAAAACAAGGTGAATCTTTTGTGTCATTTTTACAAAGATGGAGACATTTAACAAAATGATTGCATTATTCCATTCCTGATCAAGAATTGGTTGACCTCTTTTGTCAAAATTTGAACAAAGAAATCGGAAGAGAACTTTGGCTCAAATGTTTTGATTCCTTTGATGAAGCCATAGAAATGGGATTTCGAATTGAACAAACCCTCATTGATGATGGAACTATTTTAAACTTAATAATGACAAAGATCAAAAATCAAATTCAAACAACAAGACCCCTTTTTGGGTTAAGAACAAGAATGTGGTCAATGACGGAGTTGTCGATGCAAAAACAACTAAAACATCATCGCCTGTTTACAATATCAAAGGTCCATCTTCAGATAAAGGCAAAGAGAAACAGAGAAGTTTCCCTAAATGAAATTTTACACCATCAGGACAATCACTTGAATCTACATTAAAAGAACTTCTTGAAAGAAATATTATAACATTACCAGAAATAAAAGAATATAATCCACAAGTCAAACTCCCATGGTGGAATGAAGATCACTTTTGCGACTATCATAGACACAAAGGACATAAGACAAATAGCTGCAATAAACTTTGACATTTAATACAAGACCTTATTGGTAACGATAAGATAACAGTTGACGGACACACTCCTTCTAGTAACTCTGATCGTGAGGTATTTAAAAACCCTTTCCCTAAGCATGAAAAGGATAAAGGAAAGGCTCTTGAATCTGGTGATGGTGTAAACTATACTACTGCTAAGTATGATTATACCATACATAACATCAGTGAGGTCGATAATCATGTCAACACTTTCATCATAAAAGGAAAAGAACCTAATTGCAAGGTTACTACTCGCAAAGGAACTATTACCCTTAAAGGTCATAATGCCAAACTACTACACCTGTTTCACAATACAACCTCATAGAGCACTTAGGAAAAACACCCGCACAAATTTCTATACTCGAGCTGCTACGCCTATCTCCTGAGCATAAATCTATCTTAGATAAAGTGCTTGCTACTGCTACAGTGCCTATAGACCTACATGTAGATCAATTCCAAGCTATGGTGGGACACATCACCTCTCCTCATACTCTCACTTTTACTAAAAATGATGATTCATCCCTTCGACAACCACATAACACAGCTTTACACATTGACGTCCTCATCCATAATGTTAAGATCAAGCGAGTTTTGATAGACGGAGGAGCAGGCCTTAATATTTGCACTCAAGAATTGATCACAAAATTAGGGTTCTCTGAAAATGCAGTTGATCCAAGTAAAAAGATTACCATAAAGGCATATGATGAAGAGGAACGCTCATCTAAAGGATCTATTACTCTACCAATTAGAATCGGCCCTATGGTAAAGGATATGGTTTGCCAAGTCCTTGATCTCCCACTGACCTATAATATCCTCCTCGGAAGACCTTGGATTCATGCAATGCAAGCAGTACCTTCTACATACCACCAGTGCATTAAATTCCCCCACAATGGTGTTGAAATCACAATATGAGGAGATCCAAACCCTTTCATGTATTGCCATAATCTAAGCCCTAAAACTGAAATCACAATCCCAAGCAATCGTGAAGCATTTCCTTCCCAAGCATATGTTGATCCTGAGTCCTTAAAAGCATCTTCCTCAAAATCCAATGCAGTCGAGATCAAAATATAGGTAAAAGAACAAGGAGTGGGAGAATATACCTTGAATCATGCTCTTTGCATCGAAAAACTACCTTTATCTCCCCACACCTATGGCAAACCACAAATGACTAAGACCACATCAGATGCAAATACTACAGTGATTTGTAAATCAAATACTTTCAAAAAATGGGGAGCCCTTTATAATGAAACAAAAGAAGCTAATCTCCTAAAATGGTTATACAAAGATGAAGATACAAAAAAAGAATAGACTGAAATAAAGATATCTATTGAACAATATGGTAAAGGATTTCATATTATGAAACAAATGGGATATGATGGTAAAAGTCCTCTTGGCTTACAGAAACAGGGTATCTTGGAACCAATACAACCTCCTCGCATGCAAAAAGTCCCTAGTTTAGGATATGATGCACAGAAAGATAAGACCTTGAGTACCACGTGTGCTTCAAGTAAGGAAGTGGAGTCCTCTAATGCTACACAAAAAAATGAGGAAAGTGCCATCAATGACTTCATTGACATTTATGACTATGATAGTGTCCCTACCCTTAAACCCGATCATAATATTTGTACCCTTGAATCCATTCAAAATCTTGACTCGAGTCATGATTCTTGTTAGAATTGGCTATGGCTGCCACCCAAGATCTATGGACCAAATGGAAAGCACAAGAAAAGAGAGAGAGAATATGACAAGAATAAACTGTATTCAATGTCATTGATATGATATGATTATGATTATGATTGATTACAAATGAGAGACCCCTTGGTTAAATAGCCAAGGTGAGAACATAGAAGGGCATAAGATTATGACAAGTGTCATAATCTTATGACATGAGACAACTAGGAAGATCTATCACTCCACTTAAGGTGGAGAGATAATCACATGATGTGTCCACAAAAGGTGGAAATGATGAGGTAATGACATGTCAAGTCCACCAAAAGTTGAGATTCAACAACCTCCTATGTGGTCCCTAAGTAAACTTAACTAAGGTGTAATTATGACCTAGGACAAGGTACAAGACATTTAATTACACCAACACCCCCCCTTAAGTGCAACTTAGGGAGAATGTGCACAAAAGAAAATAATGCAAGATGGGTCCTGGCTACTAGGCCATGTTAGGTACCCATGTACACACAATGCAATTTCTCACAAGCAAAGAAAGGGAGAAAACCTTATGGGAAAAACTCCCCCTCAAAAGAGAGATGAAATACAAAAAAGAAATGCTCTCAATGAAGAATAAGAAGGTAAAAACCCCATGTGAGGAAAAAAACCCCCCCATAAGAGAGAAGTAGAAGAGAAGCAAGGTAGCCCCCCCTCAATGTTGAGTCTCCTGCAATGATGGTAGAAGCTTGACATTGAATGCTGAAGATGATCCAATTGCGCCAAACAACGTTCCTCCCCTTAGGAAGAAACAAAACCAAGGATGTATGCAGGATATCAAGATGATGGATGATGTATGATGGTGTCTCTGAAGCATGCTCAAGTGTCTCCATGTTGATGCAGAAAGCTGACACACTCCAATCAGGCATTCTAAGCCACACTGTTGAAGAGGGAAATCCAACATCAAGTAGAGATGAATGTAGAACATGATCCAAAGAAAAAGATATTCCCTCTAAAGACAAAGAAGCCTCCTCCAAATGCTGTCCAAAAGAATCCACACTCACGCCAAACAGTGAAGAATGATCATGTAGAGAATGAACAAGAGGGTCAAAGTGTTCCCTCACAAAAACTGAAGAAGGTGCATATTCATCAAAGAGAAGATGAATGCTATCAAGAGTGTCCTCCAAATCTGCAAGATGAGAATCCACAAACAAGTTTGAAATACCTGTTAGGAAGCCATCCAAAGTAGCCATTTCTGGAAGACTATGTATATCCTGCTGCACTGAATCACTAGGAGCCAAAACTGTAGCAACACAAGCATCATCAACTGCAACAGTAGGTAGAGGAGATGAAATGCAAGGCTCAAGAACTAGATCTGATGTGAGTATGCCCAAGTTCAAAAATCCAAATGTCTCCTTTGAATCATAGTTGTGATCAATAGTCGAAGGATCAAGATCATCATCAGAAGCAAACTGTGCAAAGGAATACAACCGATATGAATGATCAACCACCCAAGTAGCAATGATATCTCTAGTCTCCAAGTCACGAATGATAACAGAATCAGGAGTGAACTCCACAGTTCTCCCATCTCCACCATGTGTAATCTGATAAATGGAAAGTAGATTGTTTGTCAAATGAGGAACACACAAGACATCCTGAAAAGTGTTCTCCCCAATGCTAATAGATCCCTTCCCTATTACACTCATATATGTATTGTTTCCCATCAAGATAGGAGACATAGAACAAGGCTGAAATGAAGAGAAGATAGTTTGTGAAGATGCCATATGATGTGATGCTCCTGAATCTAGAAGCCATCTCCTTGATCCTGGACTTGAATGAGCACAAAGAGCTTGTCCTTTATATCCCGATGTTTGACCTTTGTCCTTTTTAGACTGTTTTGAAGTAGAAGGAGAAGAAGATTCAGAAATTCTAGAAGGCAAATCAATGTGATTCTTTTTGAGAATATTTTTCAACTCATCTATGTCCTTCTTATAACAATAATGTTCTTCATGTCCATCCTTCTTGCAATATGCACAAAAAGGCCTCTCCTTCTTAGATGATTATCCTTTTGAAGAAGATTTTTTCTTTGATTGATATGAATGTGGTTTTACTTGATCTGAATGTTGATTATTCTTTGCTTTCTTCTGTTTCTTATCTGATTCTGATTCTTTCACCTGATTAACCAACAATGCCTGAGATTTAGAAGTCTTGATGATACCCATTGAGATAAGCTTTTGTTGCTCATGTATCAACATCTCAGAAAATGATGCAAATGAAGGTGTAGTATATGCAGACCCCATAGTCAATCTATGAGTATGAAAGCTAGAAACAAAAGAAGCATAATTAGGACCAAGTTTGTTCATTGTATTGTACACCAGCTGGATGTCCTTATCAATTCCACATGCTTTACGTTGCTCTTTTAGATCATTAACCTTAGTGATGTAGTCTTGGATGTTGTCAAAGTTCTTAGGATCAAGATTCATCAAATCATTATCAATTTGATAACCTCTTACTTCATCTTTTGTACCATACAATGTTTTCAATTTTTCCCAAGCTTCATGAGAATTTTTACATGATTCAATCTGGAACAACAAATCTTGAGAAACTAGTCTACGAAGACACCCAAGAGCTTTGGCATGTTTGATCATCCATTTTAACTTTTTCTCATCATCTGTAGGTTCAGGTACCTTATTTTCAACATATAGAGAGTGACCTTCTGTCATTAGTATATTCCATGCATTTTGATGCCATGTTGAATAATTATATGATGTGAGCAAAGGAACCTTAGAATGATCCATGAAAATGAAAGAGCAAAGCAAACAGATCAAAGCAATGCACCAAGAGACCCCCCCCCAAATCACTCAATCGAGAAACCCCCCAAGCAATATTTGATTTGGCACTTTATATTTAGTGCATTTACATTTTCTAGATGCCAAGAACAACAAGCTAGACTTGATCTTAGTGCTTACAGATGCCAAAATAGGCCATAGTATCAAGTACAATTTTTGGTACAAAATGAGATCAATCTGATCCTACCACTGAAAAATACACAAAAAATCATGCACTTTCAAAAAAAAATGCACTCAAAAATGTTACCGTAGGAGCAAGATATGAGCTCCCAAAGTTCCCAAAATGAGGACAAAGCAGCAACACCTGTGAGAATCTGAAATTTCTGGAAAAACCAGGCACCAAAACCAAAAACTGATTGACCAGTGTGTAGAGCATGAAATTCTATCCCAAATTAAAAAAAATTGCTCGAAAAAAGGAGTCAAAATGAGCAAGATATGGAGCTTCAAAGATGAACTTCAAAAATGAAAACTCAAATGGTGAAGGGGTAGAAATTTTTGAAAACTGATGACGTGGAGCTGACGTTAGCTACCAGAGGTTAAATTTGACATCTTTGTGCCCATCAAAATAGAATATGCTTGTCTGCGGAATATTCTCTGATGCCGAGCTTGAATTTGACGTCTATATAGTCGTCTCCTTTTGCGGTCGCCCTGTCGGTATGTGTTGACGGAATTTGAAAAGATGCTCGGAATATTCTTCGCGGAAATTCACATCCTATGGAATATTGAAGTTGCCCGCTGGTGTTTTGTATGAGCAGCTGGTGGATTGGATGTGGGGCCGCGGTAGCGCCACATGGCGCCTGTGGAAGGGCACCGGTACTGCACGTACCTTTAGGTACAGCAGGTCTGCGTACAACCAGTACGCAGACTCTGCGTTTTTATTTTTTTTTAATTTTGAAATCAAAAATTTTCAATGAAATTTTTTTTAATGATTTTTCAAATCAATTTTAATCGGTACAATATCATTTTTTATAAAAAAAATTCAAAATTTTTCGACGAATAAAATAATAATTTTTGAAAAAAATTGTACCGACTGTAATGACGACCTGGGGGCTGTATGGCTCTCGGGTAAAAAATTTTTGCTTCACCGGATGACTTGCTCGAATCGGACGATTTGATAGTCGATCTTAGGGTTTTTGGCCCTTCTGGACGCGATGGCATGGTTGGATTTGACCCAAAATGCTCCAAAATTGCAGCTACCTTCTGGATCTAGCAACCACTCTTCAGCTTAAAACCCTCATAGATTTGGCCTTGTATCTCCGATTTGGACAAAACAAAAGGCAAAATCGACTATCTCAAACCTTCCAGACATAATGGTGAGCTCAAATTTGCACCAGCAAGCTCAGATTTGAACCTACAACAAAGAGCCACGAACGGAATCTCCTCATATTTGGAATCTCTCTTCAGAATAAGACTCTCCAATGGCACCCAACCTGCTTTGATACCATGTTAGAATTGGCTATGGCTGCCACCCAAGATCTATGGACCAAATAGAAAGCACAAGAAAAGAGAGAGAGAATATGACAAGAATAAATTGTATTCAATGTCATTGATATGATATGATTATGATTATGATTGATTACAAATGAGAGACCCCTTCGTTAAATAGCCAAGGTGAGAACATAGAAGAGCATAAGATTATGACAAGTGTTGTAATCTTATGACATGAGACAACTAGGAAGATCTATCACTCCACTTAAGGTGGAGAGATAATCACATGATGTGTCCACAAAAGGTGGAAATGATGAGGTAATAACATGTCAAGTCCACCAAAAGTGGAGATTCTCCAACAACCTCCTATGTCGTCCCTAAGTAAACTTAACTAAGGTGTAATTATGACCTAGGACAAGGTACAAGACATTTAATTAAACCAACAATTCTTTACCCTTGGTTCACCCTAAACTCATTGATTTCAATCAAAAGGGACCACCACGATTGGATGTATTTGAAAATGATGAGGCAATCATAAATTTTCTAGGAGCACGAGAAGACACACCTCTTTAGGATCATAAAGCAAGATTCATCATAGAACTCAACAGTGTAGCTTATTTTTGGGGGAGTGCCAAGCCTTTCAGTCGCAAAATTATTGAAAATATAAATAGGTCTTCTAGTGAAAACTACTCTGTGGTGCTATTAGACCTGACAAAAGTAAAAATAAAGGATGCATCCAAGGGTGAAAACCTCTCTGAGGCACCTGAGGATGGAGGGATTGACACACTTCCCTTAGCAGTATATCATGAAAAATAATCTATGTTGGTGGAGAAGATAGTACCAACAAATTTGGGCATAGAAGAAAAACCAAAGATAATTCATTTAGTAGAATCATTAACACTTGAAGAGAGAATAGAGCATATGCAGTTTACAAAGAAAGATAGGTTAACTTTGCATGGTCTTATGCATACATGCCAGGACTTGATCTAGATCTAGTAATGCATCACTTGTCTTTACCACTGGGGGAAAAACCTGTTAAACAAAAGTTGAGAAAAATGCACCCACACATTGCTCTATTGGTAAAAGTTGAATTACAAAAGTTGCTAGATGTGGGATTTATCAAACCTGTTGACTATGCTGATTGGATTTCAAATTTAGTACTAGTTTTAAAGCCTGATGGGGGCATCCGAGTTTGCACAGATTTTAGAGATTTAAACAAAGCTTGTCCTAAGGATGACTTCCCACTTCCAAACATTGACATGATAGTGGATTTGATTGCAGGGCATGAAATGTTATCCCTCATGGACGGTTTCTCAGGCTACAATCAGATTAAAATTTCTCCTGAAGGTCAAATTAAGACAACATTCACTTGTCCTTGGGGAACCTTCTATTGGAATGTCATGCCCTTTGGGTTGAAGAACACCAGAGCTACCTACCAATGTGCAATGAGAACTATCTTCCATGACATGATGCATAACTATTTGGAAGACTATGTAGATGATTTGTTGGGAAAATCCTACACCAAAGTAGGACATCTAGAGATCATGGATAAAATTTTCACAAGATTAGAACAATACAAGGTTCGATTGAATCCAAAGAAGTGTGCCTTTTGGGTAACCTCTGGAAAAATCCTTGGATATATTGTCTCATCTAAAGGAATTGAAGCTGATCCTGCAAAAATAAAGGCTATACTTGAAATGCCTCTGCCTAAGAATATTAGACAGTTGAGATCTTTACAAGGAAAACTTCAGTCTATCCATCATTTTATAGCACAACTTGCAGATAAATGTCAACCCTTTCAGCATCTGTTACACAAGAATGTTCCATTTAGATGGGATGACAAGTGTGAACAAGCTTTTCAGGAAATCAAAGAATATCTGATGACACCACCAGTATTAGTACCTCCTACAGATGACAAACCTTTACTTCTATATATATCCACAACCACCACAACACTGGGGGCACTTTTGGCACAACATGACTCTAAAAGAAAGGAATGTGCAATCTATTACATCAGTCGTACTCTAGTGGGATACGAGCTCAATTATAGCCCTATTGAAAGAGCATGCCTTGTTGTAGTTTTTACATCATAGAAGCTAAGACATTACATGCTTACACACCTTATAACCTATTTTTTCAACTTTGCAATTTGTTTGGATGTCCTTCATGAAATTTCCTTGGATTTTTTATCCCCAACATTATCAGGAAATCCCTCCTCCTTACAACCATCTACAACATGATCCTAACCATTAAACTCATTATTTCCCTTAGATTGGGAACCACCAAAAACAACATCAGTATCATTGCTAGCAGAATGAGAATCTGACTCCTGTAGAACAATCTTCTTAGTAATGTGTTTCCCCTTGAGATTCCTCTTCTTTCTCTTCTTAGAAGGGACCACCGCAGGGGACAAAGACCAACCCTCATCCTCTTCATTCCATTCCTCCTCACCAACAACACTAGTATATGAACCAGTCGAGAGGGATTCTTCATTGATAGCCTTCTCCTTACCTTTAATCATCTTAGCAAGGACCTGGTCTCTCACATGCTCCATTATGAGAAGTATGAGGCCCTCATGGAGAATAGGAGCCCTCCTATTTTTTAGATGAGAATACATTGACACTTCCAACGAAGATAGAAGAAAGAAAGGGAATGAGATAAATAACCCATGTCAAAAATGATTCAACAAAGTAAAATGGTGACCTAAAATTGTAGTATACCAACCATCTAGGGTAACATACCGCATGATGACCTCTACTACATCGGCCCAAATTTTCTTCAAAGAAGTCCATTCGTAGCCCCATGAAGGAAACTTAATCAACTTCTTTTTCTCATCATCTTTGAAGAACTGGTCCATGGTGTTGTCATTACTCTTCCTCTCCTTGAAAATTTTATGACCCAATAATGACAACCTAGTTATGGAAGCATAAACTCCTCATTAATCACAAAATCCATTCCCCTAACCTGTAATATTCTATTATGCCAGTAGTTGAAAAAATCCCCCGAAGCTTTAGGGTCATGGCCCTAGAGCCTTTCCAAAAAAGGTGTGAAATTCCCATGCTCTAAAAGCCTCCAAATTTTATGATTCTTCTCTATCTTACATAGGAATAGGCCTGAATCCTACTATGGTAACCCCCCATGATCAAAGTCACCATAAACTAAAACCATAGGAAAGAGATAGCCATTAGAAAGAAAATAGGCGAAACAACACCCACAAAGTGTGTGATGAGAATGCAAGCAATAATGATATTAACACTCTAGAGAATGAGCTTAACCATAACCATCATTTCATAATAAAAACTTGGCATCCTCGGGAAGGAGGGAATACTCCTCCGATGCCTTAAAATCATTAATTCTAACTGTAGACACTCAAATCTGTCCTCACAAGCGTAACGATATTTGTCTATTGATTAAATAGATATTACTATTTACTTAATCAATTCATTCAATACTTTCTTCTATTCATGCATTTCATCAAATCATTGAACCATCTCATTCTCATTCAATATCCGTTGCATTAACGTTCATGTCCATTTGTGCTATCATTCATACCCGTTTGCATAATAAATCATAAATCATTTATAATCCATTTGCATAATAAGTCACAAACATCATTTCCATATTAAATCAATTATCATTATCATCCATAATTGTTTCATATTCATCTCCATTAATAAATCAATTATCATAGTCATTTATTATTATTTCATAATAAACTAATTATCATAACTTGCATATTAATCATATCATTTGCATAAATCGTTCATGAAATATTGCATTTTAGTAAAGCATCTTTAAAACATTTTATTCATATTTAATCATTTAGGTTCATTTTAATCTAATATCCCTTTATCACTTTCACTCTCATGCATAACATTTAACCCATCAATGTGGGATAATGGCATTTACTTCTCTCACATCTTTTATCCCACATTTCATCTTCAACCCCTCTCCATCCTCAAAGAACTCCTATTTAAAGTGGGATTTCCCTCTCATTTTCTCTCTCACAAATTTTGCTCACAAATTTACATATTCATATCATCTTTGCATCTTGATTGCATTTCTCATTCACCATAGCCTCTTTATTGCATTTTGTGCTCATAAAATCTAAAAGCAGATGCATAAACAAAGATCTTGGTGATAGGGAGACAATGGAGATTGATTTCTTTTAAAAGCATTATTTGTTTTATGTAGTTTAGATTTACATTTCTAGTTTTTCTTTTAATTAGAATAGATCTATTGATGTGGGCTGAAATGGTGGTTCTTACTCTATAGAATCATACATTTTATGGCACTACACTAACAACCTTATTAGCAAAGAAATCCACCAATGAGTTTCCCTCTCTATAGATATGTGTGACGAGTTTCTTCAAAGGATCTAAGCATCATTAATGCATCCTCGATCAACTGATCAATTATCCAACTTGGCTTCTAAATTCCAAGTAGGTAGTTAACAATATTAAGTGAATCTCCCTCAACCCAAAGCTTGAAGTAACCCTTGTCCAATGCAAACTTGATAATAATGAACGCAGCCTCGACTTTCACATGGTGATTGGTATGGATTCCTAATGGGAGTTCCATGATGCCCAAGATTGTGTGTAATGCCCTACCATGAAACCCTAGAGGACAACACTCTATAACACCTAAAAACAATTTTTTTTTTTAAAAAGGTGCAATATTCACAATATTGCAATGAAACATTAGCTTGAATTCTAACCTAAGTCCTCTAAGGTAGGTGACTACACTACAAGATTCCCATTAAATAAACTACCAACAACTGTAAATCATTACTTTATCAAATTCCATCTAATAATAAGGGTTTCATTTAATCATCACATTGAATTAAAAAATCAAATAGATATAATTTAGAATCAATCCATTTAAATAACATATACAATAACATATCTTACATTGTCCATTACATAAGAGAGTTCAACATTTATTTACATCATTACATTTGAACAATGTCTCCTCGTATACATTTGAGGAGAGTACATTAGAAGTATAATACATGAATAGATTTATGGTACAATACAAGTACATGAAAGATAATTCACATGAATTGGAAACAAGTGCAGAAGTATTCATATCTAGGATTAGTCACCATGAACACGAACAAGGTGAGGGAGCCCAATGGAGTGCAAGGCACATTCCACCCGACCATGTGGAACCCTAAGGCGCACCCCCTATGCTAGGAGATAGCACCTGGTCCCACAACAACTATAACAACAAGGTGACCACAAACTGGCATAACAAGGCTAATAGAGGACAACTGAAATGACAACAAACACATCACAAAAGATCATACATTGCTTCTAGTGGACATCACCATATCAAAAGGGAGAGAAAAAAATAAGGGAATACTAGTCTGTAGAGGGAAGAGTGTCATCGCATGGTCCTAACATGGGTTACCCTAACAATCTCTCACTAGGTGTTGTCCCCCATCTATGGTTACCCTAACAATCTCTCACTAGGCACCGGCCCCATAGGGTGATACATGTAGAACCAATATTCCTTTCGTGAGGACAAGGAAGTTGGTTTTTCCAACCTGGCCTTCTCAACCCATCCTTAGCCTAAATGAGCACTATAGGCATGGGTGAGACATTCACTTATCTTGATTAGTGTGTAGACTACCCAACCCCCTAGTTCATTTTAGGTTATCACTGAGTTAAGAAACTCCCACATGGGTTACTCTAACACCACTTTGTCCACTAGCCCCTATTGAGAGACACTCCCCCTACTAGTAGATAAGAGACCCAATAAAATCAACAAGGTAAATCCATTCTGTACATCGAAGAAAAAATAACAAAAGTATATATACATACATATATATACATATATGTATATATACATATATATATGTATATATACATATATATGTATATATATGTATATATACATATATATGTATATATATGTATATATACATATATATATGTATATATATATATCCTGAGCAAGGCATGGACCATCTTGCTCTCAAACACAATTGTAATAACAAGAAAGTAATGCATGGCTAAAACCCACAACAATGCATAATAGTATAATGTCAATCAACACTAGGGTTCAACACAACAATTCACCTACAACACATTTCCTAAGCCTCTAGAAGACTTCGTACATCTACTTCCCACAATGACTATATATTTGCACAATAACCCACAATTGTTTCCGAATCTATAATCATTCACTTACTTTATACAACTCAAAGCAATAATAGAACACATAATCAAGAATGGGATTATAAAGCAACCATTTCATGTTTACTAAGAGTCCATCTTAACTCACAAATAATCCATTATTCCAAATAATCAAATTCTTCATTTAATTACAAAGGAATCAATTCTACCTTATCTTGTTTTTTTTCCTTAACTCATTTATTCAACTGACATGTTCAATTAGAATTAAGGGCAACAATATACTTAGCAAGAAACACTATACACATACATGTATATATATATATACATATACATATATATATATACATATACATATACATATACATATATATATACATATACATATATATATACATATACATATATATATACATATACATATATATATACATATACATATACATATATATATATACATATACATATACATATATATATATATACATATACATATATATATACATATACATATATACATATATTTATATATACTCATTAAACATAATGTTCTTGTCAAAATAATAACTTAAAATACCATAATGTATTCATAAACATTTACAACTGAATACCCATATATATATATATATATATATATCATACGAATGCCAATTCGAAAACAAACTAAAGTACAGTGAACTGGAGTAACATACATGTTATTTAATAAACCATTTACATATATGGTATTGATCTCATAGTGACTAAATATGGTGAACCGTATACAACTTATTTACTCACAAATTCAATTATCAAACGAACTGCCAGTGAAACTTATCTACATCTAATCTAAGACTCACATATAATACCTATGCATAAAGGCATCGCCTCCAATCAAGGAGATTATCCTCCTTTGCAGGTGTTGAATGCACTGTCTAAAATTTATCCAAGGAAACTCAATTTACAGAAAGAGAGGGCATTGGGAAAAAAAACGTGGTGCCACCATGGTGATTTGGGAATGCGACAAGAGATTAGAACATTGGTAAATCCTTTCTCTACAAAGGGAAGGATTTTGTAACACTGTATATATAAAAGAACCATTTCAAAGAAAAGTTTACTAAGACTCCAAGTGACAACTTGGAAAAGCTAAGCCCAACGGCTTAAATCCACACACATATAACAATTATTTTTGTTTGATTGCAAGGGAAGAAAAGATACAATGCCCATGATCTAGTTCATAAAATGCCAATAATCCCAATTTCCATTAACTGAATCAGCTGGTAAAAGCCAAGGTAAAGGCCAGCTTAGGACATAGTAACACTGAGAGTCTATCAAACATAATCAATATGTAATGCCCCGCCACGCAACCCCAAGGAAACTAATACATCTCATATTTATGGCACAATTTTTTTTTAAGTAACTAACATGCAATGTAATATTAACCTACAACACTTGAAATGAAACTATGCATGTAAAACATAAGAGAAAGTCCCTTGGGGTTACATGACTACATTACATTATGAATCAACATCTTTACATTACATGAAAGATACCAGTATCCATAAGATAACAACATGATCATGGACAATACATAAATAACATGAAATTACATCGATCAAGGATTACATTAATACAATGGTATTTCCCAACATGAATGAGAAAAGTACAATATCATGGGATGGTACAATTAAAATGAATGAGTACAAGCTTCAAAACTAGATCCATCTCAGGTACATCTTTGGTGTCACAACAACTGGTACATCTTGCACAACACAATCAATGATTGGGGACCCAATGGGGTGCATAGCACATTCCACCCAACCACGTGGACTTGAAGGCCCACCCCCCGTGCTAGGAGATGACAAGAAAGACTCCTAATGAAAACCATCAACGGAACAAGGATTACAAGACTTCACAATGAGAACAACAAAATAACATCCATCACATGAAATAACTAATCCAAGATGTGATCAACATAAGAAATAACCAACACAAGATAACATAACAAAGCATCAATGAACACATGAAAACATTCGCTTCCAAAGGCTCAAGAACAATAAGAGGGAAATAATCAACATACAAGGTTGTTAAAAGAGTGGAGTGTCATCACATAGGTAGTCATGGGTTATCCTGGCGTAACCTTCCTAAGATGTCGACCCCCATCTTGGGTTTCCCTTGTAACCTCTACTAGTCGTTGGCCCCCCATGCTCGCTATGTGGGATCAACATACCTTGCAAAATTACTATGCAGAGGAAAGGCAGTTTATCTTGCCATTTTAGGCCTTCCCACTAATCCCAAGCCTAAACGAGCACTTAGGCCCATGAGTGAGGCTACATTATCTGAATTAATATGTGAGACTACCCAACCCCTTAATTAATTAATTAAGTTATCACTTGATTAAAGTTACAATGGGTTATCCTGGACCAACCACTTTCGGAGTCGGCCCCCATTGAGAGCCACTCCCCAAACTAACAACAAATTCTCAAAATCACAAACGGGCAAGCCAACTTGCACAAAATACCAAATCCAAACAAAATATTTGAATCAAGTGAGGCATGCACCATCTCACACTAGAACTTCGAAGTAACAAAAACCACATTCAAGTGCAAGGATCAAACCCACATAAACACAATCCAAGTGTAAAGGTCAAACATCATCAAATAAAAAAATCATGAAACCACCCACTTACAGGTGAAACAACATAAAACTCAAATCAATACTTTGGGCTTGATATGGGTTATCCAAGGTAGATCCTTCTAGGTTGTCGGCCCCCATACCAACCCTTGCAAGTAAAAACCATATCCCTCTAACCTCTGGAAGACTCTCAAAACGCTAACACAGGGGTTCCCCATCAAAGAAATGTCAACAATAACAAGATCTCAAAGAGCTATTTTCTTCCCACAATTAACAAGTCAACAAGTAAAGAATCTCGGGGAAACATCATAGCGAGACATTCAAAATCAAACAAAAATAACAAAATCCCCTCAATAAAAAACCAACCATAAGGTCAAATCCTCTCATTGACCATTAGGCACAATGGGCTCCTACTTACAACCATAAGCAGAACAACATACATTCCAAAAACTGATACAATTCCCAATAAATCAGCATGATCAACCAATCAAAATCTTCACACTTTCACTAATCAATTACTTATACAATGAGAGAAATTATTCAAGCAATACAACCAAATAACAAGGCACAAACTATCGATGAAACATGACTATGAGTACATTCGCGACTTATAAAACATTAAAAGAAAAACTACGTAACTTAACATATTCAAACAAGTTCATTAACCAAAATATAAAGACATCTGCAAACTCATGAAGCATAATATTAGATCAATAAAATCTCAAATGGATAACATTTAGTAAGCAAGTTTCCAATAAGCAGTATAAATTCTTAATAAGAACAAGGTTTTCTCAATAGCTTTCAAGACAACATAATAACAATTTGTCTAAGGACCATACTCTAACATTATTTAATGCCTACCATCTAGTAATTAATCAATGCCAATTCCATTTTGCAAAAGTAATCTAATTCCTTTATTAAATCCTACAATTATCTAGTTGTGATTTAATCACCTCTCTTTTCCATTCTAATTGATTTCCAATTATTCCAAAATGAATATATCACTCTTTTCCTATTTTTTCTCCCTAATTCACTATATATACATTTAAATATATCATTCAATACAATATCCAAAATAAAGAGTTACTCATTCCAAAAATAAAGACAATATTCTTATTAAATATTGATCCAATATATAAACAATTGACAAGGTACTTATATAAATCGAAACATAAAGTAATTATACTTACAACCAACATCGTAAACTAACCCGAAGACCATCAAAACAAATCTTTTAATTAAACCTATAAATCAATTTATTATCTAATTTACTATCTAAACATTCCCTTCATATAAATATTCACTTATAAAGCTACTATTCAATTCTATTCCTTTATCGAATGACACTTAGTTTCAACATTTAAAATTTAATACTAACAAGATGTGAGTTGTAATATAGACTCATAATATAATGTAACATATAAACGCTAAGGAGAATGAACTACAGAGACCACAACCTCGAAGTCATAATTATCGATAAACATGGGATGTGGTCTAACGGTATAAGGAGACACATATAGGACCTCACCCCTAGCCTCAAATATCTTGCACAACTCACTACGATATGACATCCAAAGGAAATATAGGAGGTTGAATCTTCAAATGACTATTCACTTACATTCCAATCCCTAAACCAATATTGAAGCTTCCTGGCAAGAATTATACTAAGGAAATTTCCTTTGGTTTTCGAGGATTCAGAGCACATCAACCACGCAGTGAAAATAATTAAATCCCACCTACGATCTGTAGCAATGAAAGAGTCTAAAAAAGGCAGAGAAAAAGTTATGCAAATGATCATAACCCACAGTCGATCTACAACAATGAGAGGCTGAAAAGGCAGAGTGAGCTATGTTGGTGACACAAGAGAAACTTCAACTTTCAAGGACACGCTGATTGGGCTAACAAACAGCATGATCCTAAATGATAAGAGTTGAACAAGCCTAAGACAAGGTCGTGGCTAGAGAAGGATTTATGCCTATCAGAGATGGAATGACAGGAACAGGGGGTGATGCCTTTTTACAAGAGAAGCCTCCCATGTTACAAAGATTTATCTCCGTTCTCTCTTCCATTCTGATGTTGGATTACGGAGTGTGATCTGAAACGTTGATGCAAAATTTTTACAACATAATCAAATCTAGAAAAAAAAATACTAAACAATATTATGGATTGTAGAAACTTGATATCATTAATAAGATTTTAAAAGCCAAGGAAGGTAAGGCCACGGCTTAACTGATGAAAATAATGAGTGGTACAGAGCGACATGAATCCCATTTTTTTTTTTATCTCATAAGCATTATAAAGCTACTGCAACAATCAAAGATGGTTTACGAAGGTCTCAAGAATAAACACACGCTAACCAGTACAATATTTTTTTATTATTATTTGTATATGCTCCCTATATCAGTTTGGCCGCTGGTTTTTGCATGCCTTCCAATACTCATACACAACCAAAAAGGAGAAAGCAGAACTTCATTGATGCAGACAACTTTTTGCTACTAACTAAATAACCATGTTACAGGTATTGAAAGGAACACAGTAAAATAGAAGAGAAATCCGACGAGGATGAGCAATTCTATAACCACGATTAGCAAAAGGACACACTTTGTTCTCTGATCTACAAGTTAAGCCTCACTATTGATAAAGATCCAACCACAACATATAGGAGAAGAATATAGAAGAGTTGTTTAGTGAACAACTTACGTACCTAAATATATCAGACAATGATAACAAGGTACCTGGGCTTTCCCCAAATCCGCAGACAATGACCACAACTCAAGGAAAAATCATCACGCCACCACTCTGAATGAATGTGTGCCCAATGCATATCGACCACTACTCTGAAATCCTCAATCTTAAAAAAAATGCAAATGATATTGATGTATTCGATAACAGGGCATTGACCTTCTTCCCCGTGAAGATGATCCGGGTAGAAAGATATAAATATAAGAATGAAAAAAAAAATGGATAAGAATACCCAAAACCAAAACCAAAACCAAATGACATGTAGGCATAAGGAGAGGAGAATTCTAAGGAGACCTCTCGATTCTAGACCCTCTGTCCAAAGTAAAATCCCCCCATACTCTCTCTATCAACCAATAGAGACATTTGTCCCTTTGCTAATAAAAGATAGAATTATCATCTTTAATAGCATGCAATTCATTCAAGGCAAGTGGAATTTCCTCCATTATCAGTTACAAAAGCCCCCAATGCATGCTCTTCTTCCAAATAATTTCCCATTTACTAAGCAAAGCGGTTACAAAATTTGTTTCATGCAATAACTTAAATTTAGATTTTGCATTTTTAATTTATTTACCATTTATTGATTGTATTATGATTTGTTTTCTTATTTTATTTTATTATTAAATTTTACTTTATACTTTTACATTTATATTTACTTATATATCAAATACATATATACCTTTTGTTTAATGGTTTATTTTAATGTTTCAAATCCTCAAAACCTTCTAAATCAAACAAATTTAAATTAAACAGTCGAACACATAAAATCAAACAACCCAAATAAAATTTATCAATCACTAAGAAAGGCCAATCATGGAGGGGCACTACACAATAGAAGAAATTTGATGAGAAGAAGAATGTATCCTGCTAGTCAAACTGTCTGTATGCACCCAAGAGATTTGACTCCAATAATCTAATGTTTGGTAAATCAACGGAAAATAAGGTACGAGAAACTTCCTAGGAAAACAATAACCAAGTTTGGTATCAAGTGTGACTAGCAATAAGAATGATAGAAAAACTTCAAAAAGGACATAATACAAATAGTGAAAAGACAGGGAATTTCCACAACTACATAATACTATCGGATCTAGCACAATTTGATTTCAGGAAAGACTTTGAAATTTCCTAAACAATGAATTTCCTAATATACAATATAAAGAATAGCAAGAAATTGTTTTGCCTCAAACAACTAAAAACTCCATTTCCATTTTCTATAGAACTAGAAATTGGTATAGTAATGGAACTTGAATAATTGATTGCATGAGCTGGAAGTTGATGTAGATCTTTCTACCTCCAATTCATAGTTCCAACCTTTTTTGAATCCAACAACCTTTGTAAAAACCCAAATCCAAAGCTCCCAAAACCCGAATCAAACTTTCAAGAACTAGAAAACTCCAAGAATAGGAAAAATTATTCACGACAGAGTTGCAAGATTAGTTTTTTTTAAGAAAAATAACCAAAAGCCCCTTTCTTTATTTCCCTTAACCAATTTATTTACCATTCTTCAATGCCCGTTACTCCATGCACTCTTGATATTAATTATTTTACTTTCTTTTCCCCACTACCGTTAACTACCACAATTTATTATTATTTTATAATTTTAACCATATCTTATAATTTGCACACAAATAAATCAACTCTTAAGATATTTAATTTGTTAATCATAATCTTTCATTTTAATTCCATTTGCACAATACTATGATTTAATATTTCTTTAGTAAATCATAAATTTTAATTTATTTCAATCAAATAAAAGCATTAATTAATATTTTATTTTATGACAAACCATAATCATATAAAAGTGATCATTTAATTATCAATGATACCTTTTAAGCTTCATTAATCTTTATTTTAATATAACAATTAATCAAAGTACTAATCAACCAATTTAATCAAATATATAAAATACCCAACAATACCAGACCTTACGACGAAGATGGAAAATAAGACCACGACACAAGACACAAATGAACAACACTTCCAAGGTGACAACTGATACACATCCTTGTCAAGGATGATGACTCAACATAGGGGACCCGATGCTATCTCCATGTCAAAAATATCCATTGGGTTTAAGGCACACTCAAACCTGACAATTCAGGTGGAGTTGATGCCTGGTACCTACAACCTGCAACAAACCACACATTCAAGCATGCACATTGAAAAACAGTCAAACACACCATGAAGGAAAAATTGCAGTGTTGCAAGGAACTCACAAGCGAGAGATGTGACACTGTTCCCCTTCACCAAAATACATCAATGCACAATAATCAGATACCAAAATCATGATAAGAACATACATCCAATAATTACATAATACTCATAACAATAATAACCCACACAATCAATTAAATTGATCTACTAAGCATGATATAAGCATAAACATCAGTGATAAAAGTATCATCATGATTGTGCATCAAAGTATCATGATATCCAAATACAATCAAGTCACAGTTAGAAACAAAGCAAACTGAGGGGCACTACATCGTCCCCCTAGAACCAAGCTTACTCCTAGAAGCCTGTAAATAGATATGGGTACAACTCTCTCATCCTAGATGCATCCTCCCATGTAGTAGAAGACTCGTCATTTGGATCCCATTGGACCCTCACCTACTCAATGTATTGACCCCTAAGGGTGAGTCTCATGTATTGTATGACACCCACGGGCTCCAAAGCTAGTTGTCCATCCTCTACCTATAAGGCATTCCAATCAAGGACATGAGATATATCAGGATAATAAGGTCTAAGAATTGAAACGTGAAACACATCATGAATGTGTGACAGACTGGGTAGCAAAGCAAGACAGTATGCAACAAGACCAATCCACTCCAAGATCTCAAAAGGCCCAACAAAATGTGGTATGAGCTTAGATCCTTTTCCATAATGGATTAGACTCTTTCGCGAATGCACTCACAAGAATACTCAGTCTCCCACTGAGAACTGGCAGTCGACCCTGTGAGAATCAACATATTTCTTCTGCCTATCCTGGGTTGCCACTAAATGCTCTCTAATGCTAATCACCTACTACTCCATCTCCTAAAGCATCTCTGAACCAAGAAGAACTTTTTCCTCCAGATGATCCCAACTCAATAATGTCTGACAAGGATGACCATATAACACCTAAAAAGGAGGCATTCCAATAGAGCTATGATAACTATTATTGTATGCAAACTCCACCAAATACAGGTAGTCCTCCCAACACAACTACTGATCCATAACATATATCTGAAGCATATCCTCGAGGATTTGATTAATCCTCTCAGTCTACCCATCAGTCTCTAGATGATAAGTTGAACTAAAGTTCAACTGAGTCCCCAATGCATGCTACAAGGACTTCCAAAGAGCTGAAGTGAACACTGGATCTCTATCTGAGATAATCTTGCGAGGAATAACATGTAACCTGACAATATCCTCCATGAAAACTATGGCCATTGATGAAGCATTGTATGAGGATTGGATAGGAGAGAAGTGTGCAACCTTCGTCAACCTATCCACAATGACCATGATGGTGTCATGCTAACATAAAGAAACACGCAAACCAACAATAAAATCCAATGATATGATGTTCCATTTCCACTCAGGGACCAAGTGGGGCTGCAAAAGACCTACAGGATGTTGATGTTATGCCTTCACTCTCTGACACTCAAAACATCTCGACATAGAATCAGAAATATCCCTCCTCATTTCGACCCAAAAGTACAACTACCAAAGGTTTGCATGCATATTTTTGACACCTGGATGAGTTGAATAGGGTACCTGATGTGCCTCTGACATGATCAAAGTACGAAGATCTCCTAAGGAAGGAACATAAATGCGACCCAAGTGTCGCAAAATGCCATCTGACTCAAGGGAGTATCCTACAATTCTACCCTCTAAAACTTTTCCTGACTCCACCTCATATCTCACTTCCTGACACCAAATATTTGAAGGAAGTGTTGAAAGGATTAGACTCCTCAAGTCCACTCCAAGCGTCATTTCTGAAAGCTCGTGTCTCTATCGACTAAGTGCATTTGTCACCACATTCTCCTTTCCCTGAATGAATTTCATCTCAAAATCATACTCACATAGGAAATCCATCCACCATCTATGCCTCGCATTCAAATTAGGCTGCATTAAAATATACACTATGTAACTCAAAATGATGCCCCAACAAAAAGTGCCTCCATCTCGTCAAAGCATGAACCATAGTGGCTAACTCTAGATCATGTGTAGGATAATTCAACTCATTATCCTTGAGTTTGTGAGACTCATAGGCAATCACTCGACCATCCTCCATCAACACTACTCCCAAACCCTCCAAGGATGCATCTGTACAAACCACAAAATCCCCAGTAGGATCAGGAACTGCTAAGATAGGTGCACTGGTCTACCTCTCCTTCAAAGTCTGAAAAGCTTCCTGGCACTGCTCTGACCAAGTAAACTTCTTCCCTTTCCTCTGAAGAGAAGTGATGGGGTGGGCTATCCCCAAGTATTTTTGTACACATCATCAGTAGTAACCTGATAAACCCATGAAACTGTGAACCTCTGCAACATTAGTGGGTGCAAGCCAATCAATGATATCTTGGATCTTTGAAGGATCCATGACAACACCCTCACTAGACATGACCCAGATATTTCACCTTCGTTTGGAAGAACTCACATTTTTCCAAATTTGCATACAACTGGTTCTCCCTCAGACACTAAAGCACCTACCTCAAATGCTCCTCATTCTCCTCCATGGTCCTCAAATAGAACAAAATGTCATCTAAAAACACTAGGACAAACCTGTCAAGATAGGTGTGAAACATACCATTCATCAAACTCATGAACACAGAAGACACATTTGTCAACTCGAATGACACAACTGTGAACTCATAGTGTTTGTAGCGAGTGTGAAATGTGGTCTTATGGATGTCTTCCTCAAAGTATCACAACTAATGATATCCTAAGTTAAGATCCATCTTCGAAAACACCCTAGCACCCCTGATCTAATCAAATAGATCATCGATACTCGGCAATGGATACTTGTTTTTCAATGTCACCTTATTCAACTACCAGTAATCAATACATAATTGAAGGGACCTGTCCTTCTTCTTCACAAAAATTACTGGTGCTCCCCAAGGAGAGACACTAGGACGAATAAACCCCTTCGCTAACAACTCCTCAAGCTACAACTGAATCTCCTTAAGTTCCTTAGTGGTCATCTGATATATTTTAATTCCATTTTTGCAATACCATGATTTAATATATTTATTTAATATTTCTTTATTAAATCATAAATTTTAATTTACTTAAATCAAATAAAAGCATTAATTAATATTTTATTTTATTAAAAACCATAATCATATAAAAGCGTTTATTGAATTATCAATGATACCCTTTTAATCTTCATTAATCTTTATTTTAATATAGCAATTAATCAAAGTACTAATCAACCAATTTAATCAAATATACAAAATACCCAACAATATCAAACCTCACGATGAAGACAAAAAATAAGACCACGACACAAGAAACAAATGAACAACACTGCTAAGGTGACAATGGATACACATCCTCATCAAGGATGATGGCTCAACATAGGGGACCCAATGCTATCTCCATTGGGTTTAAGGCACGCTCAAACCTAACAATTCAAGTGGAGTTGATGCTTGGTACCTACAACCTACAGCAAACCACACAATCTAGCATGTACATAGAGAAAAAATCAAACACACTGTGAAGGAAAAATTGCAGCATCACAGAGTGCAAGCGAGAGATGCGAAACTATTCCACTTCACCAAAATAAATCAATGTACAATAATCATATACCAAAATCATAATAAGAACATACATCTGATAATCACATAATACTCAAAGCAATAATAACCCACTCAATCAATTAAACTGATCTACTAAGCATGGTATAAGCATAAACATCAGTGATAAAAGTGTCATCAAGTATCATCATAATTGTGTATCAAAGTATCATGATATCCAAATACAACCAAGTCACTGTTAGAAATAAAGCAAATTGAGGGGCACTACATTGTGAATATGTTAATGTTACTAAATTAATCAATAAATTGTTAGACATCAAAGAAATCTGTACATTATTATTCTGTGAAAATTAGAGTGATAATAGAAGGGTATTTTGTAGATTGAAACATTCTTAGTTTTAGAATTGAACCATCACCAAAGTATTGGGTGAGATCAAGGCCAAGTAAGAAGGTCAAGAAATAGTTCTATGGGATTTGTTCCTAGGATGTTCATCAAACCTTTATTCATGGATTTCTTTAAAAATGCTCAAACACTTTATTGTGTATCATGGTCTATCAAATAAAGAGGCCTCCTGTCATGTCCAAGCACATACATATTTTCTTGTAGTGATAATTCCTTAAGTTTATTAATTGATCTTTCATCTCCCTCATCCAAACTAGAATAACAATTTTATGTAGGTTGATTGCACAATAGTGTGATCCACTTGTGCAATATTTTGATTTTTTTCTTGAATCAATTTTTTTTAGAAAATAACAATTTAAGACTATAGGGGTTCAATCTAAGAGTGTTTGATCAAACCCCCTTAGGATAAAAATCAAATACCTAATGGAGTTCCTTTGCACCTATCAAAATATTGAGCAAAAATAATTTTAGTTCACATTTTTGTGGATTAAATGAAGTCATTTAGAAATTCCATTTTGTAAGTATTATCCTTTAGTATTATTATCTTTACAAAATATTATAATTTTATTATTTTTTATTAAATATTATTTAAAATTATAATGAATGTTGATCCATTATGAAAAACAATGACCTCTATTCAAAACACTAAGAAAAATAATAAACATTGTTAGAAAAATCTCAAAAAATAAACAACACTCCACATAGATGTCCTTGTTTCAATGAAAGATAAAGATTTAATTTGCATATGTATGCTAAGAGAAATGTGTTATAGAATAATATAGGTTTGAATTTTCTTTAATACTCATTCAAAATTAATAATAAATAAAATTCATGCATTAGACATTGGATTTAATGACCTAATTCTAATAAATCATACAAAAAATTTATTTAAAGTGAAATTCATACATTATGGGATAATGTCACTAATTAAAATAATAGAAAAAATTAAAAAAATGATTGAAAAATAAAAATAAAAATGATATAAAATCATTCTTGAAAAAAATTAAAAAATTATAACTTGAATCTATATAGAAAATTCCACAACTCATTAATTTACGTCATCTTTAAACTATTAACCATTTATTTTCTAAAATTATCAAAAATTAAAAAATAATGATTTTGAATATCCACTTAAACTAAAAAATGGGACATATTATTGTATTTAATCCTATTGTGAGGTTAGTGATCATGCACATGCAATTCAAATGCCCTTCTCTCTCATTCATGATCAATTATATGTTACTTCACTCTTTGAAGGCCATATACACGCAATCCCCTCAAATATAAATAAGAGTTGATCTCCAAAGTGGTGTCCCTGTTGATGAAATGGGAGATTTTTGGTCTACGCATTGAAGGGACTTCTTTGGATTTTGCTTCTTGAATCACTAGAAGATGATCATTAATTTTAAACAACACAAACAAAGTTTTAGAAAGAGATGAAGTACACATGTTTGTTGGGATCCTACAAATAAATTCTATATTATTGAAATGAACAAGACAACTAAGAGGGGGGGTGAATCAATTGTAGCAAATTAAACCTTCAAAACCCTCAACAATAATTAGATCCACAAGCATTCATTAAGTCCTTATTCTGCTAGATTGATTAAACATGAAATGCAAATAACAAAAACAAAAATCATAACACCACACATATACGAACACTAGATTTATGTGGAAAACCCAATGAGGGAAAAACCACAGTGAGGATTAAATCACAATATAAGTAATAGCAAAACTAGTACAAAGAGGCTCACTACTAGAATAGGATGCACTACCCAAAATGGCTCACATCTAGGGCTCACTACAATAGAAAGAATACAAGAAGATAGAAGAAGAATTTTACACATAGAAACACTTCTCAATGCAACAAGGAGTCCACCATCATTGCTCGTACACTTTCGTAGTCTCACATGACATATTTCATATACCTTCAACTCACTGCCTTCAGGAACCCTAACATGAAGTTCACACTACTCTGCTCAAACTCACATCACATATACTTTACTCACATCACTCTTCACATCTATATTTCTTCTTACTCTTATTACACTCTCTTGCATCAATGCCACTCATATTTATATCAACCTCAACCTCAAAACTTTCTCCAATGTCAACCACTAGTCATTATACATTCAACTTCAAACTAGGTCAGCATCCAAACATTCCCATGGTGGATGGGAATGGAAGGAAACCGACATAAACCCTTAGTTAGGACCCAAGTATATCCCAATATACCTTAAAATGCTTCTACAATCCTCTCATGTAGTGTTAAACACAAGGTCAACCGACACTTGTACAAAATACCATGACCATTAAGTACATGCTTCCTTAGATCAAACCAAAAGTTCCAGACAACATAATTTAGTTGAATTCAATCTAGAATGATCCATGAACTACTCAAGATTCATCTAATACATCATCCAAGATTGCATCAACAAATACTTTTAACTTAGAACAACTAATAAACCTTGATTGCATACTGACAACTGAAACAGTTTACACTATACTACACCAAAATAAAGTAAAAACTTGATCACAAAAAGATAAATACATTATAAGAAACTTCCCAAATCCGCACAACCTGAAACTAATTAACAAAAAAATGTAGAGAAAATGCATTTCTCCTAGACAACAAAAAACATCACTGAACAACTGACTCACACACTAGTGAAAATATCTCGCACTATACAATGATCTAAAAAACAAAATTCTAAATATAGAAACCTCTTTCAACCTTGAATAACCTATAAGATCTACACAAGAATAACATCAACACAAAAATAACAGAGCACAATATAGGAGCTCATTAAGAAAAAATGCACAAAATAGTTTACTCTACTAATTCAATTTTCTCAAAAGAACTTGGAAACCAGGTACCAGAACCAACATCTTGGCTCAATTCTCCAATCCAAATTATCTTCAAAATTTTGCAACAAAATAATAGCTCCATGTACACACAATACTTCCTCAAGGTCTCAGCTACACATGTACAACCTATTTTCCTCTTTTCACAATTTTCTCAATATCCTCAACATCTTCATCCCACAGTTGACATCAATGACAACACCAATTAGTAGAATTATTTTTGACATCAATCAACATCTTCATCCCACAGTTGACATCAATGACAACACCAATTAGTAGAATTATTTTTGACATCAATGACAACACCTTCATTCTTGCAACAATCTCCCCATGTATCATTGATAGCAACACAAGATGTGAAAAGCCACCAAGGACCACACAACAGTTTTGAACGCTCTCTCTCTTTTTCCTCAAATGATCTTCTCCACTTGAGAAGATAAGTTCTCTTTTTTTTACATTTTTTTCTCTCCCCCTTTGACATCAATGGCAAAGAATAATTCATTTTGCATTGTTCTCCCTCTTTGACATTGAATCAAAACTACCTACTTTGAATACTCCCCCTTAGGAGTACACCCAACTGAATCAACAACATAATGACAACACATGATACTACCTGCTCTCCCTGAGAGGTAGCCACCAAAATTAGTCTAGAAGGAATATAAATCCATAGATCCACTGGACCAATGCACCTCTATATGCATCTAGTTTAAGAAAGGAGGGGCAATAACCCCCAACTTCTCCCAAAGACACTCAAAAGTATCCTTATGAAGATCCATAGTAAATATGTCAACAATTTGATCCTTTGTAGAAACATACTCAAGCTTCACTTCATTCTCCATGACCTACTCTCTCAAAAAGTGACATCTGATAGATATATGCTTTGTCCTTAAATGCATCACTAGATTCTTTGAAATGATTATTGCACTTGTATTATCACAGAAGATAGATATAGGTTCATCAATCACAACTCTGGTATCCTTCAATGTTTGCATCATCCATAATACCTGTGTACAACATGATGTTGTTGCAATATACTTAGCCTCTGTAGTGGATAAATAAACTACATAATGTTTCTTTCTTAGTCATGATACCAATCTACATCCAAGAAAGAATGCACCACCACTTATACTTTTTTTGTCATCAACACAACCAACCCAATCTGCATCTGTATAAGCATTTAATGTGAAATCAGTATCCTTAGGATACCACAAACCATATTTTGGTGTGCCTTTTAAATATCTGAATATTCTCTTTACTACTACAACATGTGTTTCTTT